>JAQJVK010000050.1:0-435428 GCA_035578135.1 Flexamia atlantica
CACAAACACATACATCCACACACACACAGACAGACAGAAACCACGCCGAAAACAACTTTTTTGGATTCATGGAGCACTAAAACGAATATATCCACTAACAACTCAAATTCGAAAATTTTGACGAAAACAATACTTCCTCCATATACTATGTATGGGGGGTAGAAAGTAAAAAGAACTTAAGAATATTACCACTGAAGCAGTAAACTGTAAAAAAGTAAAAATTCCAAAAACAAAAATTGAAAAAATTACATTTTAATTTTACTAGTAGGGACTAACGGAAAACAACTTTAGTGATTCTCTTTTTACTTTTACATATCCTCTGAAATCTACCGATAACATTTTCTTAGGCAGAGATTGTAGGTTAATTCTTTGATCCAGCCAGTGATGGAGTGAGCACAATGACAAATCCCGTGTTCCCAATCACGGGCTTATGCCATGTCGAGGATGGTTGTGACATCCACGTCCTCATATGTCGCCCACTAAGCTGATTAATCACGGTATGGAATCTGTCGTTTGTTATCATTATATCAATCCATTACTGGTTACTGAACGCTTGACCTAGTAGCTTTCGAGAACTAAACGAAACATTGTCTACTCTGCCTCTCTTATTTTTATGTTGAGAAATGTATAAAGGAGTAGGGAGATTTTAAATTCGTAATTTTCTACAAACAGGGGTTCTCTGTATATTATATTTTGTAGAATTATAAAAATATTGTGCCTGAAACTAGGTACAATGTTGGTTTGCTGGTTAAGTTTTGCAATTGTAAAAAAATCGATCAGAAGCACTGATATCCCCCAAAAAGGTTTATATTTATATTATCAATAAGATTTTAAGTTCATAATAGTGAAGCTTGTGGTGTTACTAAGTCTACAGCTTGAGCTATCACGCTCCAATAATTATTTATTACCCTAATAATTGAATTCAGTCAGCTTGATGGATCAATAGACGGGAGTTGTTTCATTTTACATTAGAATATTGGTTAGGTCTTGAAAATCCATATTAGGGAAAATACACAAATAGTAAAGGACATTCCGAAACATTTTCCAAGAACATCATTTCTAAGAAATGATGAAAATTAATTTATTACAATGAAGCGCACCAACAATTTGTTTTCAGACAAAACAAAGATAATAGTGTGTTTTGTGTGAGTAAAACATTATGTTAATACAATATCTCCAGCTGTGTTTGTTTCCCAGGGCAATAAATCTTAGAATCTTCGTCTCTTAGCCGAATTACAATGAAACATTAGCATTAACTCTGAAAATGTGTTTCTATATTCATTCCTGGTAAACAACGTTATATGCATTTTTCGTTAAGTCTACTGACGGAACGCTATTAAGATGTAAATATGTATACAGATAAAATACAAAATATATTAATGGTTGTAAGCAAATTTTAAAAGACTTTTAGAATATGGTGAACCAGTTTGTTTTCTCGGAGCATTTTGTATTTTCTTCCTTAACACTCTAACCCAAAAATTTACGCATGTACTAAGAAAATTACACGGCTATATTTTTTATCAATTGAAATATGGTTAAATTCAGTATATAAAGTACTGTCATAAATTTATGTTAAGTTTTATTACTTCCAAGCTCATTGAAAATTTAGTGTTTTAATATATAAGCATATTAAGAAATGTTCACATCCTCAATAGTTTTATTTTGATCAAAAACCAGTTTTGAATCCCAAGATTTAATTTATAATAGAATGATATTATTATTGACAAAGAAGTTTTACTGGCATGTGTTGAGGACGAAATTCTTACAGGCTTGAGTAAAAATTGTGATATTTGAAATTTTGTAATAACTAGAAAAGAATACACATGCAGAAAAACATAATTTTAAGATAAATAAGACTAATAATACAATTGTATTTGGTATTTGGTAGCTGTTGCCAGAAGAACGTATCGTTAAGGTTTTCTTTTGTAAATAAACATTTACTTTATTCGCCATTTTAACCTACATTTGAACCATATATTTCATTTTGAACCATACATTTGAACTTATATTTACCGCTATGAACATTTTAGAATCGTAATATAAAACATAATTTCAATAAAGCTTCGATGAGTAATTTACCCTTAGAAAATTAACCTTAATCATCAGGTCACAAGCTGCCCCTTAAAATTAATATTATATGTTTCCATGTTTATTATTATTTACATATTTCCACTTTTACGTGATAACTAGGTAATGTTTTTAATTGAGGTCAGACTAGATACATTACGCAAGAAAGATTGTATATTAAACTCACTGAAAACAGCGTGAAATCAATAAGATATGTTTCTATTGTATTCACTACATGTGGACAAGGTAAGTGAAGCAAAGTAAAAATGAGGATAGCTATGCACCAATGAATACTCAGGTTGTTGAAATAGTAGCTTCAACATGGATATAAAACCCTCTACAATAACCACTCTGCGAGGCTGGCTGAGACGGTTATTTCTGGAAGTCTTCGTAATCATTTTTGTTTGAATTAACGATAACAATAATTCTTTATACGATTTGCAGTAGAATGATGATTTGTTTGCCATGAGTGAAGTTAAATTACCTTTTAATTTGAACGAATCAGGAACTAAAAAAATAATTAAAAATATATTTAATACCTATTCTTTCATTTTATGGTTCAAAAGATAGTATTAGAATGATGAAGTGAGATTTTTAAATATAAATGATTAATAACTGTCTCTAAAAATGCAACAAAAACATTCTCGTTGTTTATAAATACGTTATTCCATTTAACCATTACTAGCTCCGGATAAAATAATTATTGGGAATTTTAGAATTCAGTGTAGAAATATATATTTTAATAAACCCCGAGTCTGCTAGGGCTTATCCAATAAAAGGCTCTTAAAATGCACTTCGTTTCACTTCAATCAATTTTACCTCTTGAACTAAACTAGCTTTGAGCTGAGTTAAGACGAGAAAACAGCGGAATCCTCATTTGATGAATAAGGTTTTATTCGCTTTACATGTACAGTACTTTGACTTTTTACATTTTATATTCTTTTGTATGATTTCTAATTATTAAGAATTTTAGGTGTGACTTTCTTATCGTATTTATGAATTTTTTTGAATATTATTTAATCTAGAGTTTTTTAAGCAGGCTTGATGTTATTTATTTAGGGGTATTAATGTTTGAAGAAGTACATTCTTTATTTTTTTTATTCAGTAAGGGTTGTCACCCAGGGAACTCCAACTGCTTTACAACAAAAAAGTGCATTTTTCGCGTAAAGGTTTTTGAGCTACATTTTTAATTCGTGTTATTCCCATGCTTATTTGTGGCGCTGAAATCAAATCTTATACTTGCCAACAAATTTTCGTGGTCCAAAATGGTAAAAAATGCAAAAAAAATTCGAATACTTTTACGAACTTTTGTTTATTAATCAAAATAGCCTTTATTATGTTCAAATAATTCTTTACAAAAAGGAAGTACGTAGCTTCTATTTCCTACGAGTTAATACTACTTATTATACTATGATGAAACGTTTGGGTGGCGTTAATTCAATCTTGACCATGTTGTCATACATAACTAAATGTCCCTGAAATATAAACGCTATCTTCCGTTAGAAGAGTAAGACATTGGTAAAAGAGTATGATAAATGTTTAATTTGAGTTACCCATACACAAGAATAGACCATTCATGGCATTATGTATACATAGTATATACATATGCATTAAGTAGCTATATGTATAACTTTGCATCTTAGCACATTTAAACAATAACTATCGTAAATTCAGACTGTATACAAACTAGTAGGTGCAGAAAACTTGAAAATGAACACGAAAACTTAATTTTTCCATTAAAGTTTAATTTACCCTTGCTTCCACTTTCTCAATTTACAGAGTCAAAATTAACTCCCCTTTCCTCAGTGCCTCTTCACAATCCAAACAAACTAAACCGAATCAGCGAAACAAAGCGGGACCCTTACCATTGAACACGGATTGATTCGATGGAGGAAGTGATTCGATTGTTGTGATGTAACAATGGTGTCCAGTGGAGAGAGGTCTGTAGGTGCCATGGCCAGTACACTGACACACTAGTGTACTACCAGTCGTGTTTTGTGTTTTAGGAGTCCTGTTTAGATATTGTTAGTGTTTTAAAGTGTATTTTTACAGGTTTTTATTAAATTTTTCGGCTTCATGCACCTTATCATATAAATCTCTAATTTTTTCGTGTGGAATTAAGTTGGTAAAAAGAATATAACACAAATACACATAGGGCTTAGTGGTTTATATATATATTTTTTAGTTTTGTCAGTAAAATATGCAGTCTCATGACATTAGCAGCTTCGGTTAAATAATATGAAGTTTTTGAAAAAAGTAGTTGCAGGCTTTTCTAAGCCTGCAACTTCGTCATGGATTTATGATTTCCTGAAACATCGCTTTTCTAAGCGATGTTTCAGGAAATCATAAATCTATGACGAAGTTCAGTAGAAAATTAATATAGTCTACGTGTTTTTTTGTTTTCATATAGACAACTTTGCAACACTGTATCTAGAATTTTGAGAAAAAACGTGACAGAAGCTTCCATACATTTAACAATATATATATATCCTCCTATAGGGTATCTTCAACTAAAAGCATTTTAAAAGTGTCTGTTTTTGTCTCTTAAGCAGCTTGGAGGGATTCATTAAGCATCATTACAAAAAAAATACATACTGTTAAAAACCATATAATTAAAACATTTAGGCGTTCTTATAACGAGAAAACAGCGAATACAAATAATTTTCTACAAGACATATTAAAAAAAAGATCTTTCAACATACATACCACACCGGGAGCCAGACACTTGATTGTTCTGAACTATTCGTGTTTTGCTCTGAACTAAACTGCAGTCAAAGAGGATAAATCACCTTTGGCGTTGTATCGAGAACGCTGCGACCAATCGTGTCCAGTAGATTGCGGCTTGTACGGACCCTCGTGTGTGTGTGTGTATAGAGAGTATCTGCAGGGACAATGGGGTGTTCTGAGTCAAAACTACATCCTCGGAACGTAAGTATGGGAATATATTTACCGTGAGTTATTCTGTATATATATATTTTATATAATTATATACATGTAATAAATAAATAAATGTATATATATATACATATATATATATTATAATAATTATGTATTATTAACATATTGTGACATTAATATATTTCTCTTATGATTTAGACAGTAGGCATGTTTCATTTATAAGAAATCGACTAAAATGGTTATTTTTAAATTAATTAAAAACTATTACTTGCAACTATTTTAAAGGTGTTCGTTACTACCCAGTTAAATCTTGATATACCATTACCATTAAACAATATAAACCGATTGTTGCATTTGATAGGATTTTGATTCTAAGATATGTTTTAAACGTTTGCTAATTAGTGATTTTATTTGTAAATATAAATGTATTTAATAAAATGTCAACTTAAAGGTTGAGAGAATCCCTTCTCACCAATGACGGATTGTCATTGACATATTTGCATTATAGGTAAACATAAATTTTGGATTGCCGTAGCTTTGACAACTTAAATTATAAAATTAAAAACTTACTAAGTTTGTTTGTTAGTGTATTGAAATTCGATCAAACCTATTGTTACAATACAAAGTTGGTAACTTTTTAATCTTATGAAATAATTTGGGTTTTATTCATAGCGCAACTAACAGCTTTAATGTTTGGTAAATTTGACAAAAGTGTATTAAACTAGAGATTTACTTAACTGTCATTAAATAACTATCATAGCAATTTAATATGTTTAAAATTTATATTTTCATGGAAGTGTAAAATTAAATTTATAATATTTTTTAAGACAACAATTTGTGTTGTTTTAAAGTGTGTTTTAGTTGATGCATGTAATGAAAATTGAATTATAGTAATATGAGGATGGAGTAAATTTACGTTGCAACCAAAACCAGAATCAGAAAAATGAGGAAAAAACATTTCAAAATAGTTTAGTGGGATTTCAAAAATAAATCAAGAGAAACGTCTTTTATGTCTGAGATGGTATTGAGAACTCGGATATCCGTTTTCGGAATATTTCTTTGACCTAACAAATCCAATATGTTTCTGAATACATCAAAAGCCACGTTATCCTTGGTTCTCATTCTTGTTGGAGTTACTTTGAGGTATTGATGCATTGTAACACTTCTTTAATGGTAGCCTTCAAAACGAAAATACATATTCATGTAGAATTGGCGATACAAATATAACAGTAAGCTTTCTTTCAAAAGGTTGTTTGCTTTGAAAACTTACTCTTAAGAATGTGTTACATTTTTTCCCAGAAAATCAATTGAGAAAGTCATATATTAACATTTATCATTTATTATTTCGGATTCTAAGCAAAAACATAGAAACATTTAATTTGTATTAATTTCTGTAAGATATAAAATGTCCTAGGTCTATTGCAACACTTGCATATGTACAGTGCAAGTGTAAAATCATAATCTTAATTTGACACCTTTTAATTGGGTTCCTGAAACATTCACAATTTGGTAGAGAAATAAAGGCAAGGAAGTGTAAACTTAAACTATCTGTTATGGTGAAGTTGAATTTTTCCCATTTTATCCAGTTAACACATACCTTAAACATTTAACCTTATACCTTTAATAATCAGGTTACTTGAAATCAGACTGAATTTTGTTGCAGGCTGAACTTGTAAAATTTAAGAAAAAATATGACACGTCACGGATAAAAGATGCGCAACCCGTTCACATTTGGGTCATTGGTAAGACTTTTTAATTTTAACCGTTAAAAATGACGACAAACTTGCCCATTATGAAGTTTAATGCAAAAATTCAAATAGTGTAAAATATATATAATTTTCTTAAAACATGTTAATCCCTGATTTAGAGTGTGATTGAAAGCTTCATTACAAACTGATCAGTGAAGAGTCGGGAGGTTTTCTTAAGCAAATTCTAAAACTAATGGTCCCTATCGACGGTTACAAACCATGTTATTTTGAAAGCGTGAGCATGATCATACTTAATTATAGTGAGTAAATTTTTTAAAGCCACATCATAAAACAACATTATAATTGAAATACATAAAATAATATAAAAAATACAGAAACCCTAAAATATTTATCCTCTGCAAATATTTGTTTCTTATGGCTTTTACAATAATACAATTTAGTTCAGGGTTTCAGGGTTCAGGGTAAATGGATAAAAAATAGGCCAATATTAATAGCTATCCAACACATTTTATTAAATTATTTGCCAGGTTATTATGACTAAAACATGTGAATGGATGTTGAATTTGTGCTAGATGAATTGTAGGATTCCAGAAGTTTAATTTATGAATAATTTCCTTTTTAATTGTTTTTGAGTTGAAATAGTAAACCTGGAGTTAATTATGGTCTAATTAAAATCAATTATGTGATAGATTTCTTTTATATTTTTCTTGTTACCAAGAAAAAGGGCATATTCCGAAATTTAGATGAGAGGTAAGTGAAGTTAGAAAGTAAGTTAGGCCCTAAAATTATTATCATGCCCACAATGGCGTTTGGCTTTTCCAACGACGAATACACTTGAGTGCCTGGTGTCCAGGTCCCGTAACCGACGCTGCCTGTGACCTGGCGGACTTGATCGCCAACAAGCATGGCTACGTGGCCGTCAGTGAGAAGTCCCTACTGGAGGCAGAGGCCACCACAGACAGCGAGAGAGGCCGCATAGTGAAGGCCATCTTGGAGGACGATGGCCTCGTGTCCATGGTAAAAATAAAAAAGGCACTAGTGATAAATATAAATATGTCGTATACTGTTAAACCTAGGCTAAAATCTTCCCAGACACAATTTAGTGTCTCAATAAATCTTGAGTCATAATGTGCTTATATTATACAATTTATATCTAATTTCATAAAATAAGACTCCCAGATTTTAACGACATTAACCTTTTTTCCAGTTTTTATGTTAATAAAAACTACGGCCATCATTTTTACTACGGTATTTTACATATGGCGGTCTTGGAATACTACTAAAAGAAGATCACCAGATTCAATTTCTTCCTTATTAACAATTTCTGGTTTTCCCCTTAGTCCTTCGTTATTGAGAGCTAAATATGTTACATAGTAGCTTTATTATCTTTCTAAATTTATCAATCAATATTAATTTTACTGACATTCAGGCCAATTTTAATGGTCTGGCTGCAATAATCGTCAGTAAAAATCCATACATTCCCAATGTTTAAAAGTGCAGCTGGAGCCAGGCTCGTGGGAACGAGTAGCAAGGTCGCTGGGCGTTACACAGAGGATGTTCGCTCTACAGGCGTCACGGATTTGTGCAGTCGTGTATGTCGATGCTTTACTTTGAAATATACAATTTTATTTGAGTGGTTATCCAACATAAGAAGAGTTTAACTCAATTTGTTTCGACCCAATCGATTTGGAATGGTAATTGTAAGCTTGTTGTGCTAACACTAGTATTCTAATAGGCACTTTAACCGATCCTAAATAAATAATTTATAGTGAAACTAATTAGTGTGTTTTAGTAGAGAAATGAGTACAAAAGTAGTACAGATTACAGAAGTCTCAGCAAACGAAGAAACAAGAGTACAACATCACATATTGCATAGCAAATCTCTCTCGCTATACATTTCTGAACTATAGCCTAATGAAAAAGCCGCCAATTTAAATTCATGATGTTTATCGGATAGTTTAATTTATCGTTTTTTTCCAATTTTGCTTCATATTGACTCAATGGTTTCAGGGTATAGTAGAAGACTTAATCATAGAGACTCTGCTCGCTCGCACGCCAGGACTGAAAGGCGTTGTCTTCGGTGACGTCCCCCGCTGCAAGTGTCAGGCTAAGATGCTCAAGAGAATTGTAAGTTATAGTTTGGCTATTTAATTGATTTAAAATTTAAAAGCCTAACGTAGATTCGCTGTCTGGAATTCGTTGTCGTGGACTTTAAGTTAATCTTAAAATAATTATAGGAATTCGATGTGACTGTCATGAAATTCGGAATTTTTAAATAACAAAGGCAATAAAGCTTACATTCAATATCCTAATTATAATACTAATATTGCTTATAGTAAACATCGCAATTTTAAGACATCGTTGTGAAATAGTATATTGCGTTACCAGGCCGGAGAGAACTGTTTTACCGGACGAGCATGATAGTTCCTGCGCGAGCCGCATGCGAGTGCGGAATTCTCATGTGAGTACGGACAAACTCACTGGCCGTGTAACGTACGACACCTTTCATTATAATACTCTTAAAAAACATATTTTTAATCATATCGCATTCCTTGCTTAAACACCTCGTTTCTCAGTTCTTCAGACATAATCTATAATAAATAAACAAACATTTGCTACTGTTGCCAGTGCTTTCACTACATTTTTTCTAAAATGTAACATATGAACATGTATTAAACGTCGGTTTGCTGTAAATCAGCTGATTTTTTATTTCTGTTTCCTGTAATCGTAATCTGGAAAAGTTTCCGGCCTAGGCCGAAAAGTTTTCATACTGGTGTCGGCAATGGATAACTTTCGAGCCAACAAAAAAGAACAGAAAAAATATGTTTCTCTATATGTGTAAACAAGACCGAAAATAAAAAGAAAAATTTTAACCATTAAAATTAATTTTAACTGAATTAGTTTGTCTGCTCAAATTGATGGAAACACATATAACATATTTTAAATATTTGATTAAAATGCGGACAAAAAGTTTTGTTGTTTGAATTTGCCTTCAGGGCTTTCCAGAATCTGCCAAGGAAAATAATATATATTTACATAATCATATCACTTCAAATAAAATAGAATGGTAAAGGTATATGGAGGGAGAAGAGGAGAGGATCCTCACAAGGGAAACACTGTTTTAGGCAAGCGAAGCTTTTGATAAAAAGGTCGTATTAAAAAATGCATAAGGAACACTTACATCAGAAGACTTTCATTTCTGCGATGAACTTTAGTTAACTAATTTTAAAACAAAAAATATAATCTCTATATTAAAAAAAACCTATTGAAAGCAAACATAAATTATTAATGTGCGGAAGCGTGCAGTTTGTACGTTTAAATTAATTAATTATATTCATCACAGTTAATGAAATGAGTTCCGAGAAACTCCCCCACAGACTACAGCTAATGAGATTGGTTTTCTATACAACATGTAGACCCTATTAGATTATTATATATGTTACTTAACGTTTTGCGGATTATTTAGAGCATTCAAAAGAAACAAAAGACAAAACGCATACTTTTATTGCCTAGTTTAAACAAATTACCAAAAGGATTGCAGAGTGGGTTTGATGTAAATGATAAATAAGTAAAATAGTATTAATGTTATAGTAATAAGCTTTCGTCAGGATTTTATTTTATTTATTTTCGTATCTCAACAGTGAATATACATGTATGCTTCCATTTCAGCATCAGTAACTATACATTTTAATGATTTATAAATTTTAATATTTTATCAGCGCTATAAAAATGTAATACCTAGTCACAACTAATAATATATTACTGAAAAATATTCAGTTTCATATAACTTTAACAATTTACATACTTTATACAAAAGAAACGGGTGGTAAAGATATTCGATATTTACGTAGGAGAAGATTTTCAGTTATCTTAAATTTCCCTCTGATTCATTTTTATAACGTCTTTTTATTCAGGTTGTTTTCAAAGCACGATATTTTTTAGGTTGTTTCTATTTTCTTTAGACTAGGACAATCATTGTAGTTATCTTATGAAAATATCAATATTTTTGAATAAATATGAGTAAAAACACTTTAGGAAAAACTACTACAAATAGCTTAAAAGTAGATGGCTCTAATTTGTTTTTATTCAGAAACTTAACTTTAAAAATCCAAACAGCCTAGTATCATTACAGAAGTAAATATGATAAAATATTTTTATAATTTTATTATTAGGGCCTAAAGCAGCTTATAGTACTAATACTCACATCACTCCATGCAGCATTTAAAAGCAGCTTTTATCATTCCATGTTTTCTTACACCAAGTAATAAAAGGCGGTCAACAAAAAGTTAAAAAGGAGACGAAATGTTCACTGGTAAAAACTGCTTTTGTCAGGAATATTAAAACAATAAATTTAATTCAGGAGAACCGAATAGAGGATTTTTTTCAGGATAAAAAATAATTACTGTGAATCCATACAAAAGACATACCCTGTTATTTCAAAAATATGGTCGACGAATACAGTCGCAAATATTGGTTCTTCGGCCAAAAGTGGACAAGCTTGTTATAGGGATCAACTATTGAATCTGACAGTGCTTGACAAATTCCCACAGAGGCTGTCTGTGTCTGATTCATGTCAGCCTAGTGTCATTGGAGTAATTGGTTGTATTTATTCGTTCAAATCCTTGTATTGTCATTTAAACCTAGTTTGTTTGTAAACATTCATTGTGCAAGCAATAATACTATGAAATAATGTGATGTAATCTAGGAGCAGTTATTTGCAATTTAATAACAAAAATTTGAAGAATTTTTTCCTTGAAAATCATTTTAATATTAAACTATACATATGAAATAAATGTATTAATAACTGGAAACTATAAATAGACCTATAGGATGCTAATATTTTTTGTTTTCAAAAAGAAATCGCATTAAAAAAAACTTTTGAATCTGTAAACTAAATAGATGAACTAAAACTGTGATGAACTAAATGAAACAAAAACGAACTTTTCTGCTCGTCCGCACGCTTTACTTCCAATAAATTTGGCAGTTTGTCTGCGTCATTTAGTTCTGCTACTGTGACCTGGTAGACAGTTATTAATTTCCAGGAAAGACTTATTACACTATGGAAATTGTTGTGAATGTTGATTTAGAGTTAGGAACGTAATTTTTAAAACAAAATACATTTCTCGACTACCTTTATTTAGTATTTTTCTCAAATTAGACACTAATCATAAATTTTTTGGTCAAATCTTACTGAGATAAATAATTAAAATAAAATAAAATTTATAAAATATATGAGAAGAAACATCTGCACAGTACTTGAAAAATATAATATCAATCAGATGGGGACAATCGAAAATAGGCACTCTCCGTTCACCCAATACATCATAATTATTTTTAAATCTTAAGTAAGCCTTTTGAATTTAAACCCAGTCATTTATGATACAAGCTCCTAACATGAATTAAGAGTTTTCCTAATCCCAATAAAATCAGAATTTTACACTGTACCATTTTTCTTCAACAAGTAGTATCAACATTAATTTATGTTTTCACAAGGTAAAAAGCTATTAGACCAATTATGTTTTCATTAAGAAACGCACAGAGAACAACAGGATTTTCCAGATTTTTAAGAAGTCTTAGATTAATAAGAAGTATTAGTTTATTTATATCGGAAAACCTCAAGAAGATAATAAATATTACTTGTGCATAATAAACGTATTTTTCGAAGTAATCAAAGTAATGATGATTTTTTTGCAGGTGATAAACGCTTGAAAACAGGTCATTTAACAGTAGCTTAGCGAAAACATTTATTTTTAATAATTCACTGATATAATACATATCCTTGCTTGTATTTGCCCTGTTGTAGTCTATGACCTTCCTGGGGTACTTTGATCTGCCAAGCGCCCACGTAGGAAACAAGAGGGTCACGGATGAGAAAACCAAGTATCCTGATTATCTGACAATTAAAAACTTCCTGCCTTGCAGGTCGGGCCGCTGTCTCTGGTGATCTACATGCGGTGGACGGAGGGGGGTCTGAAGGCTGCTCTGAAGGCGGAGGAAGACGAGAAAGCCTTCACTAAGAAGATGGAGGAGTTCAACAAACATACACTTCCGTTGGCCACTCATAAGAGGTCCTTCACGGTAGGAGTGCACATTTAGTCATTGGCCTCTCATAATGGGTTCTTCAGTGCTGGAGCAAACATTTGGCCACTCATAAGAGGTTCTTCACGGTATGAGAGCACATTAAGCCCTCGGAAACTCACATGAGGCCCTTAAAACTTTGAAAAGATATGACTTTTTAGGAAGGATATCACATTCAACCATTGGCCAATCACATGAGATCCTTCACGTTAGGAGAAAATTTAGCATTTGACCACTCATAAGAGGTCTTCCAAGGTAGGAGATAGTGTTCGTGTTGCCGTTGGCAACTCATAAGAGATATTTCAGTGCAGGAGTACAAATTTGGCGGTTGGCCAATCACAAACAAACATTATTTACGTGATAAGTGCAAACAGCCGCTGCCTTTCAAAGGAGGTCTTTCACGGTAGAAGTGTATATTCAGCAGTTGGCCACTAACGAAATATCATTCACGGTAGGCGTGCACATTCAGAATTTGGCCATACACGCAAACAAGAGGTTCACGTTAAGCATTCACATTTAGACTTTGGCTACATAAAATGAAGAATCTACTTTAGGAATGTACATTTAGCCGGTGGTCACTCAAAAGAGACAAAAGATCCTTCACGGTCAATAGGTGTAAGAGATTGTGTTTATTTAGCAAAGTTTAGGATAAACTGGGAGTAAAGAAGAACCCTGAGCTCAGTCTGTGCATGCACTTTTTTAGCACTTTTTTAGGCTTAAATAAGAGCCAAAGAGGTTTTTTCAACATTTTTTAAAGTTAATATTTCCCGTGTTAACATGGAAAATATGTCCCATGTTATGGTAGATTAATAAAAATATGATGTACCAATTTAAGTAAAGCGCAATTAGTGGAGTCTGGAAAGGGTTTTTATTATGTATCAAAAGTTTTATATTTAGGGCTGAAATTGTACCTAAGTTGGCTCTCATTTACTTAAAGTAAACAGGTAATAAGAAATCCCAAAATATTTTAATGTTTAGTTTAATTTAGAAGACGTTTGACATATTCCAGTTTTCTAAAAAAAAAAAAGTTTCCGCAACAGCAATTATACGGCGAATATGATTTTCAGTTTATTTCTATGTAAATAAATAAAGTACTAAATTTAAACTGTTTCTATCTCATCACATCAATCTGAGGTTACTTCCTAATACAGTACGATATGTTAACAGGTAGAAGGAGATGCAGGACCTACCGCTTGCATGGCCGCCTGCTCAGATATCCTGTACAGAGTGACATTGTCAGGCTGCTGATACCACTCAGCTGATAACAGCTGTGTCTGCCTTCACTTCGAGACGATCAACTGGTACCATATCTTATCTCTTCTCTGCCATAGGCTTGCAAAGTAGACACGGGATTTGCACTAGCAGTTTGGTGAAATCTATGTAATTATTACTTTTTTACTCAATAAATGGTTTATAAAATATAATTTTTTACAGAGCATTTTTCTATTTTAGACATTTAGTTGATTAAGAATTGAATGTTATATTAATATTCAATATTATTACCTAAATTTAAGATTGCTCTAAAAACTATGCCTTCTAATGTTTATTATGATATCAATATTACGATAAGGAGGTAGCAGATCAGGGGAAGAACGCTGACAGAATGTTGAACATCACTGGTTCGATTCACTGGTTCCTGATCCATCATGAGCGGTCAGGAGCTTCTAAATCTACATCTAGTCCAAACGTAGGGTAATTAAACTTTACAGTAAAATTCAATCAGTTAATTGTATCGTAATAGATAATGTTCAAAATAATCTTTTTTTCTCAAAAAGCTGGTGAAGGCAAGTTTTCTTATATTGGTTAAGCAAGTTACAATCAGCCGAGAACAATGTTTTAAGTGGTGATTTTGTTGATATTTTGAAAAGCAAATCCATGTTCCTCCTTTAGAAACGAGTGTTAAAGGAATCACAACGTCGCTGTTACCTATTAAATTGGCATCCTAAAAAATATTTCGTAAAAATCAAAAATATTTCGTTTAAATAAAAAAAATCTCTATTATATTTTTTCACTCCAGTATTTTAGTATTAAGGAAAAACCTTTTGAGTATTACTGGTTAAAATAATCACTTATTGCTTGGCTTTATAAGTAAGTTTTTACTCGTAATGCAACTACCTAAACAACACAATTAGTGCACATATTCAAAATTTCCGTTAAGAGTCCTTTTCAGATACTACTGTTTTTATCTAAACTCTCAATAAAATAGAATATAACAGCAATATGTGTCAAACGTTTGAAATGGCTCGAAAACACACAGTATCCTCCCTGAGAGAATATTCGGGATGCAAATCATAACAATGCAAATGACTACGCTGGGCTGTTGTTGAAGGCCTTTGAGTCCTTCCTGGGCGTTTTAGCGTCAATTAACCAAATAACCCTGCCTTATATAAACGCTCTCTCACATCATCGTAGGCTTTACAAGCGATAAGGCTTCTTTCCTGTATGAAGTATATTTGCAATTGTACTAGTGTATTTATTTATTTTTGAAATTAGATATCTCATACTTTCATTTAATCAACTGTTGTTCCTTGATGCCTTTTTACTGATTATAAATAAAATACAATCTAGAGATTAAAGTATTTCCTAATATATCCAAAGTTTATATTCTGGAATATTGCCATAAAAATGCGTGATAAATTGTAAATTACGTCAATACAATTTTATTTCAGAAATATTTCAGAAATACCTCATAAATGGGACGAGTTTTTATTTTATAAACATTTAAACCTTAACATTTAGGCTATCCGATCTCGCGAATTTATCTAACATTGAAATATAGTTCACCCTTAACCTAATCTATTACAGCATCAGTGCTCAAGCTAAAGATCATTTTACTGCACTAATATTTGAGGAGCAGAATCAATTATTCAATTTATTTTAGCAGAAAAGTTATGATATTGAAGTAAATACCCCGCAAATGAAACTACCCCGCAAATGAAACAACATAAACACTAAGCACAAATCCCTCAGGTACACTGATTAAGTTTCTTGCGCATCTTGTAAAGCAAGCGAAGCTGGACATAGGAGGCTTCACACAATTAAGTCAACAATAATTTAAAAAAATAATCAAAACAAACTAGAACAGTTCCTTTTAATGAGGTAACAGATTAAATGGTGACAATAAACAAGTATAGGTTTCCACTCCAATCAAACATATCGTTCCCTTGAAATGCTATAGTGTCAAAGTGAACGTAAGCCATTTTTCCCTTCCGAGATTCTAAGCAAAACCACTTGGCTCACACGACACTGCTCCCATGAAAAGCATCCAGCACAGTGTTCTTTGTACATTCACATTCCTTCGTTAAACGTCTGAGTGCAATGGAAATAAATTATTGTAGCTGATGCATACGGAAATATACCAAGGTATTTACATGACAAACACTCTCAATCTAATACATGTTTGTAAGTAGTAAAAGTTGCCGCGGTCAGTCCCATCAAAATAGATCTAATTTTTGGTCGGTACTTGTGCAATGTGCTAAATCCATCAGCAACGAACTATACAACTTTTTACGTTCGGCACTGACCACCTGGTATTTAGATTGTTACTTAATTAGAGATTAAAAGAAAATTATTAAAATATATTGCTATTTTTTAGATACCGTAATCAATAAAATATTTGTTTCAGGCGGTCACGAAAGCTATAGTTGGCGCAGTGTTTGTGTCTCATAAACTTTTAGGGAATATTTTAAGAAAATATAAAATACAGATACATTTTTGGATTAGTTTTAAGAACTATTATTCTTTAAAAAAATAGCATTCTAATGATAGTGAAATGAGTTCCTATGTGAATGTTTCAGATAGCTCTAATGATGAAAAAGCTCCCTCCAGAAAAATAAAATTTACTGATATTGAAAAACGGCTGTAAATTAATACTTCGGGTATACAGTGTTTATAATCATTGTTCTTTCGTAGACCTCCCACAAAATGCATCTGTAGACCTAACCAAATTATCAAATACACATCCAACACACTATTGTTGACTAAACTTCAGATTTATGTTGCAAAATACTCGCACATTTAATTTAATGTACATCCGTCTCCTCACTGCTTCCACTCTATTATCATAGCCAACATCTAGTCTACATTATTACTTCTTAAAATAGGGCACACAGTGTTAAACGAGTGGTGAAAAAATCTGCAACGATCACCGGATTTGGCTCTGCAGGAACCATGGTCAAAGCGACCATACAGCTATTTGTTCTTCTTCGGTGTTAATTAAATAAACCCGCATTAGGTGTTGAAATACACTAATTAACTCTGATACGTCTTTGGTAGCATCGATGTGGTTTCTTTAGTTCATGATAACGTATTTAATTAGATGCTTTGTTGGAAACCTCTTAATCATGCAAACAATGTGGAGTTTGAGGAATCAAACAAATGTTACATTTAGAATTTGTATGTAGAAATGTTTGTATTTTGTTATAAACTAACGGAATATTTCAAAACTCAAACAGAAGTACGATAATTTTAAATAAAAGGCGTCACCATCATTTCTGTACCTACAATCTATTGTTTAGTTTATAAGGATTTTTTTTCTGTGAAAGTTTTGGTCCTCTAAACCTAAGTTATGAGGACCGCATTTTAAAATGAAATCCCGTTACTATAAAACAAATAACATTTATCAATTAATATTAATGTTTGAGTTTCGTACTTTTGTTTCTGTGGTCCCATGATTTCGGTAAAGTAGTAATTTGTATCATATTATGTGTATGTTCCCCGTTAATCTTCCAAGTGGTTTTCTGTGGGGTCATAGTAATACGACTACAATAAATAGAATGTAAATAGGACCAAGGAAGGTACTGCAATAAAAATTCAGAAATTTAAAAACACTAAATAGGCACGTACCTCCAGAGAGGTTATAATATTAAGACTTTATATTTAATCTTAATATCACAGTTCAGTTAGTTTTACAGCACTTCCTAATCCACAGAGTGTTTCGAGTTAAAACATAAATTAGGTAGTACAAATAAGACGATTGCAGCCAACAATTAGTTTAACTTACAAAAACACCCACTCCAAAGTTCAGCACGACACAACGTCTCCAAGCTTGGATCCAGTATTGCTCCTCTGTAGTTAACGATGCTGTTCCGTTAATGGTATCATTTGAAGAGGACAAGTTAAGTAGGTGAATGGCCGGTGCTCTGAGAGGAGAAGAATCTAGGCTAGACCAATCCACAACAGGTAGGTTGAAATCCCCCATGACCAGGACGTTGTCGTACTTCTCAGTGCCATGATAAGCCTCATCTACAGCATTGAAAAATCAATGTAAGGCTGGGAGCTCTGATTGGGCGGAATATACACTGCTCCAATTAAGATGGGACATAAAGAAAACAAAGAGATAAAAATACATTTAATTGAATTTATTCTAGTGGACTCAGTTGAGCAGGGTAAGTCATCCTTAACAGTAATAAGCATTCCACCTCCAGACATTTTTGAGCTAGTTAATGCAGAACGGTCTAATATAAAAATGGAGTAGCCAACAAGGCCCAGCTCAGAATCCTTAGTGTCTTCAGAGAGATTAGTTTCCACTAAGAAAATAATATCGTAATTGCACACAGTTAAGGGTTTGTTAAAATCTTGAAGTTTAGTTCTTATATTGTTTATATTTTGAACATATATCGAGGCACGAGGATTTCCGAAAAAGGGTGCTTAATCGTTTTTGTGTTCACAATTGCAGGGATGTTGTTTTTGAACTTTTTTAATGGCAAAACCAGTTTCACGGTCGCCAGTACGTGTGTTCAGTTCGGCCCTCAATTTGTTCAGGCGTTGAATTTTTTTGGAAGGTGCGATGCCTAGACATCTTGACTTCTGAAAAACGTTTATCCACACCAACAATTGCCTCTTTGGAAAATTATTAAGAACCTGATTGACAAATTGAACACTGCCCAAAACAATTTTCAAAGGTCTATATTTTCCAGCCCTTTTCGTTTCCACACGAAAGACTTTAATATTATTGATCTCTGAATCCTGTTTTCCGTTCGTGAAAGTCTACCCTCAAAAGCTACTATGCTATCATTCAGGCTAACACCTTGGTAATAAGATTATTGACATTATCAGGGAGGATGTTAAGAGCGTAACCTTGGTAACCAGCTCAGCAATATTACTTGTTAGAGTCGATACCTTGTTAATCAGAATATTTAGCGGTTGGAGTTCAGGGTTTACACGATCATCGCGCCTGCAATACCGTTTAGAGGAAGCAACACGAGTTAGCATGTTATACTCGGAAACCGAGAGGTCCATACATTCAGCATGGAACCATCGAATGCAGTTGCCACTGCATTGGATACCTTTGATATCACGGACGACCCAAAACACGCAGACTAGACAGGTTTTATTTTCAATCATTTATGACGGGCAACTAAATCACATAAATCTGTTGATCTCAATATTTAAACGGAACAAATTCGTTGATAGCTATGAGCAATCACCCACCGGGAGCTACACAGTTCACCCTCGATAGGCTCATGCAATCATGTCTTGCTGTATCAGTCAGATCAGCAAGACAAATTCGTTGATAGCTATGAGCAATCACCCACCGGAAGCTACTCAGTTCACCCTCGATAGGCTCATGCAATCATGTCTTGCTGTATCAGTCAGATCAGCAAGACAAATTCGTTGATAGCTATAGGCAATCACCCACCGGAAGCTACTCAGTTCACCCTCGATAGGCTCATGCAATCATGTCTTGCTGTATCAGTCAGATCAGCAAGACAAATTCGTTGATAGCTATAGGCAATCACCCACCGGAAGCTACTCAGTTCACCCTCGATAGGCTCATGCAATCATGTCTTGCTGTATCAGTCAGATCAGCAAGACAAATTCGTTGATAGCTATGAGCAATCACCCACCGGAAGCTACTCAGTTCACCCTCGATAGGCTCATGCAATCATGTCTTGCTGTATCAGTCAGATCAGCAAGACAAATTCGTTGATAGCTATAGGCAATCACCCACCGGAAGCTACTCAGTTCACCCTCGATAGGCTCATGCAATCATGTCTTGCTGTATCAGTCAGATCAGCAAGACAAATTCGTTGATAGCTATGAGCAATCACCCACCGGAAGCTACTCAGTTCACCCTCGATAGGCTCATGCAATCATGTCTTGCTGTATCAGTCAGATCAGCAAGACAAATTCGTTGATAGCTATAGGCAATCACCCACCGGAAGCTACTCAGTTCACCCTCGATAGGCTCATGCAATCATGTCTTGCTGTATCAGTCAGATCAGCAAGACAAATTCGTTGATAGCTATGAGCAATCACCCACCGGAAGCTACTCAGTTCACCCTCGATAGGCTCATGCAATCATGTCTTGCTGTATCAGTCAGATCAGCAAGACAAATTCGTTGATAGCTATAGGCAATCACCCACCGGAAGCTACTCAGTTCACCCTCGATAGGCTCATGCAATCATGTCTTGCTGTATCAGTCAGATCAGCAAGACAAATTCGTTGATAGCTATAGGCAATCACCCACCGGAAGCTACTCAGTTCACCCTCGATAGGCTCATGCAATCATGTCTTGCTGTATCAGTCAGATCAGCAAGACAAATTCGTTGATAGCTATAGGCAATCACCCACCGGAAGCTACTCAGTTCACCCTCGATAGGCTCATGCAATCATGTCTTGCTGTATCAGTCAGATCAGCAAGACAAATTCGTTGATAGCTATGAGCAATCACCCACCGGAAGCTACTCAGTTCACCCTCGATAGGCTCATGCAATCATGTCTTGCTGTATCAGTCAGATCAGCAAGACAAATTCGTTGATAGCTATAGGCAATCACCCACCGGGAGCTACACAGTTCACCCTCGATAGGCTCATGCAATCATGTCTTGCTGTATCAGTCAGATCAGCAAGACAAATTCGTTGATAGCTATAGGCAATCACCCACCGGAAGCTACTCAGTTCACCCTCGATAGGCTCATGCAATCATGTCTTGCTGTATCAGTCAGATCAGCAAGACAAATTCGTTGATAGCTATGAGCAATCACCCACCGGAAGCTACTCAGTTCACCCTCGATAGGCTCATGCAATCATGTCTTGCTGTATCAGTCAGATCAGCAAGACAAATTCGTTGATAGCTATGAGCAATCATCCACCGGGAAGCTACTCAGTTCACCCTCGATAGGCTCATGCAATCATGTCTTGCTGTATCAGTCAGATCAGCAAGACAAATTCGTTGATAGCTATAGGCAATCACCCACCGGAAGCTACTCAGTTCACCCTCGATAGGCTCATGCAATCATGTCTTGCTGTATCAGTCAGATCAGCAAGACAAATTCGTTGATAGCTATAGGCAATCACCCACCGGAAGCTACTCAGTTCACCCTCGATAGGCTCATGCAATCATGTCTTGCTGTATCAGTCAGATCAGCAAGACAAATTCGTTGATAGCTATAAGCAATCACCCACCGGAAGCTACTCAGTTCACCCCCGATAGGCTCATGCAATCATGTCTTGCTGTATCAGTCAGATCAGCAAGACAAATTCGTTGATAGCTATAAGCAATCACCCACCGGAAGCTACTCAGTTCCATGGCCCCGACTCAGTTCACCCCCGATAGGCTCATGCAATCATTTCTTGCTGTATCAGTCAGATTATCAGTTATAATATATCTCGACAATACGGTAACGTAATTCAGAAGGCAGTGAGAAAAAATCTGACGCAGGCTCCTCTTGATTTTCTAGTTACAGACGACACAGATCATGGAAAGGTGGAAACGAGACGGCTTGAGCAGTGTAAACTTGGTGTGTTGCAAATCGGAAATATGTTAACCAGGGTCTGTAGATTAATTGATGGCTGTTAGTTTGACTTTAACAACAAGCCCTTTGGTTACAAAATTAGGATGCTCCAATGAACCAAATATACAAGACAAATAAGTGAAATCACAGTAAGTAGCAGACCCATTAAGGCATCACAATCAGTGCCGCCATCTTTAATCAGCCGAAAACCACAAAAAATTTTGAAGTTTTTTTTACTTTTTATTTTATTTCTATCCTCAAAAGAAAACGAAGGATGATGTGTGATTGGAACGCTAGGAGTAAAAACTTATGATTCAGAAATTTAGTACGCGGTATCAAATAAAAAAGGTTTTCTCCTTTCGAGGTAAAGATTCCTAAACATAAGCCAACGTCAAAAAATATACTGAAACGTTTTTCGAAAATACTAAGAGTATGAGTATACATAAAGTATTTTACTATCCGAAATCATTGTCAAAGTAGTGCGGATATATTTTACATGGTATTATTATTTTTTATTACTACAATTTTTAGAACCAAGCTGACTGATAATGGCTTGCCGAGAGTTGGTTTAACTTTATCGAAGTAAGTTTCCTTCCTTACTTGTTTGTTGCCTCATACTAAATCAATATTGCAAAGTTTGGTTTATTAAAATTTATGACTAAACATATTTGCATTCATGATAAAACAACACAAATTGTTATCATTAACGACCTGTGTTATTACTTTTATGTTAATGACTCCCACCCGGACTTATATTTTTGTGAGTTTTTACAGTTTTCTATGTGAAAGTTCAGGACTTAAAGACGAACAAATGCAAATAACCAATTATACTCATAAAGAATCTCTGGAAAATCTCAAATCCAATAGGTGATCCTCATAACATATTTGGTCTCCTGTTGCCAAAGAACAAAATTTAGAAAATTAAATTGATAAACCTTGTGTGTTTGAATAATTTTGTTACAGGCACGTCTTGACAAATTAGCAAAAATATGTAATTAAGAGGTATATGCTTATCCTGCTCTTAAAACGAAATTTTTAACCGAAAAAATATTTTTGCTTATTTCAAATCCAAGGAAGAAAGAGGGTGCAGTATTTCTCATTTTATATGTTTGCTTAACACTAAGGCAAATCTTGAATATAATGCCATTTATTTTCAAATAAGTATTTTCAGGATAAAAGAACGCAGACAGAATAAAAGCTGGAATGAGTAGATGGGGCACAGCTTTTACCTAAATACATAGATAATCAAATATCCCACTATTTGTATTTTTTCGGGAGAAAACATTCGTTATAATTACTAGTCAGGTATTATAATCGTAAAATGCATACCCCCTTCTCAAAGGCCAAAATACATTTTTGTTTTTGAAATTTAAAACATTCAATACTAGCAAGGTATTTTACAATACAATAATATTCGACGTACGATAAAAATATTAGCATAATTAACAGCTATTGATAATATAATTTGGAGTAATATGTTAACTAGGAAAACAACTTCGAAAAGGTAAGTTTCTCTAGCCTCATACAATCTCAAGTACACAGATTTAATATTTCCAAGGTTTGAAAGATTCATTTCAATCAAAATTAGACCTTTATTCAAGTATGTGGTTTTTATTGATGTTGAACATACGCTCACTATTCTTTTTACCGTAAATGATACCGTGATCTTTTGTAATAACAAACAATCAATTAAGGTTACCTATATGTTCTAGGGGAAATAAGCTGGCTCTAATGAAAAAGTATTAAAAAAACAGGCAAGTGATCATTACCTCTACCCTCAACGCTGATGACGCGTCAAAGCCACTGACAGATCCATCAACAACGATAATTATCTTTGACTGATAACCACTATTGATGGACCTGACTATAATAGACCTCCATGGTATGCAATCTAAAAGCTATTCCTATTTTTCCTCCGATGTTAGCACTGTCCTATTTTGTAGATTAAATAATTTAATTTATAATTTAATTATAATTTAATAATTTAATTTGTTTTAAAAATATTTATTTAAAAAAGAACCTCAGTTTAATAATAGCGCCGAGATGAATCGAATGGAGAAGAAAAACATATTCATATTATAATACATCTCAAGGTACAACCTATAAAAAATAACAAGGCTGTAAATACCTAATTATGATTATTATGATTTTCAAATAATAGACAACCATATATTGAATCGTACGTATAATAGCAAGCAGAAAGAATATTTGGGCTGCAAATTATAACAATGGAAATGACAACGCAGGATGTTGATGGTGCTTTGAGGCCCCTCCTGAGCATTTTAGTGCCTATTAGCCAAATGGCCCTGCCTAACATAAACGCTCCCTACTTAATATTTGGAAATTTTTTTTATTTACTGAAATAAAAGTCGTACTTTATTACTTCCCATTTTAATCTTAATTCAAGTGTATGGGTGGCATTCCTTATTGCTTGTTGCTTATGTTTAAGGCAGTAGCACAACTTGTTAAATGGTAAGAACGGTGTTTGTCTATCTATAACGAAATAACATAAACGAGATATCATACATGAGATAATTCAAAGTTATTTGACGAAAAAATTAACAGCTAGGCTTAGTTTAGGCCTCCACTGCAGTACATGTTCATGTTCGTAGAGTGAATCGTGTACCTCAAAACTAAATTAGTGTAATAAAATTTATTTTTTGTAAGTCTTTATTAGCTGTCAGAGGTCTGATGAATTGATCAATAAAACACCGACAGGTGATCATTATTGCCGCCGTCAATACTGATGATTCGTCAACGTCACTGACAGATTCAACTATTCAACCTTTGACTGATCGCTATTGACGGATCTGGCTATAATAGACTCCCACAGTGTGCAATCTATAACCTTTTCATCCAACGTGGTTTATAGCGTCATATTGTACATACATATTTGTTATGTTAACTACGATATAATAAAATAGATAAAGGAATACTGAGATAATTTCGTTAAATGAAGGCTCACAGGTTTAGGAAAAATACAGTTAGTTATTGAGCGTGAAACTAATTTGTAACATTATTCGGTTTGGAGTGAATATACTTTTAAAACACTTATATTCAATATTTAGTAAACTTTTTAAATGGCTCTGTGTCATGAATTGGTTACCCTAGGACTTTAAAAAGGAATTCCTGCTGTACTCCAGCCGCCATCTTGAAAAAAAACCATTGCTGGTCCATGTTTCTCTATTCATTTGTTCGATTAACAAGAAAACCATAAAATATTCGAAATAAGTGCTAATGGTGTTTATGTAAACCCTAAAATTTTCAGTAAAATAAGCATAATAATGTACAAGACATTTTAAAAATATTAGTTTATATTATTGATTTTCTAAAATGTTGTATTTAAATACCCCTAGCACAAGGAAAACTTGTAAAATTTAATGCAAAATATATTCCCAGGAGGGCGAAGCCCTTTGACCTCAATGAGCAACAAATTATATTTATATAATCCTGATTAAAATTACAGTAATTTAACACCTCAATCATTAAAATTGGTTCACGATAAAGGCATGAGATACGTCACAAGAATGATTCCTTATGATTACATCTTAAAAAATTCCTTAAGTAATATCTCTTTTGTGGGGTCATTCACGCCTTTATTGTGAACCAGTTTTGATGGTTGAGGTTTCAGACAATTGGGTTTTCATCGGAGTTTTCTGAATATAACTAGCAGATTTTCCCGCAGCTTCGCTCGCTGAAAGAGTAACTAATTATAATTCAATCATATTATGCCTTGTGAAATTTTTAGGAATAATTAACCCTTGAGATGCAGCTGATTATTCCACTTAATATGAAAATGGGAAAGTATTACGCTTCCTCTTAAAATGTTCCCCTCATGATTAGCAATTGGTATGAATTAGCTTCTTCCCATTTCCAGAGAGAATGAGGATAACCCAGAATATAAGATAAATAAGACGCTAAGGATGGATTTTCGACTTAAAATCAATCTTAATCTTTTCTACCACATATTTGTCAAATAACACTCACCTATCATCGCACAGCTCAAACTACTTGACTTTGCATGAACGTTCCTCTCAGGGCGTAGACATCCGCTAAGAACGGATTTTTAAAAATTCCCTCAGGGCTACGCCCTATGATACATCAAAGTTTCAATGTTAAAGTATAGGGAAGAGCTCATGTCGTTGTCATGGCAACCTTATCATTAAATCATGAATCCAAGGAAGTATTTATGTTTTTCCACGTGTAAAACCATGTTGATCAGCTAGTTTAGCATGTTTTTGAAAATAAACTGAAAACTTTAAGAAAAAGTAGAAGGTAAATGTCTTGGCAAGAAACCTATTTCCCCAAAAAGTTTCTTATTAAATTTTTAAATTTTATTCTCTTAGTAGATTGCTTCTCGTACTACGTACATTTTCTGTTCCCTGAAAATATTCTACAGGATTCTCATCCATAGTTAGGAAAAGCTGAAATGGCTGCCATTTTGATTTTTTAAACACTCTACTTTAGCCGTCTGAGAAAGAATATTTTAAAAACCTTACTTTTTTGGCATCTAAAGCCTATTAAGAATAACTGTGCCAAGTTTCATGGCCCAAGGTATTTTAGTTTTTGAGAAAGTAAGCTTTATAAGCTAAAAATGGCCGCCATTTTGAATTTCATAGAGCCTTTTGAGATAAAATATTGCAAAATCCTTTCTTAGCACGCATCTAGAGCCTGTAAAGAATATTTGTGCCGAGTTTCATGGCTATAGCCCCTGTAGTTTTTGAGAAACTGTGATCAGTCAGTCAGTCAATGGTTTTTGGCTTATATATATATATATATATATATATATATATATATATATATATATATATATATATATATATATATATATATATAGATTTATTAATCATTTTGATAAAAGGGCTTCGTCCCCTTGGGAATGTATTTTACATAACGTTTTATATGTACTCTTTATGGCAAGTTTATTATAAATACAACATTTTAGAAGATCAATAATATCAACTATTATTTTTGAACTTCCTTGTATATGTGTGTACTCATTTTATTGAAAATTCTACCTTGTACAAAAACACCACTTACAATTTATTGCATCTCAGAAGGGTTTTGTGTTAATTGAATAATATGTATAGAGAAACACGGACTGGGAATATTTTTTAAAGATGCAACTAGAGCACAGCAGGAATTTCGGGGAAATTTTAGAACTTTAATTTTGGAGGTTTACTTAAAATCTGTGTGATGTTTCAATTTGGTCAGAATTTTCAGATCGATATTCCTAAAATTACTGGACTAATTTGACGGTGACTATTTTTTCCGTCGATGATATAATAAGTTTCAGTTTATATTAGCTTAGCTAAGGACAGACGATAAATCATATATGATAATATACACCAATGTAAATCCTATTCATTTAATTATACAGGGCTGTGTAAACTTTCTGAATATAAAAATAAAAATTATGGGTAATTTAAACGTTTTTTACATAGTCTGAGCCCATGCAATGAAAATCCTGGAGAATATTTGTAATGCAAACCATAACAATGCAAATGACTACGCAGGATGCAGTTATGAGCCTATCAGGCCCTTCCTGGGGGTTTCAGAGCTTATTATCTAAAATACCATTCCTAATACAAATAATCTCTCAGTATGCTTTGTGTTTGGAAGGTGTGCTCTTTTTTCAAACATATGACATGTAATTGATTTATTCCTGAAACATTCCTAATCTACTATAGATGTTTTTATTTTTCAGTTCCAACTGATTGTTATTGCACGGTGAGATTCGTCTTTCAAGGACGAACTTCAGTTAAAAAATGTATATATGTTTAAAGTAATAGTCCAGCAGCTGACAGCACTTCTGTGTGCAAACTTGCGTAGGCTGAATTTTATTGCTGGACCTGTTAGTTTATTACATGGGAAGGTTAAAAAACTTGGGTGGACATCTCCTACCCCCCAGGTTTTCCCAGGATGACGTTTTCAAAATGGCCGCCAATTATCTGTTTTTCACCAATAAATTTATAAAAATCATGACCATCGCCCAATCTGTGGATTTAACATAACAAGAATCGGTGAAAATTACCACTTAGTATATACCTAACGATTAAAATCTCGTTTTCAAAAGTTGCATCACTACATGTCCGCCATTTTGGAAATAATCCGCCATTTTGAATTTATGCAAGCTTTTAATTGATCAATCATAGTGAGGCTCAAAACCAACGTAGGATCGTGATTTTTATTTTATTTTAAAGCTAATTAAATTTCCTACAAGAAAATTCCAGGTGGAATACAGCCAATCAGTATAACCAATGTGTAATTTTAATGTAAAACAAGTCCCTAAAAAATTGACGATGTAATTTTCGTGTATTACGGATTATTTTGCTAACAACGAAACCTACGCCTCCACTGAGGAAATAAAGGAACTGGAATGTACTAAACTAATCTCAAGGCATATGATTAACTATCTAAGACAACTTGTCATAATACATTCGCCGCTTCTCGATCTTTTTGGGAAATAATTCGCTATTTTGAATTTATACTAGTTTTCAATTGCCAAAGCGTTTTCCGGCTAAAAGTTGCCGTAAACACTTATATTTTCATTTTATTTTACTCTTTGATAAAGTTCTTACGAGAAAATGTAAGGTAGAATGCACCAAATAAACATAAACAATACGAAATTGCAATGTAAAAGAAATATTTTAATGATTTTCTAATAGTAGGGTAAAAAGTAGGCCATAAGATGTCTTCTTCGTGATTATGTTTTTCGGCTATGTTTTTCGACTGGTGGCAACCATGTTTTTTTGTTCCTTTTGACCTATTGAATGCAAACTGTGAGTTTGCCACCTTCAAATTTGGTGCGGGGACCAGGAATCCAAGATGGCGGACAAAATGGCTTATTAATGTTTTAGGCTTTTTTTACCTTTCCCTCGCTACATTTGATGAAAATTCGGCTGTCTTAACAAAGAAAAGGTTGGGAGAGGGGAAACACTTAATGTTGGTTACGTTTTCACATCCGGTCGCCATATTGGATCCGCCATATTGGATATAAGTTATTTTTTTGAAATGTAAATATGGGCTTGTGACACATCATTTCAAACTGCTTTTTTGTGACAAACTCAACGCTGTTGTCCATTTTTCTAAATCTCTGTCCGTTCTCAAGTTGTTAGTAGATTATTTAATAATCTATTTTTATTTATTCTATTTCTTTTAGTCCGTTTGCCCAACGATATGACCTTGAATTAAGTTCCAACTCACACTTTATGATCGATTCTCGTACTAATTGATAAATTGAACAATATTATGAGGGGTTCCAGAGTGGCACCCATGGAAAATTTTGAATATCGATGGTCAAAGTTCGAAAATACAGAAACAAATATTTGACAAAATTGTATGTATGACATTCATGGGAATATTTTCCAAAATGTCGATTTGAAAACACCGCCAATAGTTGCTGGATGGTAAATACTTAATTTAAAATGGCATGTAAGACTATACTACTTACCTCAAAACAGCTCAAAATAATATTCTTGCGAAATCAGGACATATGTTTCGGGGTTAATACCCCATCTTCAGCTTGTCAAAAATATGAAGTCTTCCCATAATATTTTATGGTTGTCATGAATTAAAACAACACATACAGAACAACTTTACATACACTATACAACGAAAAGACACTACATACGAAAAACAAAAATAATTAGACAGGCCTGTCAGCATGACTTGATCACGGCGCGGGCAGAGGGCAGCTTAAAATGGCAAATAGCTTTTAGCAGCCATGCACGTTTGATCCGCCATATTGGATATAACATATTTTTCGTAAATGTGAATGTGGTGTTACACATAAAAACAATGTTTTCACGCTGATTACAATGCCGCGATCTGTTTGAAAAAAGTACTGTTTCGATCACAAGATATAGAGCGTATTTTTTGTGAACACTTTTGGGATCTCTTAAACTATAAGAGATACACGGAAGGTTAAAGTAGCTAAGTAATGCGTAATCTAAGAACAAGTAAAACGTTGGTGAGCAATAAAAATTATTCGACTTACTCGTTCTCTACGCTAGAAAAACTATAGTTGCCCATAACTAAATTTGTACTAAATCGCTCACTTTTTAAGATACAAGGCTGTATGAGGGGTCAAATTTACATTAAATTTGTTTTATTTTTTTACGATACTATTTATGGTTTTTTAGAATAAGCCCAAGCAAATAATTTTAAATGCCCTGCATGTAAAATTTAAATTTTCATTTGAAACATATTTTTCCCAGAACTATAAGATTTTTATTATCAAATGTGTTTGCAATCAAAGAAAATATTTGTTGTATAAATGATAATGGCTTATAATGTACTGGACTTTTCATTAAAATGAAAAATATGGAAAACCGCTGATTATTACTAAACAGCTGATTGACTGAAAACAGCTGATTGGCAGCGAAAAGCTGTTTTTATGGACAAATACTTTACGCACCTTCACTCAGAACAGCTGATTTGTTAGTAATTTAACTTTTACTATTAATCAGCTGTTTCTAACTAATCAGCTGATGACTTTAAATCAGCTTTTCCCCTTTTCTTTATTTTTATCAGAAATTCAGTACATTATTATAACCCATAATCATGTACAATAATTAATAAACATAAATATAAACTTATTTTTAATATTTAATGGATTACTATATTGGATTCATAATAAAATAAAGAAAAGGGGATTAGCTTATTAATAGTTGTCGGATAATTGACTAAAAACATCTGATTGACAGTTAAAAGGTAATTTACAATCAAATTAGCTGTTTTAAATGAAGATAAGTATTTGACCGTCAAATAGCTTTTTCGCTGCCAATGTGCTGTTTCCACTCAATCAGCTGCTTAGTACTAATCAGCTTTTTCCATATTTTTAACTTTTATGGAAGTTCCAGTATACTCTAACCAATATGGCGGGTCCAAGATGGCGGCTGAAAACTATTATCCACTTTAATTAAGTATTTACCTTCCGGCAACTATTGGCGGTGTTTTCAAATCGATATTTTGGAAAATATTCCTATGAATGTCATACATACAATTTAGTTCAATATTTGTTTCTTTATTTTCGGTAAACTTTGACCATCGTTATTCAAAATTTTCCATGGGTGCCACTCTGGAACTCCTCATAATCTTGTTCAATTTATAAAATAGTACGAGAATCGATCACAAAGTGTGAGTTGGACCTTAATTCAAGGTCATATCGTTGGGCGACAGGACTAAAAGAAACAGAAAAATAAGAATATAATTATTAAATAATTTACTAATAACCTGAGAACAGACAGAGATTTAGAAAAACTGATGACAGCGTTGAGTTTGTCACAAAAAAGCAGTTTGAAATGATGTGTCACAACCCCATATTTACAATTTAAAAAAACTTATATCCAATATGGCGACTGGATGTGAAAATGTAACCAACATTAAGTGTTTCCCCTCTCCCAACCTTTTCTTTGTTAAGACAGCCGAATTGTCATCAAATGTAGCGAGGGAAAGGTAAAAAAAACTAAGCCTACAACATTAATAGGCCATTTTGTCCGCCATCTTGGATTCCTGGTCCCCGCACCAAATTTGAAGGTGGCAAACTCACAGTTTGCATTCAATAAGTCAAAAGGAAAAAAAAACATGGTTGCCACCAGTCGAAAAACATAGCCTACATAATCACGAAGAAGACATCTTATGGCCTACTTTTTACCCTACTATTAGAAAATCATTAAAATATTTCTTTTACATTGCAATTTCGTATTGTTTATGTTTATTTGGTGCATTCTACCTTACATTTTCTCGTAAGAACTTTATCAAAGAGTAAAATAAAATGAAAATATAAGTGTTTACGGCAACATTTAGCCGGAAAACGCTTTGGCAATTGAAAACTAGTATAAATTCAAAATAGCGAATTATTTCCCAAAAAGATCGAGAAGCGGCGAATGTATTATGAAATCTTGTCTTAGATAGTTAATCATATGCCTTGAGATTAGTTTAGTACATTTCAGTTCCTTTATTTCCTCAGTGGAGGCGTAGGTTTCGTTGTTAGCAAAATAATCCGTAAAACACGAAAATTACATCGTCAATTTTTTAGGGACTTGTTTTACATTAAAATTACACATTGGTTATACTGATTGGCTGTATTCCACCTGAAAGTTTCTTGTAGGAAATTTAATTAGCTTTAAAGTAAAATAAAAATCACGATCCTACGTTGGTTTTGAGCCTCACTATGATTGATCAATTAAAAGCTTGCATAAATTCAAAATGGCGGATTATTTCCAAAATGGCGGACATGTAGTGATGCAACTTTTGAAAACGAGATTTTAATCGTTAGGTATATACTAAGTGGTAATTTTCACCGATTCTTGTTATGTTAAATCCACAGATTGGGCGATGGTCATGATTTTTATAAATTTAATGGTAAAAAACAGATAATTGGCGGCCATTTTGAAAACGTCATCCTGGGGAAACCTGGGGGGTAGGAGATGTCCACCCAAGTTTTTTAACCTTCCCATGTAATATACTAACAGGTCCAGCAATAAAATTCAGCCTACGCAAGTTTGCTCACAGAAGTGCTGTCAGCTGCAGGACTATAAAGGTTATCTAGACATATTTGCTGACGTAGTTGTTTCTAACACAAGGTTTACTTCTTCATGTGTCATCTTTTATATGATTTAACTGCAAAATACATTGTTCTTTTTGATATATGTAATTGCATTACTATTCTTAAAGCTGTTAATATATTTTTCTCTTTCCAAACATGTAAACACATGATCCAGCAGTTTACTGACTGTTTTTTTTAACAAGCGCAAATAAAAAACTTCACGCTTAAAATACGAATTATTCTAAGATAAATAAATATGATTAAGGTTCTATTTTATCGCATACTCGGCTTCAAACCGTAATGGGCATTTTTAACAAAAGCAATATAAAAAAGTGTATATCCTTTGTTACCTGTTTGGGTCTTTGATGAATGGTCAATAAAACAATAGCAGGAAACCATCATTGACGCCGTCAATCTTGACGATGCGTCAAAATCACTGACGAGACCTTCATCATCGATAAAGACTATGACTGGTCGTTGGATTATTATGAACTGGTTGAATAGACCAGGGTGATTATTCCATAACTAAAGCTGTCAATAGTTATGGTTTTATTCATTTGGTATAAAATTATAATTAACATTCTAACATTATAACTAATAGAAGCATCATATGTGATTTACGTCAAATGTAAACGGAATTCATTATTAAATGTGTTACTGACCCCTAATCTTAATGCATTAAAATTATATTAATATTCAATAATTGTATTTATGCACCGTATATTTCCCTGTGTAAGTTTCAACATATTTCATGTAAATCTCAAAGATTGACCCTTTCTGGAATTATACTGCAGGGTTGTGTGGCTAGTAGGAAAAACGTAAACAAAAGAAAAATTAAGATTGATAAATTTTGTAATAGCAATTTAATAAATTTGTAATATTCTTAATGATAAGAAATATTCCACCACTGAAAAACACTTAAAGAAAGAAAAAGATTCATATACTGACAAACGGTTGTGTGTATAAATATAAAAGAATTTATTTCATTAAAACATTTTAATAGTCTCTTTATTACTTTCTATTATATGCTGATGAATTAGATTACCAGCTCATCAGAATAGTGAGTGTAAGTAAATTTCTAGGAAGCCGACAAAGGCTTAATTTATTTCCTCTTAGAATCTCTTATCTAACAAACGGAATAAGTATCTAGCAAGCTTGAAACTTCAATTGCAAAACTTACCAGTTTAATAGACATAGTTGAAGAACAAGTATTGTAAAGAGTTTTGAGACAGCTTTTGTAAAGCCTTTGAACTTTGCTTGTATTATGGAAACATCAAACTGTGATTTTATGGTTAAGGTTTGCTTGTTGACGAAGTTACAAATTAGCAAACATAACAGGTTATCAGACGCTGTAATGGTATTCATAAGACCCAATAATCCTTCATTATATACATGCATACTTAAATTTCTGATTATATTGCTATGTTTAAATGGCTTACAGTCATAGAATAATTGTTGACCTCTGTTCACCAATGCAAAGGTTATAAACTTTCAAATTTTTAAATATTTTTTTTCTAAAAATTATTACTCAACAAAAAGCTGAAATAGTATTAAAGCTCTCATCTTAACTGAAACATTATAAATGTTTTCGACTAAAATCTGTATAAAATCCAGGTATTAGTCTATTTAAAGACAACCATTATAGGCCTACTGTGGGTATAATAATAATTCAAAACTGTATTGGAGATCGTTCAGCCTTTTTCATGTTAGTTGTTTTATCGCTCATCCAAATTCAATAGCAGTTATGGTTCCATTGTATGAACTTTTAAATAAATAAATAAAGTCCATCTTCTAAAACTTATAATCATAGCCATATCTACCTTTTGTTTATAGCCATTTCATTTTTAAAAGATAAGTTATTTGAGTAAGTGAAATATGTTCTTGTTATTAATCTTTAGCAAAACTATTATTATCAGTAAGTTATAAATGCTATTAGTTTTAAGAAGTGCAAAAAATAACAACATTATCAAGAGTTTTCAATTGTTTGCTAGCAAATATTTTAACACATGAAAGTTAATTTTACCATTTGTTTGTCACCTCCTTTTCCGTAGATAAACCCTGTAAAAAGTTAAAACTTTAATGGAGGTACAAATTCGTTGCTTATCATTAGATTCAGTTTTTATTAAAGTAATGACTTTCACGGACGGCTTTAAAGTTCCAATATAATTCTTCCCATTCATCTTGATAATAATCTTAATCATTAATGTTTGCAAAATATTACGAAAATGTTTATGACCCATGTTTATTAATTGCAGAAACATAAAATCTAGATTAAATGGTTTCTACATGACTCCGGAACAGGTTATGTATGATTTGAGAAGAAAAAACTTAGAAAGGGCTGAGATTTCGCTTTTTCTTTGTATGGTATCGCAGATGAAGCTAGGTGGTGCCAAAATATACAAAAAATGAAGTTTTATTATGAACGAGAACGATAACTGAAGAAATACCTCTTATTTCGGTTGACCTTTTTAAATAATTCTAGCCTGCCGAGTACACTTTAAAGTCTATGCTACTGTTGTACTAAGTAATTACTAAGGATTAATTAAGTGTAGACAGGACGATTTTTTATACGGGGCGTTCTTTTAACGCAAACCATAACATTATTTTATCAGTGAACGATTATTCTCCCTGAGATCCCTGGATTTTACCCCATTATATTATTTTCTTTTGAGATACATAAAAAGTAAGGCCTACGAAAACAATTCACAGAATATTCAGAACTCAAAACAAACATACCAAATGTAATACAAGAAATTCAAAGAGGTACTTCACAAACATGTTCAGGAATTTTATGGAGAGACAGAACAGAACTTTATATTAATGTCGAAGGCGGATTGTTTGATCACATAATGTAAATTAAATGAGATAAAACTTAAATAATTCGTTGTATAAAATGCAAAGATAACCAAAACAATAATCATTCTGTCTTTATATGTGCATCATTCAATCTAAAATGGATTGTATTTTTTTAACTACATGTGTAATAATTTTGAATAATGTTTAATATTAATGGGTACATACTCGTGTGATCACCAACTTGGAAAACTTTTTCGTTAAACCCTTGTTAAATATTTGTTCGCTGGATAATAATTTACTTTGATGGTTGTACGTAAAAATGAATTATATTTATAATAACTTATAAGAGAGGTCTATTGTAAATGTTTTTCCTCACAAAACTGTGAATGAAAAAAAGTAATAATTCAAGTAACTAAAAACAAACATTGACCATTTTGTAATCATTCTTTATCTCACGTCAACAATTTATTCAAATCCAAACAAATAAAAAGTACTTAACTGGATTTACGAACCAAGGCTAACCTAACCAAAGTTTAGCCTATTAAAGCCTCACTCAGTTAACAAACACCATAAACAGCCTGAGGCTTGTCTGCCACTGACGTAGCGTTATCTAACTACGAACTGGCGGATATCATAAGCCGAGAGTTCAAACAATGAGATGGTAAAGTTAACAGCTGTATCAACAGCGGAAATATTTAATAAACATAACAAATATCCTACAAGAGTATATTTTTGATGTATTTTTAATATCTATTTCAGGTTTTAATCTGTTTTATTTATATTATAATCCGGTTAGTTCAGCTTATGAATGTTTTAATGGCTTAAGCCTAGATAATTTATTATTTAGAGCTTATTTTGTTATTTAACGCTTTTAAATTAAAAATAGTTTGAGTTATATTTAAAATGTACACAAATTAACAGCTTAGTTGATATTTATTAGATAGTTATTTACGAGTTTTTGTATAATTATTATAGTTGCGAGTTTTATTCTAGCACTGTGAAAAGGCTTTGCCTATTTTTGTCACCTTAAAAAATAAGATGTGACCAAAAATATTGTGAAAGGAAAGTTAAAAATGTATTGTTTAAAGTTGTGCTATTGACGAATCTGCTTAGGAGTCCTGCACCTTTAGTAATACTTTGGTATACTAGACAGTAAATGATCTGATTTATAATTTTATGACATTAATAATTTAATTATTGCAAAAATAGATTCATTTTATCAAGTCTTAAACTTAATTTTCTTACAATCACGAAAACAAATAGTATACCTAATACCATTTAAATGATGAAAATTTTAATTATTCTTGGAGAGTACATAAAAAAATAAGGTAAATATTGCTTTATTTACAAATAACATTTTTCATGCCTAATTTTAAAATTCCTTGGAGTAATAGTCTTAATCAATCTTTTAAAATATTCTCCGCCCAGGTTTTCCACTGATGGTGACCAATAGATGAAAGCCAAAATTTTCCAGATTAATTGAATGTAATTTAAAGATAATATGAAAGGTTTTTAGAACAATGAAACGTTTGACCAATAGCACTAAAAACTAGGTCATTAGTCTAGATGGTGCCAACTTGATAATATGCTTACATTACACAAAATGCATATGGATCGTAATCAACAATGCCATATTTCCCGGGCAAGGGTTTGTTATACGCTGACGAAGTAAATTTCAGTTACTGTCGAGAAGGTGTACACAAAAACCTTTATTGATTTTCAATAACTGTAAATACCAGTAAATGCATTCATTCTCTAAAACATCCATCCTTATAAAAATGAAACGCAATTAGTTATAAAATTTACAAATAAATCATTCTTGGTAAAAACTGATGGAACGAATTTCCACTTGCATATAGTAATTTTTCTATGAATAAAATTAGGCGGCTGTGTGTATTCAACCTATATAAATAATATTGCCATTAGCTCTTCAAAGATAATATTAGTAGAATGAAACATTTTGTAGGTACAAAATGAGACTAGATTACAAGTTGGAAATTCGTATATTGATTCAATACCGAATAGGAAATCGCAAACCACAGAAGTAATAATTCAGACAGGTCGAGACATGCGGTGTGACTTTAGTTGAGAACGTGCCAAGAATGGCAACAATTTCAGTGTTGCTGCTAAAAGAATTTCAAATCTTTTCCTTAAATTGATTGAAAACAAGACGCTGGATATTGAAAAACGAAAGAGACAGGACATTTTCGTACAACTATGATGGTGAAATGAATTTTAATTGTACCACTTTGAAAGGAATATTATCTTATTTTTTTAGTTTTCTTTTCATGAGAATTTTAAGTTGTCGGTAGTTTTTCTAAGCTGCGAAGAAATTGAAAATTATTCATTCAGTTAGGTTTGCTCATTTATCTACATATGCCTATAAAGTAACCCTATTAATTTATGGATGAATATAATAAAAAGTTGTATTGTTATACACAAACTTCTAATCTGCCGAAATATTTAGATCCTTATGAATACTTCAACGAAAATAAACTTTTACCTACCATACATTAATGTCAATTGGTACTTATAAAATATGTATTTCATACCTTAAAATTGTTCTGCATCAGACCTACACTAAATAAGTTATGTGTGGAAATACTTGCGTTTAATGTTACACAAAGATAAAATAATATATCTGAAGATAACTTCTTTTCTCAACTATTCTTGGCACTCTGATTAGTTCACTTCAACGCCAATGCGAAGTATTTCAGTCATTTACAGTTATAATCAACAAATAATAATGAATAAAAAATAATAAAACGGTCCTAAACGTATATACGTCTGCGCATAAAGCACATTCAACTTTAATTCATATATTTGAGACTTCAGTCAATCTTTTGATGACAGTCGATTACTGCCTTGTAGACGATTCCATAAAGACAATCAAGAGGGAAAGAAGGGCTTTTGCTACAATTAGGCACATCAGAACTTTTAGTATCAGTAATTAATGTAGTCTTCCATCGTAGAATTCCCGCTATGACATGGTATTTAATGTCTAAATATTCTTAATTTGTTGCAAACACGGCTACAACATTTTAGTTTATCGACTAGTACATAAAAAAGTTTTACAAATTTTGGCGAACAATGTCTGTGTGTACTAGGGTTGCACTTCCAATTACACGTGGAACAACAAACTATGAACACCCTTAATTACTTAAAAGTATGGGACTCGTAAAAAAGCCTCCCATTTTAACTATTTATTACTTTGATTAGAAGCTTAGACCTCGATAATAGATACATGTAATTTTTTGCGCGCTTCAACGAAAGTGATAAAACTAATTATTTCTTTTGATTGTTTGTATACAGTTGACCAGTCATTGAACAAAACTCGTGAAATCGAGTGTCATATTAAGCTTGTACAGAATTGATAACGATAAAGATTTATCCACCTCTTGATTAAATTACTGAATGATATCGATTAAAGATAATTACGTATCAATTTTTCACATAGTTGGTCAAATTTATCTGCTTTCAAAAAATATCAAGTCTTTGGTAATATTTACCCATTTTTCAAAGAAACAAAATGATTACATTTTTAAAAATAAATCACAGGTAATTGTTAAATAGAAAGTCATTGTAAATTTATTTTGTTTGGTATTATCGACAGTCACAAGATAAATTGTAGAGCTTAGTCTCATGCGTTACTTGTTTTTTTTATGATAAAATATTGGAATTAATTAAATTTGAAAAATAAATAAATTTTCTCTTAGTTTACTCTTTTGCAGAAAAATAAACAAGGTCGATGATTCAAAAGTGAAACATTTCATGGAAAGATTTATTAAATATAATATCTTAGATCCAGGACCACAACCTATCAACGTGGTAATTCAGGCAGGTCTCGACATATGTTGACACTTTAGTTTCAAAACGTGCCAAGAATTGGTGACAACTCCTGAATTGGTGCTGAGGGAAATTGGAATGCATTTCTCAAATTTATTGAAAACATTAGAATGATATTTTTGAGTATGAAGGGACATAAATTTTGCTTACAATAACAAAGATAACATTACTTGATCAATTTCATATCAAAGTACAATATCAATCTTTTAAGAAGGTGACTACAAAAAAGTAAAGTTAGAAGTAAAAGAATCTTCAAGGTCAAACTTTGTAGGGAAAGGAAGGTAGTTTTGTCTGCAAACAAAATGAATTAAAATATTCGATACATACTACAGGTCGGACTTAAAACCTTTTAACTACCCTGCTTAAAAAGATTCCTTAAGCTGACGAATTTTTGAAACAAATAATAACCACATATATTTTTGTGTAAATGGCTTATTACCCTAGAAAGGCACGTGCAAGTAATGTTTGCTGTAACACTGATTCTATCGACTAGTGATACTTCACATTTGTAACAGATATTCTTACTGTCATTTTTTGTTATTGATTTGTTGTTCCAAAATAATTAAATCGATCATATTTTAAATCGACTATTTTCCCTCATAACTTTATAATAACTTACGATAACTTTATGATAACTTTATTATTCCAAATTACGTAATCACAATAATTATTACTATCTTCCTATTCACAAAATATTTAATTAAACCTTTAACTATTATCCAAAATTAGAAATCACATTGTTGCTCTTGGAACCCTTTACAAAGACTAGTGGACTACAAAGACCTTGTGTTTGAGTTTTAAAGTAAAAGTTTGCTTCAGAACTATTTTGATTAGAGTGGAAGCTAACTTTTATTCTAAAATACTTTGGACCTAGAGCTGCAATATTCATTCATTCAGCGAGGTGATTAAACATTTTATTATTGAATAAATAATATTTATTTTTCTAACGTGGCAAAGGTTTTTGTTCAAGGATCACGTCTTTTTCTGATAACAAAGTTAAGATGGTTTTAATATTATACGTTTTAGATGTGGGCTTAGTTAGGTTTTAATATTCTAATTTCATGATGAGTGAGTCTCTGGATCAAAAATTGCAATAATAAGATTTACCTGCTGCGTCAATTACTTTGTGTATTAACAAAACAATAACAGCAGTTTCATGCTGGTGAACACGGCATTGGGTTGAATGAAAAGCGTTCGTTAAAAACACATCTCACTCACGAACGAGTTGGTTAAGATATGACTTTCGGAGAAAAAAAACGTGAAACACGAACAAATAGGACATCATACTTAAAAAAAGGCATGACTCATCAGCTTCCGGTACCAGACCTCGTGATTAAATACTTGGCCAAGTTTTTTTTTGTTTAAATGATAGTTATCGTATTTATGCGTCATTAGTGTTTTTTTGTGTCTCAGGAAGGTTTAATATTCTGGAAATTTCAATGTCCTTCATTAAACACAATTATATGCTCGTGTAACATGAAACGGATGAGGCTGTGTTATTTATACACAGGATAAATTGACACGTCAGGTAATATAAACCTTTTATTATTCCAATTTTTTCCCAAACTGAGTTCCAAAAGAGAAATTAAAGGAAAGAAACATGTTTTTATTACCTTTTTTGTCTCGCTTGTCAACAAGACTCCCTTGGAATCTTTCATTATTTAAAATTGTTTTATGTTTGAAAGAAAGTCTTGGTTAATTAAGAATATTTCATAATTCACAGCCAAAAATTGTAATACTAAGTCACTAAAAATATTTTATAACATTTTATTCAGCTCTCAATTAATCATTTTTTAACAAGGGGGGTTTGAAAAGAAACTTTGTTTTGCAGTTTTTCAATTCATAAAATGTATATTGTTTTAATAATAATTAGGAAATAAGAATATCAAAAGTTATATAATCAAACTTTATTTTAACCCAAAACAATCTCTGCGAAAACATATGATAATCCAGATATTACTTGGAAACACAAACTAATCATGTGATAATAACACAGACTTGTACAGACTTGTAGCAACATCCCACTCAAGATGTACGCATCTTTAAATAATTCTGTATCGACACGGCTTCTTGATGGGCCTTCCATAACGGAAAGGGTGTCGGGTCCATCATTTGGGTCGCAGCGACAAAGTGAACTCACATTTTTCTATCCGCGAAAGTGTATCACTATCCCTTGCTAAAGAATGGTCTGTACGAGGTAAGACCGTGGTCCTTCCAATTTTTGACCACCCTTCCGTGTCGACGTAGATCTGTGATCCACACCATGCCTCCAACTTCTAATTCACTCAAGCCGCATGTTCTATGTCGTTTATGAAATTGTTTCCTACTTCAGCTAGTACTTTTCCTCCCTTTAATAAAAATCCTTCTTATCCAAAGGTTTTCCAAACAAAGTGGATGGAAGATGTCGCTAAATTTCCTTCCATTATTAGTTCGGCTGGAGTGAAGCCAGTTTCAAGTAGATAAGTACGGTAGGAAAGCAGGGCAAGCTCAAACTTGATCTTATTTTTTCTTCATCAGCCCTTATGCTCTCTTCACAGCTGCTTCAGCCGCCCCATTTTCCTGTTGAGGACTACTCCTAAATGTGGAAAACTCCCACTTCTTGGCAAATATTTTAAATTCACTCGAGTCTAAGTGGTGAAACTGCGTCCCACTATCCGAATAAACACTCTGTGGAATTCCGAAAGGTGAAAAAGCAGTTATGAAAATTCAAATCACATCTGATGCTCTCATTCGATGTAGCTCGTCGACTTCAAAGTACCTCGAGTAGTCTTTAGGTGCACAATAATCATAAACCACTTTTCTTCATATTTGAATGGGTCAACAGACACATTTTGCCACGGATAATCCGGAACCACCCTAGGAATCAATGGTTCACTATGATTAATTGAGTTTTGAATACTCACCGGGCAAGATATGATTTTCTTCTTTATTTCCAAAGAAATCTCTGGCTACCACATGGTTCCCAAAGCACGTTTCCTGGTTTCCGTAATTCCCAAATGTCCACTGTGAAGCCTCTCAAGCATTTCCGACCGTAATTTGAGATATTATCAACCAAGCTCCTCGGCGCAATAACCCATAAATGCAACTTAACTCATCCTTCACACCGTAATATTCCTGAATCTCAAAAGAAAAATTTTACTTCCCAGGCCATCATCTTTAATCAGTAACTTGAGTTGTGCACAGACTGGATCTCTCATTTGCGAGTTGAGCACTTTAGTCATATTTTCGTATGTTGTATTCATACTAATCAGACTGAACAAAGGCTTCAACTTCTTCCGTTAACTCACCATCTTCATTAGCCGAAATAGGATTTATTTATAGCTATGGCTACATCTTTCCCAGGGGTCCAGGTCATGCGGTAATCGTACCTCATCATACGCAATCTAAATCGCTGTAGCCTCGGTTAGAGCTCGTCCAAATTCTGTGTCTTAAAAATTGAAACAAGTGGTTTGTGATCAGTTTCAATGATATACGTTTTCCCTAAGAGGAAAAACTCCAAACGATCAATTGCCCATGTGCATGCGAGCGCTTCCCTCTCGATGTTACTGTAATCCTCCTCAGCAGGAGTCCGAGAAATATTTGCGACAGGTTTCTTACTTTCTCCTTCAACCTGAATTAAAACTGCGCCAAGACCTTTTTTTGAAGCGTCGCAAGAAAGGATCGAAGGTTTATCTGGATCGTAGACAGTCAAATATGGCTCTGAAGATAAGATCTTTTTTATGCCGACAAATGCTTTTTTTCTTCAGAGGATCCCCAAATGAAAGCATTTTTATTCTTCAACAAACATGTAATAGGCTCTAAAATCTCAATACGATTTGGAATAAATTTAGCCAGAAAAGTGATCATGCCCATAAATTTTTGAACTTCATTGACATTTCTAGGAGCAGGTTATCCAACGATAAGATCAGGACGGATACCTCCCTTGGACAGTATAAATAGGGCTGCCATACGTCCCGGTTTGTCCGGGACAGTCCCGGTATTTTGCTCTTGTCCCGGTGTCCCGACCAGTTTTCCTGATGTCCCGGTCAGTTTTTAAATTGCGTAATATGTTATTAAATAATGAACTAAACCTGTAGTTTAACAAGTTTGCTGCGGCAAACGAAGAAAGAAGAAAAAACTTTTGTTTTTAAGTTGTATTTCATTCGCATAAAAAACATTGGTATTTCTCATTGAAGTAAAATTTATTAATTGTAAGTTTGGTTTCATGTAATGAATTATTATCACACTTTACCATGGTAAAAATTGCATTATCACATCACAAAAATAAAAATATTTTTTTTCAAATCATTAAAATTTACAATTTTACTCTAAAACTTTTATACATTTTTACCAGATTATATGTTTGTTCAAAAGTAAATTTTACCTCAGTAGCCTACCTATATTTACCTAAAAACTTATTAGTTTGACTCAATAATCTGGACACAAAATAGGCCTGCTTGAAGTTAATTTTTGCTGCAAAAATTAACTATAATTAACCCTTTTCCTCTAAAATTTCCAAAATTTCCGGGGGAGGCCCCCGGACCCCCCTCACCTTCCATACCCCCCAAACCATCCCCCACCCGTGTGTCACACACTGGAGCATCCTTGGTTAGTTGTCCCGGTTTGACCACTTGAAAATATGGTAGGCCTAAGTATAAACCCTATAAACGTCACAGTCCTTTTCCAGAACACTGGTTTCTGTTTATTCAAGGTGAATCCATTAGCCTGCACTCTCTCTAAAACGGCTCTAAGACACTCATTGTATTCTTCTTTTATTCGTCCCCATATAAGACAGTCATCAATAAACCGCTGAAACCTTCAGGTGCTGATGTAATTCCAAAAGGCAACTTACAAAACTTGTACCTCCCGAAAGGAGATATAAATGTTGTATAATCTTGTGATTCCTTTGCAAGGTCAAGTTTCCAGAGCCTGGAATCCACATCAATCTTGCTGAAGAACTCGGCTCCCGCAATCTCGGCTAGTGAGAGTTCAATCTTCGGAATAGGATAAAATCGACGTTACACACTGTTGTTGAGTTTGGATAGGTCCAAGCAGATCCTAACCCCATTCCCCTTTATTGGGAAAACTACCATCGGTGCACACCAATCAGTTGCATGCTCAACTGGAACAATAACTTCTTTTTGCAGCATGTCCTCCATCTAGTCTTTCACCTGGGCTTTCAGAGGTATTGGCACAGACCTGGGAGCATGAATAGCGTAAGGAACTGCTCTCTCCTTCATTTTCATGTCAATCCTGTATTCTCCTTTCATATTCCCTAGTCCTTGAAATAAATCAGGAAACTCAGCGAACCAGTCAGTATCAGAATTCAACGCAACAATTCTCTTCACAAGGACAACTGCTTAGAAGTGGTGCAGCAACTTCTTTAGAAATATATGCTAGTTCTTTAATAATAACACCCTTGTGTTCCAGCTTCAGTCTGATAGCCCCTAAAAGTTTTATTATATCTTTCTTCCTTGCGCTAAACACTGCTGTTTTGCGAATTCCCAAAGGCAAAGTCCTAATCACTTCTACGAAGAGGGCATTTACATAGCATTTAAAAACTTCTACGAAAGGGGAACGTTGGATAGTTTGTTGGCAGAATCTATTACGATAAGTATCTTGTTGGCTGGAAATTCTTATAAACTACTCAAGAGTCTTCTTCCGTAACTTAGTTTGCTGACATGTTTCTTGTATTTGTTCAATCATTTTAGTGAGATTCTACCTAAGGGAAAAGTATTGATACGAATTTAAAGTATCATTTTTAAGTTATTTATCTTTCATACCACTCTCCTATGTAGCTGATAATACGATAATAGACTATTAAACTAACTAATTCTATTAGGTAGTTTTAGTAATTATGTTTTAAATAAACAAGAAAACAGTAGTTGGACTTGCTCAAAATAATAAATTGATCGTAATCGCAAGCTATTCAGATCTTTGGCCTAGTTAACCTTGGTCAGGTAACCGGAAAAACATTGAATATATATTATTAAATATGCCGTAATCAATATTAATAATATTAATAGAAAATGAGTTATTTACAGTTTTAAAAAGTAGCACATCCAGAGTCCTAATCGCAGTTGGCAGAATCTAGAAAAAACAATAAGTATTCGGTATACCTCATTAAATTCAGCTTAATATTTCAGGTAAATAAAAATCAAATGGTTGAGGGTCTAATGAAAAATCATGTTTAATGGCTATTATATGATACTGAGTAATATCCCTTTTAGGCCGACTCACTTTGGTGGCATTATTAGTCTTTTTGGTAGTAAATTAATAATTTTCTAGCGGTTTTTATGAGTATAAGACATCAGAAAACAGCTAGTGATTACTTAAAATAACCAGGTGACTACCTTTCCGTCTTCAATCCTTAAGTTGAACCAGTTGGTTTACTACTGTCCGCGAGAGTAAGGAAGGCCCCCGAGCTAAAGCGATATACAGCAATGTCCGCATGTTACCGCGCGGTGTTTCGGTAACGTAAAAACGAAAAAATGCAGGCGCCGAGTAACAAGCGCCTGCAATTGTTCAAATAGGCCAGGCTCAGGAGACGTCTTTACCCTCGCAGACAGTAGTTTCGGGATTCTACAGATCCTATTATCAAATCCTTCGTCAAATAATAAATTACATAACAAATAACTTCGTCAACATTAAAACCTTGACACAACACAAAACAAAGACAATTCACGGTACGAAAAATACTTTTCCGGCTGTGGGCGGCCACACTGGTGAATTTTAAATGTCTCTTTTTCCTACAGTGAATTGCACGAGTTTTGTGTTGTATCAAGGCTTTAATGTTGGCGAAGATGTGTGTTATGTCATTTATTATTTGACGAAGGATGTGATAATGGGATCTATTGAGTCCCGAAACTAGTAATCTAACTAGTTAAATTTAAGGATTGAAGACGGAAAGGTTAGTCACCTAGTTATTTAAAGTCAAAAAATAAATCCAGGAGGCAAATCATGAATAAGCTAGTGATTAACCACATAAACTGCGTTTCCTTAAGCTTATACAGCTTTAAACAATATTTATGTATTTTTCCTTTAAGAATGACAAACATCTTTCCCATATAGCTTTTTAAAATTATTACTCCACTTAAATAGTTTGTACTTTATAACTTTTTATTTAGGCTCATGTAAACAGGGCTCTATAGCACACTTGGGAAATTCATTCTGTATAAGCATGGTAATAGGCACTTAGATATTCTAGCAACTTAACTTGAAAATAATAAAATTTTAATTTTAACGATGGCGATTTACGGGATAACGTAGCCTCAATGTATTCAAAAAAATCAAACAAATTTTTTAATGTTTGTTCTAAACATAATTCCTAGAAAGCATCAAAGTTAAGAGAATCTTAATATCGAGTACTTTGTTTTCGCAACGAAACTTCTGAGAAGAAACTCAACTTCAATATTTGTTACCTTCTGAGAGCTTAACAAGGTTTTCGTTGATCACTGAAATGTGTTGGGGCTGAAATTGTGAAATATGACGTCAACAATGTAACTGGATGAGGCAAACAAGCCGAACCGCGTGACGTGTTGTTTTAGAGATCACTTCTGATGGGAGTTACAAGCTATTGTGAAGTACGACATTTAAAATACGAAAAAATAATCCCCTAAAATGAGGAAATAACTGCTTAAGGTTTTTTTTAGGTAATAATTAAGTTAAGTTTAAAATTTGCTTTAATAGTTTATAAAAATTAAGAGTTTTTGTGGTGTTTTTTAAAATTATATTCGGTTTAAATATAACACACATATATATTTAACATATATATATGTATATATATAACATATATATAATATAATATGTTATATATATATACTATATAAAACATATTATATTATATAATAAGAAATAGTAGTTGAAAACAATTCAAACTGTCCAAACAAAATTACTTGTGGGAAGTATATTAAGCTTCAGTGGCAGCTGATAGTTGCAAAGTTCTTACATGATTATTTAATTCTTATATGTTCTCTCAACTGATGTTGTAATGTTATTCTTATTTGATTATTCCTGCTTCTAAACCAGCTGTTAGCATATACATTCTTTGAGCTGCAGCAAACTTGGAAATGTGCATGAAGATTTGAAGGCGCTCTAATTTTTTTTAAATATTGCTGTCATTGCTATTCTTGTGGGTTTACTATGTCTCCCGCCGGGCCAACGAAGTACTTTCTTGGGTACTTTACTATGTCTTGCCTATGCATGACCACATAGAAAGTATGATATATATTAAAGTTATGTATTTATGTCTATAATAGAGTACTGTGTATATGTTTATGGAAAAAAACGGAAACAGTAAATTTGATTTTAACATCACTTACATTTGCATTTGACCTATATTTTGTCTTCTCTGTTTATGATTTGGTTATTGGTTGCACAGTATAAGTTAAAGCAGTATTAACAAAACCAACCTGCGTTGTTATGGAAACAGTTTATTCGCTGTAACCACAGAGGAGAATCAAACAGAGGTATCTTCTAATGTTGCGCTGGTGTCAAGGACTTATAAAAAAAGTTCACCATTAACGCCACGAGAGAGCAGTACCGTCGCTGTCCTCTCCTAATTTAACTTGACTGTAGCTAGTAACTGAATGTAACTAGTAACTAGTAACTTAACTGTAGCTGGATTTAACTGTAACTAGCAAGCACTTGAGCGCAACAGAAGGCCCATTTAACCTCTGGTAGATTCTTCTCTGTGCTGTAACACAGTTTGATGATCGGGCCAAGGTAGATGAATAGTTCGGTTGAAATGACATAAACTGTTGAAATGGTTTGTTGATTAACTGCTTGAAAATTCATAAGAATTTAATGATACAATTAATACAATTTTCTCTATAATCTGCTTTTAAACCTAAGACCTGTATTTAAATATATAAAAAATATGAATATAATCATAAATTAATTCTTAAGCTTATAGAATTACGATAGTGAAGAGAGGGCCTAATATAGTGTCTCATAAAGGAACATTAGAGAACGATTGTCCTATGGACCTAACGATGAAAAAACGTTTTTAAGGAAATAATTTACTCAAGATTATACTAGTAGCTTGAGGGGGCTTCAAGCCCCTAATGAGGGAAAAATCAAACGATCCTTTATCATAATACAAAATACCTTCATAGCAATCTCAATCTACCTTATATTGTTACCTAGTCTAACACATGGTTTTCAATCAAGTATCAGCATCACCTGTTTTATGTAAATAAAGCAGACGTTTTTAGATTCCAATGCTTTTTAAATGGCATATATTTTAGTCATTTCTCGTTTGCTGGTGAATTTACAGCAATTTCATTATTTTTCCCGCCATCATTGAATAGAGACCTTTAATTTGAGCCCTCTCCCATCTTTCTACGACTTGCCGGACGCCCACAATTTTGACGAAAATAGACGCCTAACGAAATTAGAAATACTATTTAAAAAAATGCAATTAAGAGGATTCAAAATCCAGTAAAAAGATTTTTGTTTTTTATTGGTTTAATTTTTTTTAAATCAAAAAACTTATTTTAAGTTCATCGGAATAATTTATTAAACATTGCCCCGTTTTCATCCCTTGAATGCAGAATTCAATTTTACGGATCTTTCAGTGGGACGTCCCTTTGTGTAGGAGGAAGGCAATTTATCTCTCAACACGGTGACAACCCGGACACTATCCTTCCTGGAAACGTTATTCTGCCAGGAGCAAAAAGGATACATTAAATTGAGGTTGGGAACGATATTTATTAAGAAAACATCCATACTGTGAATAGCTTGGAACCATCCCCCTTATTATTTTAACTTTTTTTTGTCTTTCTTCAAAGATTATTAAATACTAAGTTACAGTAGGTGTTTCCGAATTATCCGTCAGTGTACTGCGTGTGGTACCTTACCCATCAATAAAATCTTTTGCTGACAGATAATTTGGGAACACGTTCTATAACTTAGTATTAAATAATCTTTTTGTCATCTTTCGAAGCATGTTATAAGTTTTCTTTTTCTACAATAAAAGTTATAGATAGTTCCTTCACTTTTTTTGCATCAAAACCAACGTAAACTGATATGCATTTTATTTTAATCGTGAATGAGAAATTCATTGGGTATTGCCATTATACTATTCTAATGGATGTACAATAATAGCCTTGAGAGCGAAAGCTGCAATAGAAAGTACATTAGTGGTTACATCTATTATTTACGGAACCGTCCTTCTGTAAATGGTGCATCACTATCTTCCGGTCCTCTTAACCACTAATGCTTTCTGGTTAACTGATGCCTTAAAGCTGTTCCGGCCTCAGTGTTATACTAAAGTTCGAGTAATGACTAATAAAACCGGTGACTATATTACTAAATTAGCACATCGGTGCTAATTTAGTGACTCATTTTGAGCACTTTCAACCTGTCCAACTCTCTCTACATGGGGTACGGATGGAATCTTCAAGTATGCAAGAAAATAAGTAAGTAACTATGATTACTAGAGTAATGTTAAGATTAAGTTTGTGCGAGGAGATCATTTTAAAAACTGTTTAAAACACTAATATAACTTTGATAAAAATAAAACATATTGTGCACATGAAATATTATCACTATGAAATTAAATAAAGAGACTCCATTATCTATAGCTTTTGATGTAAGCTTAGTGCAAGTTAAAAACAAGACACCGTGAAAGAAAATTTGAAAAGAACAGCATTGAATAACCTTATTTAGTAAAAAATGTAATGCTGGGTAGCTGTGATTACAATTAAGGTCCTTGCAGTGGTATATATTACAATCCTAGCATTTAATGTTTAATTTTATTTCAAATTATAATCTTTAGGTTTTTTTATTAATTAACTTATTTAATAAATAAATGGTTATTCATTCCATTTAGGTTTAATTTTCTAACCCTTATAGCTAGTTATAGTAGATGGCTTTGAAGAATATAAAAAAGGTCTAAGTGTAAATTAAAAACTAAAATTTTTAAATAACGGGATAGTATTTGTATGAATAAAAACCGAGCAAAATATGGCAAAAGAATATAAAACAATAAAATACGATGTATCAATAAACCGCCTAATGAAATATAATTAATTATTTAGGAAATCATTTCAAATCGATCATCCAAATACTCCTTTTACTTCATGAGTACATCCTAGACTACAAGTAAAAGTAAGTTTTCAAATACATTTATTTTTATGGTTTAAATACGTATGGAATATCTAGAATGATCCCATTAACCGAGTAATTTAGGGCGAAGGACCGCTTACATCTGTTTGATTCTCTACCGTAGGCGTCCTCTTGTCTACTGCTGTGCGTTATGCACTTTGATCAATGTGATATTCGTTTAGTTTGGCTGAATCGTTGTGTTTCAGTTCAGCTGAATCGCCATGTTCCAGTTGAACTGAAACCTGGGCTATCTGAATCATCTGCATATCGCACCAACAATTACGCCAATTTCAGCGTGCTAAACGAAATTGCAAATTATTTTTGGGCGATCTTTTGGTACTTTTTAGATCAGCGTCATACGTTGGCAGAAGCAGCAGAGATGGGTATGTATGTTTTGACATTGCCCTACCGCAATATACGCCGGGGTCACGGTACACCTGAGCATTACCTGCTGTTATGTTAGGGACATGAGCTCTGGCCATCACATTTGATTATTTTATTATTATACCCAATAATAAAATTAAATATTAAAGTTGATTCTTTTTTTACCCACGTCTTTCTAAACCCTTGGAAAAAGCCCTGTTTAATTTTATTTCATTTCATTTTCAACTGACTAAATGATTCATATTATTGTTTTCTTTTTTCATGATCACCATAGAAACCAATTTCATTATTCTATCTCTTAATTTTATTTTTACTCACTGACCTACGCTATAATTTTTCTATGTATTTTGTTTTTTATAATACTCATTGTGAAGAAGTGAAACTTACATTCAGTCAATGACCTCTATAAGGTTTGAAGAGGAAAGAAGAGAAGTGAAAAGAAAAACAACGGAATTATTATAGGTATTTCACTTGAGGATCAAAGGATGAACCCATATGAAGATGGTGAGTTCGTTCCCTTTATTTGTGTGTATCGATAAACCTTTGTGTTAAACACATTCTCAAATGAAAAGTCTAATCAATGTGTTCAACGATACATTCTATGTTGTTTTCTCTTATTTAAAATAAGAGAGTTTATTTAAAATAAGAGTATATTTAAAATAAATGTCATGATAGAATGCCCTCTTTCCTTATTTCTTTCCCATTTCTAATGGGAATCATCTACGTATTTTGTTCAGTCAGAATTTCCTGAGGGCAAAAATTCGGGCCAATATCTATTTTTAATCATTCATTAATCATGAGTTTTCCCGGTCAGTGAAAACTTTGTGGGAACGCAAATAACCAAAGTAAACCAGATTTGTAGATAATTTCATGGTGATTATACACGTATTTTCCTTATTTGTATTTTCTACAGGATCACTATTTACACCTAAAAGCTTGTCCCCTTCTTTGTTGTCAAACTAAGTGATATTCAAATTACTTATGCAAGTTTATATAATCATTATGCTTAAACTAATCTATCGAACACTCAATATTAAAATACAAACTACGCAATTGTCTTGCATCAACCAAAATTTTCAAAATTAACTTGCAGTTATTCACATTTTCAGTTTACATAATACATCAAAATACGTGTATGAATGTATTCAACAAATTGCGGTTCTACAGAAGTAGCACCGTAAGGTAAAAACACGAATTTATTAAATAAATCATTTTTAATACTTAAAGGCTTAATTTTTTTAATACAGTATAATTGTAAACAATTTTACAGCCTTAAATCATACTTTTTTTGTTTGTCAGTAGTAATCCACCACAACACTTGGTTTCAGATTAACCAGTTTTGATTACCTTTTATTGCTCCTTGATAAGGTAACATAAATAGACCCTGTATTGTTATGTATTGTAAACATGGTTCATTATTATTATTACATTGTATGTTCATTATCAATACAAGTGTAAATAGTTATAACCTTATATTGTCCATTATATCCCGATATCTTCATTATATTTATTTCTCTAATTTCTGACCCACCCAAATGTATCAAAATTTCTTTATCATCTGTTTTTGGTACAAGTAGCTGATAACCCCGGCTTCTCCCGGAGGATCCTTGTTTTGTTCCTTATTGCTACATTCTTTTAGTAATCATAGTAGCTATTTCAAATGGTAACCATAGTAACTATTGAAAGCACTTCCAAAATCCTTGACATGGGTCCTTTTTGGACGATCCTGTTCCCAAGTCCTAAAACTAATCAAAATCAAACCTCCATAGTGCACATCACGAAATTCTAACCTTTAATTTGACACCAAGATCTAGCGTTTTAGATCTGCAGTTTCGGCTGTAGCCCGAAATATACCGACACACAACTCTCTTTATTCATATATTGACATCAATTTCCATTGTTATTAAATTTGTATTACATTTAATTAGTTTACCTTTACAGATCAGTTATGGATCAAGCCTCTTATTAATTTATCACGAATATAAGTTTAATTCAATTACATTATGCCATTGTGTAAGTTCCTCCTTTCGTTTTACAAGGATTTTCGCATTTGTTACATATTTCTCAGTAAACTAGTTTTGAACATTTCGAGAGATAAACCGACAAATTCTACTAAGACAAAACTAAGACAAAATTCTATTTTTTTAGTTTCAAAAATTCCCTCCATACCTTTTCTTTGCCTGGACAAATATATCTGATTGAACCAATTTAACATTTAATGATTATTGTTAATAAATGGTTTTGTAATTATTAGATTGCAAAAAAATGTGCTTTGAAGTAAATAAATCATTTATTCATTTTTAATTAGCTTGTCCAATAACGTGGCCCGTGAATGAAAGACATAATCTGCACCTAATTATTTTAGGCTTAATACACAAATACAAATTAAATCGCACCAAAGGGGAAATGGTAGATGTTCATTAGAAAATCTATCATACGAAACAGAGAGTTATCTCTTTAAAGGTAGACTCAGCTTTAAATGTATCATTATTATTATGAGGGAAAGACAGTATCATTCCAGCGGTTTTATCAGTTGGAAATCATCAAACAACATTCAGTGATGACCCATTGGATGTTACATAAACTTATTATATCCAGGTTTTTATAAGTTTAGAACAATTGTTATACATCAGGCTTTATAATTACTTGTCATTTGTAAATTGTCAAAAGCGCAACTGAATCTTTTGATTTAGGTTAGCCTATATTACATCACGAAGAAAAAATGCATCCCCTACAAAGCAGTGTTTGGACACTTGCACAATTAAGCAAATTATTTAAAAAATATTATACTTAGGTATTAATAACAACAACAAACCATTTTATAGTACTTTAATTCCATGCATTTTTAAGGCTGCGATTTTTTATCTAGCTCTGTAATATAGTTTTAGGAAAACAAATTTTTATTTTAAGATCCATAACTCAGTTTTCGTTGTGAACTTCGAAGATAAAACTAAACTTCCTTACTCGTTTATTTCTGAAAGCTTAACAAGGTTTGCTTCGATCAATGAAATGTGTTGGGGGTGAAATTGTGAAATATGACGTCAACAATGTAACTGGTTGAGACAAGCAAGCCGAACCACGTGATGTGTTGTTTCAATGATCACATCTGACGGGAAATAAAAAAAATTATAAAAAAATAAAATATAAAAATTATATTCCAAAATATTTGAATTAATAATTCACCATTTATCTCTGGATAGCTTATATATTTCCTTGCTGTGTTCTTTTTTTAATCTTCAGTTTCAATATACTACAAAATTACAATTTTAAATTTAATGAGAATCAGTACTATCTTAAAAGTAATTCTCATGTTTCAGACGATATCCTAACATCATTTTAACAGTATCCACATAAGAATAAGTCACGAGGACGTATAATAAATACAGACATGCAGAGATTTTGAGATGGTCTGTAACATTTTTTACAGGATAGGTTAAAGGATTCCAGCGCAATAGATATGATGAAGCCTAATAGTCAGAGGCTCGGCTTTCATAGCTTACCTTATCGGTTTACTATTTATTACTTTTTAATTTCCCCCTCATAACCGTAACATCGTTAAAGATTGAACTAATTTTACATAAACACTGCATTCCTAAACTTTCCAATATTGAAGGCTCGTTATTAACATGCCACATTATATAATCTTTAACTTAAAAGTGAGTTCTAACCATAAAAATGTAGAGAAAGTATTAGTTTGGTACCATAATAACCAATTAAAATCTGTTTGAAGCAGACAATCCATGAAAACGATGATAGTAGTACACATTAAAATAAAAGATAATAATATTAAAATAATAAGAGTGATAGTGCCATGATTTTATGTGAATTTTCTTTTATCGTTTCTAACCTTAATTCAATAGACCTCGTTTTGCGTTGCTGGTAAAATAACGTTTTCAGGAAGGAAAGTGTCGGGGTTGCCACCGTGTTCAGATATAAATTGCCTTAACTATTACACAAAGGGACGTCCCAGTGAAAAATTCTAAAATTGAATTTTGCCGGCATTTAATGGATTTAAAAGTGATGATTTTTTTCAATAAATAATTATAAAATGAAATGAAATGAAAAATTCTTTATTTTACCAGGCAAAGTTAGGGTCACATTGTCCTCTCTTACACTGAACCTGTAATTATAGAGTATTTTAACTGTATAAATTTATAATTTTAAAGGATTAAACCAATGAAATAAACAATCTATTTTCTAGATTTTAGGATATCTAAGTTGGTTTCATTTGTCATTGTTAGGTATTTAAGCCAATCATTTTTAAATCTTCTTCTACGGTACATTATTTTATGAACATGTTAAAAATACTATTATAAACAATATTACAATAGTTTTAAAATTATGGGTTAAAATTAAGATTCAACATAATGTGTTGAGTTTTAATAATGTAAAACACTGTGAGCATCTAAATTTAATAAAATTGTTTGCACACCCATTTCATGTAATAAAGTAAATTTATACTTAATAATTTTAATAACTTCAGTAAGTTAGCCATTTATATACTGCTAAAGGGAAAAGCATAATTCATAATGATTACAGCTTAAAAATTACTTCGTTCAAGTCTGGAACGATTGTTTAATTGTGACTAGAGACAAAATGAACAATTCGTACTTACAAATGAAAACGAATTCAATTTGAACATCACAAAAATTTTCATTAGACATACGTTTTGTATCCTCAGAGGTTATGAGTTTGTTATTGGGTGCTAAGTATGAATCAGTACAGTATTAATAAAACTACCTTAGGTCGTTACGAAAAAAGTTGTTTGTCCGCTGAAACTTAGTTAAACTGTTCGGAATAGGATGATTGAATGTTCAAGTTGATCTCACACTAACTGTTGTTATGACTCGTTGATTTTTACGACTGACTCTATTTAATTCGCAGGATGGCGATTAATTAATTAAGGATTTAGTTTTTTAGACGGCCGAGGAAAAGTGAGTGATACAAATAACCTTCTCTACCGTAAAGTCGCCCATTTTTACTCGCTCGTCAACCTCGTACACCGATTTGACCCATGCAAAATTCGCTCTATGATTACAGGTATCAGGTGGCTGTAAAGACATACGAACGTACGTACGTACGACGAGTCGTTTCGTAGACCACGGTGATACAGCAAGGGACCAGTCAAAGTGCAATTCACAGACGCGCTATTGATGTCTCTCTCAAGACCAAGGTTAGGTTAAGTAGGTTGGGAAAAATTATAAATTTGAAGGGCTGGTTATGGCAGGCTAGGTTGGTTGACATAGGTTTAAGTTTCCGTTTTCACAAGATAAAAATTCTTCGATTGCGTAAAAACTCTTACTGATCAAGTAATTTTTAAGTTTAGACTTAAGTTTTGAAGGTCTTGTAATAGAAGTTTTGCGTTGAGTGATCTTGTTGAAAAATCTCGGTCCAAGGAAGCTAGGCTTATATTCTAGCAGTCTAAGATTATGGTCTATTGCAGATCTATCATTTCTATTCCTCGTAAAGTAGCTATGTTAAACAGGGACATTAGGTACATTTTTGTTGACAGTAAACAAGGCAATTTCAAAGATGAAAAGACAAGGAACTGTGAGTATCTGGAGATTTTGAAAAGCAGGTTGACAGTGATCTCTAGGGCGAGGCCATTCATGCACCTAACCGCCCTTTTCTGGAGCTTAAAAACTATGTCAAGATTTACCCCTTAAAAACTGATGAGTTCCCTTGAAATAAAAGAGTAACAAATGTGAGATTCTATAAAATACACTAGCCTAGCTAAGCATACATTACCCATCCTAGTGATATTTCGGTGAACAAAGAGACCGGCAGAGAACCTGTTTCTGAGGTGACTAATCTGTTCATCCCAAGCCAGACCAACGTCCAATCTCACCCCTAGGAAATTGACAGAATCTACATGAGAGAGTTGTGTTTCGACTATTTCTAGGTAAGGAAACTAAGAATGTTTTGAGTGTTGATGTTGTTTAGTTTGGATGAAAATGTATTTTGTTTTTTAATGATTGAGAGACAGCTTTAAATGAGAGAAGTATTATGAAAGCTCATTGACATTAACATAGGAATTTATTTCTAGTTTTGTCTGATCTGTGTTATTTGTGAAGAGGGTAGTGTCATCGGCATGGATAACCAAGTCGTCATCAGAAAGGTGGCTGTTTATATCATTAATGTGAACGAAGAAGAATAGGGGCACCAGGATCGACCCCTGACGCACCTCAATCCCAACGCTACAGGGATCGGAAGTGACAGAGATTTTAAAACCTTCTTTAGTTTAATGCTGAATTTCAGAGATCAGATCCTGTCTTTGATGTAACTTGAGATCCAATTTAAAGGGATATCGGTAATACCAAGAGGGGCTAATTTTTCATGAGGATGTCGGAAACAACACAGTCGAAGGCCTTGGAAAGATCCGCAAAGCATCCGACTATGCTGCCCCCGCCATCCATGCAATCGATGCAATTGGAGAAAAACTGAACAAGAGCTGATTTTGTTGATTTTTCCCTCCTGAAAAAAAAAACAGAAAAGCAATGAGTTTGACTCCAGGAAATTCGCAAGCCGATCACACACCACTCTCTCAAAGATTTTTGAAAAAGAAAATAGGAGGGAGATTGGACGATAGTTGCCAACCTCCTCTCTATCATATTTTTTATCAACGGGTTTGACCCTTGCTGTTTTGAAAATTTTTGGAAAAAATCCAGACTCAAGAAAACTGTTGGTTATGTGGCAAAGAGGTCTCACCGATTCCCCACCATAGAGCTTGACGGTCTTCATAGAAATCCCGTCAAGTCCATAGGATGTCTTGGATTTCATTTTTGAAGTGATTTCCAAAACCTTGGCTTCACTACATTTTGAAACAAAAATTGAATTTTTGATTGCTTTTACTAGGGAATCCAGAAAAGCTTTTTGTTTTCATGTCAGAGGGAATATGTGAAGAGATGTTTGAAAAGATGTCATTCATATAGTTGCTGACAGCCACTGTATTGGTTGTTAGCCTGTCATTAGCCCTGAGAGAGATGTTACAAACGGGTTCTTTGACGGAACCTCTGGCCTCATTGATGAATTTTCAGGTCCCTGCAGGTCTGTTCTCAGAATTAACAATACGGTTGATTAAAAAGTGAGATTAGGTTTCCCTTACAAGTTTCCTATATTCGTTTTTGGGAGTCTTTTATTTATGCACAAAGACAGGTATTAACTTTTAACAGTCACAGTGTATTGGAATCAGTTGCTTCCGTAGAATAAAAGGAACTTAGGTTATTCCAGTCTTCATTCTATTACATATCGATATTAAACCTAAACGATGGTAAATAAAACACCTGATGTAAATAATTCTATGACGATTCGTTTGTTTTGAATGGGTTTTCATTTGGTTTTTTGTTAAATATTGGTTGGGTTTTATATTATGTGTACATTTTAGGATTTTGTGAATATATTATAAGTTGAAATAAATTTTGACACTTTACCAGTATACTGGGTGTCCAACTTAACTGTGCTACCATTGGCCTCTCAAAAACTATTAGATCGAGAGAAAGATAATTTCACCTACTTTTAAAACAATCCAAAATAGGAATTCCAATTTCTTGTGAATAGTCGCCATTTTTCAAGAGGCGGTCAATTTAGAATTTCCTTAATGAACATTACACGAACAACAATTTTCGTAACAACCTAAGGTGTGCTATTAATACTGTGTTTTAAGTTATTTTTGGATTCTACTATTAATTCTAAGAATCTTTTCATCCCTAGACATTTTCTCCTGAACTCAACAGCTAAAGAGATATGAGCAGTTAAATAGTATTAAAAATAACCCTTGTATCAGTTATAGTTGGATTGTCCCAAATTTTAAATCCATTGTGTTCATTTTATGTATGCCATCCCAAGCATTCCTTATAGAGTAAATAAATATTCAAAATTATCTATTTCCATGAATTGTACCTCGACTAAAAAGTATTTCTATGATTAAATCTCAACTGAAATCACATTTTTATGAACTCTATTCTTTGGAATGTCTTATTTAACCTACCTCCGCCTCTTTCTCAACCACCTTCCTCCGTGAAAACGACATTTCTTAAATCTATATATTTATCTACATATTTAGAACCCTACTCCTCCGTCACAATTTACAACATACAATTTTCCAATGTACTCCAAACGGGGAAAAATCAAACTTTAACTACTCATATCTCCCGTCATTGAATTATGAGTACTTAATACAAAAAAAAACATGTTTTGGACATTCATAGTTAGTTAAAAGGATTTTACAGCGGGGTATAGTACAATGTAATAATAATGTGATGTTAAATTTAGTTTTAAATCGAGTTTTATAGGCCTAACCTCGTTAGTCACCATATATTGTATCAAATCCCTTCATGTTTTATTTCCTAAATTATTGTGACTAGTTTCGTAAAATAGGCCCTCGTAAAAAGCGGGAAATTTGATTCTAAATAGAAAATACGTACAGGGTTAACGTAAGAATAGTTTTACGTATAAAACACCCGGTAGAATATGACAACCGAATAAAATGGAGCAAAATAAAAACAGTCAATCTCGAGATACAAACAAAAATTTAATTTAACTACATAGTTATTTCTTTTAGTCGCTAAGTAGGACCTTCCAGGCTAAAAAAATTAAATAAAATTTCAAAATAAGCAATATATATATTTCAGTATTTAAATACGTGCTATTTATAAATTAGGAATATTTCGTCTATCTGAATCACGTAGATCAGCACAGTTAGTTCTCTACAGCAGACCTCCACTTTTCCACTAATCTGTATTGTACACTTTGATCAATGTAATTGTCGTTTTGCTCGACTGAATCGGTGTGTTCCAGTTGAACTTCAGGCTTCAGACCCTGGGCTACCTGCAACATCTGCAGTTACCGCCTCAACAATCACATCAGTAAGCGCAATATAGCAAATGCTAAACTGGTATGCAAGTGAAGTTGAAGCGTGGACTGTATAAGTTCTATGATTAAATTAATTTTGGAATCGAGTATGATGGGAATAACGTCAGGAGCGTATCTCGTTGAAATTTATTCACGGTACCTACACAATATTTTATAATCGCTTTCAAATAAATTATGCAGTTTTCCTCCTTTTTCAGAAAGTAATATAAAAAAATAAAATATTGGCCTGTTACAGCCACTGATATGCACTGACTGAGTTCAACTGCAAGTGGGATCTCTACTAGCGTTTTTAATTGAATACGTAATATAATGTGTTATTTCCCTGTGCAAAAGTTTCCACTGAGATTTTCTGGCTAGTGATAATTCCTCTGGAAAGCACATAACTAATGTAAATACGATGTGCAATATAATTATCATGTTGAACAAACATTGAGATATTCATACATTTGTTTTTTTCCAGACTCACTCTTCGTACTTGGACAATTTTGTTACGTTGTTTATTCAAAGTAAACAAAACCCCGAGTTGCATAATTGTTATGCTTATCTCAAAAAAACTTTACTTAAATTAACAACAAAAAAAGGAGTGTTTTTTACAATCCCACCAATTTATTTACTAATCCCACAAAATTTAATGTATTTACTAATTGCTTTTATTATTCCAAAGTTTGAAGTGAGTTAAAAAAGCACAAATAAGAATATTACGGTGTACATAATATAGTTTTATAGCAGCGTAATTAAAAGAAAAAGTTTTAACTTTAATTTATAATGCTTGAGACATTTAAATTATCTGCAATTGCTTTTATTGGAAATGTTTCTACACATTTAAGCGTCTAATTGGGCTTGATAATAGTTGGTGTAACCAATCAAAATCGATCTCCATTTTCCATCTTTCATGAATATTTACCTTCTTGTATTTGAATGCAGTTTGAGAGTAAATGTATTTTGAGTGTTGTAAAACTTATTTTATTCAACTCCAAATTTAGTTCAGACCTTTTCGGAATTGAGACGCTCTGTTCAATATTATGCCACCACAAAGTTGTAGCTTGTCCAGTTTTGTCTAATTTTCATTCCTTGCGTGCTAATGACAATTAGACCCAGTAATATTAAATATCATAAAACCCCGTACGCTTTTTATTCATGATTTTTCTGAAATATTAACAATCAGAAACAATCAGTGACAATCAGTATAACTCGATCAAAAAGAGGGGAGGGTAAAACCGAATAATAACATAATGCTGCAATCGGGCATGTTTTTCTGGTCACCATTACGACAGTTGTGTTTTTGTTCCGTAACTATAAGGGATATCAGTGGGAAGAGAGGATTGTTTCTCGATTTTCAACGGTTCATTAAGACAGAAAGTTTAAATCCTTTTACCTAGATCCAATAGCAGGTCAAATGACTGATGGGGTTCTAAGGAGCGGAAATGGCGTCTTAACGACTGACGTTTGATAACGTAATTCAATTATTATGATTCTATATTAATATTATTTTTGTTTAAGTTATATAGTTACAAGTTCTAGTTTACTATTATTTATTGAATAGTTTGACATCCCTGGGTCTCAAATAGTTGTAAAATTAAGAAATGCAGGACTCGTATTCAACTATATAGTGTTAACAGATTTTAAGTTGCAATACGATATGGAATATATTTTTGAAATATATTTTACTGGGTTTATAATGATGATCACCCCCAGCTTATTTACTTCCTTAATCAAAACATAAAAGAACATTCGCATTTTTTATAAAAAAATACAAAAAGCTGTTTTAAAATTGAATTATAATATTTCAGTTTTTAAATTGGTTAGATAGATACACAGTAATTACGCCTTTACTGTAAAAAAACAAATTTCAATATATTCCTAAACATGATCAAATTGATCATGACAATTGATCAAAATAATTAAAAACGAAGCATGAAGTAGAGAAAACGGAGAACGATTACATTCACCTGATTAAGGAAATTATTTTATTACGTGCAAATAATATTAAATATTTTGTTTCTGATTTTGCTTTGAATACAACAAACTTGAATGAAGTCTTCTTGATGTAGTATGACCTGACTTGATCCATCGGTTTTGGAAGTTCAGAAGCTCGCCGAAAGATGATTGGTACAAGAATCGTCAGGAGCTGCTTGTTTGCGCTCAGCCAGTAACTATGTTGACGCCACAGTTTATCCTGCTTACAGTTCAAACACAATTCAATTACTTTCACAAATGCTATTAGGCTCTCTTGTACGGAATTTTCGCTTAACATTTTAAAGCGAAACAAGAGTTTGTACAAACAGGGATCTACTGAGAAAATCAAACAGACCCCGTACCCCGTCTTGTATCTTGTGTATCTTGTTTTTTTTGTGTTTTTGTATCTCTGAGCTATTGGCACTACTGCCATCCATAAAAGTGTATGGTATAATTTAAATTCAGTGACGGAAGACTAGTTTTGTAAAATTTCGTCTTTTCCTTGAGTTTTAATTTTTAAAATATATGTGACAATGCATTTTGATTTATTTTTATTCAACCTACCGATGACAACAAAATACAATATTTTTTTTACGTTCATCATGTCTGTAAAAATATGCTCAACGAACAATAATAGTAAATTAATGTTTCTCAGTTTATTAATTTCAAAGTATGAACTAATGCACACAACAAGCAAGATTACATCATTATTGAACATTGTTATAAACTGAAAATTGTTATATTTTGTTCTATTATATTGAAAGTTAAGAGGATTATTTTGTGCTGTGCAAACAGGTCAACCGTAAATTGCAAGAATCGGCAAGAGTTTTATTTAGAGTGAGCCTACTATATTAGTAAAGGGTCAAAGATCAAAAGATAGGCCCCCATCGACCTGCTTCCTCAGTCTACAGAAAGATATAGGTTAATGAATACCTGTTCTGATTTTAGTATTTGTGCGAATATATAGGTACTAAATATTAGTTTTAATTTTCGTGAACTGTTACTATAAGCATTACATTTTCTGTTACAACCAAATTAAACTTTGAGAACGGTACAACATTCCACATTGTTTTTTATCACAGGAAACAAGGGAGCTAGCTTTAAAGTTGATTAATAAAGTTTAAGTAATAGTACGAGTATATAACTTCTTTTCTATTGCATTTCAAAATGCCCTACGTGCAATTTGGCAGGCTAATAAAACACTGAGTTGAACCAACTCGACTCAACTCCGAGTTCGCTCAGTTCCGTATTCAATTATATTTGTGTGAATTCTCACATAAAAAAGAAATAGAGGTTGAAGAAATAGAAATAGAAGTTATATAAACAAACGTGTGTTTTGGGAAATATGTTTATTGCGTCATAGCCAGTGAAGGGGATTGAAAGGGTACAAACCTGTATAAAGACCAGTTCCAGGTCAAGATTCGATTTTGATAAACTCACTCCAAACTTTTGAATTCTTGAATCTGACAAAAGAAATCACAAATGCTCAGGATTTTATTGCAGGCATAAAAGAGAACTACAAAGCACTAGGGAAAAGAATAAAATCACAATAATAAAATTTAAAGTACAGTCGACTTTTTTTTGTTTTCGGAGGGTTTTGTTTAGATTTTTTCTTTTATTTAAATTATTTTTCCAGAAATTTATTAAGTTTGTGGTTTCTATTTTAATTAATTATTCTCACACGTATTTTTCACTGATTTGTAAAGTAATTGAACAACTATTTGATAGCTAGTAGACATTCAAAGAAATCTTGTATATTGTGCACTAATCAATTTTCATTATTAAGTTTAATGTTTTGTACTATTATTTTACAAACGTCGCAACAAATACCAGGCCACTAAAAGCCTCTTTTCAGGAATTATATTTCATGGAACAAAGTGAAAATACACGCGTTTTTCATTATAATTCAACGGCGCGAGCAAGCAATTTTTAGCGTTTTCATGGCTGACTAGCTGAATAATAAATCTCTGAGCTATTGCAGAAGATTACCACAAAATTCGTGTATTCTATTTCTTATTTTCTATTTTAAACTTATAAGATGATAGAAATTATCCTTTTGAGATCAAGCGAAAATGTATCATTAGTTTAAGGAACGTGGAAAAGGGATGAGGCAAAAGGCATTTTCATGTCTTGCATTAATTAAAATTAAATGGTACAGCAAATTGAAATTGTGGTTGAGCTGATTAGATGCGTCCAACGGAAATTGTTTCACATCTGGGTTTTACTTTTCATTAAATAATAAAATAATTTTATTAAATAATAAAAAGAAACAGGCTTGGCAATAAAATTATGATTTTTGACGATCCTCATATCGCATAGTACTATGTGGTTGATACAAAAAGACCGTTTAAAACTGTTTGGAAAAGCGAGAAGACAAGTGGCGTAAACCTCCAGGAAATCATAAAGCTTACGACTGACCTCCAATGTATCTGAGAAGACTCTTTATCACCGGTCGTAGTATTTATAAGAGAAATCAACTATATTGCGACAATTGCCAAACTGTGTAAATGATAATAAATTTTAACCAAAACTGACGTCAACATTTAAATTAGTAAATTAGTGACTTTAGTCACAATTAATTGTTGCTGAAAGCGTCTTATTCAAGCAATGGGCCTACATGGCTTTTTGACTTGTTTCCGGTTAAACAGTACAGAGTCAACATTGGGTTGGGTAATCATAAGCTGACATTGTTTTGGTAAGTAGTTTTGGCTATACTGAAACACTAGCTTCCTGGTTTCATCTCGTCTCATCTTGAATTTTAATTTCCGGAGACCTTGGATACAATTTCCCAGAAATTTCCAAACACTTTAGGGAGTAGTGGATTATCATCACCTGTCAGGATGAAGGACCCTTACCATATGGGCTCGTTGGGTCCACCAGCCCGGGGGGCGAACCGTCATTGGTGAGTTCCACTGAGGTGGCCCTGTCCCTTATCTTAGGGCCCTGAGAGGTTGATAGGTCAGAGGGCGTGTCGTCTCTACAGGAGCCCTGAGGAAATGTTAACACTGCTCTACTCTTCGTTAACACTGCTCTACTCTTCCTTCAGGGCCAGGGCAAACTGACCACTTAATACCTTTTCCATTCTATTATCTCCTCCCCGTCTGTGAGCTGCACAGTATCACGAAGGGTGACACTCTAGCCGGCAATGCTGGGGATTTCACTGCTTAAAAATATAACAATTTAATAAAACCGACAAAACCGGGTTTTAAAATTGATTTACTTTATTGCACTTCATAATTTAAAACCTCCTCTTCGACAAGACTAATTTATATTTGTCTTTCTTATTGCCTCACCTTCACTACATAGGCGGATTTAGGTCATAATCTTTGGGGGTGCCAGCTCACCTAACGTTTGAAGTTTTCTAACCAGCTCGCCTAACATGCTCAAATTCAAACATCAAACTCCTGATTAAATGGTCTGTTTTAAGGCCTACTAATTTTATTTAAAAACAACCCCTTTGTAATTTATGCAATACCTCAATCAAAGTTATGTTGAAAACATTTCCCCTCCTTCATTGCTAACAAAGCCACCAAATATCAGGGGGTGCCAGGCACCCCCAGAAATCCGCCCATGCCTTAACATCCCAGGAAACAAGATTTAGCCCGGAATCATTTTGTACGTTTACATCAAGCTAGGTTTTTTGGGGCATTATCACATAGCTGAAAAGCCAGAGGTAATTCACGGTGATTTTAACCGAAACGCCGAGACATATTATTCTAGCCATAATTTTATGGAATAAGTGACCCGAAAAAATATTTTCGGTTAATACACTATTATTTAGGTTTTCCCTTACCAAAAGGTTTCGTGAATAACAAAAATAATAAATTTAAATAATAAATAGTAAATTTGAACCTTGTTTTGTAAAAAATAATAGTTTTAAACTGTCATATCAAATTTTGTTAAAACTGAAATCACTTCTTTTTAAAAAAAAGTTTTTCATTGCTTATGGTACACTGAAACATACTCGCCTGGTTTTTAAGATCAAAATGGTGCTGGTTTTAACGAACTAAAACAAAATATAAAAACATTTTACAAATAATACCTATTTAAGATAAAAACTAAAAATTATGTACCGGAAAAATATTTTTACATGAAAAATATAAGCCCTAAGCTTTACTCATTTAAAACATATTAAATACTAACGAAAGTACATAAATTGTGCCAAAGAATCAAATATTTTACAATTTAAGATATGTAAGTTTTTTAAAATTTCAATTTAAAACCAAGTGGCACTTTTACAGATTCTAACAATAAACCTAGCTCTACAATAATCCTTTGTTTTACTAAAAATCACAAAACTTATGTTTTAGAAAAACTAAAATTATATATCATATTATGAGACATGAACAACCCTTATCCCGAGTATTTCGGGTTAGTCGGGGACGCGGTCAGGAGGTACGAGGTTGGGGAGGGGGAGAACCTTGGGTGAGGGGGGGTGTTGAGTAGGGGTCAGGGAGTTCGCTCCTCACTGCGCTATAGGTTGTCGGTGCGGCAACGTCACTTCCTACTCCATCTGTAGTGACGTGTACCGTAAAAAGTACGTGCGTAAAAAGTACTCGCGATCGTTTTCAAGAGTTAAAACTGTAGTTTCCTCTGCGGGGAATATGTGAGTGATTTTTATTGTGGACTTAACCGTGTTGAGGAAACGTTTCTGAAGCCGAACAGTTGGCGCCGGAGGCCCGAGTGGCGAAAATGACTTCTAAACCAGGTAGGGTGAATTTATATTACTATCATTATCAATTGAAATCATTAAAATTAACTTGTAAGCTATATAAACTAGTGGTGGTAACTAATTGTACAGTACAGAGGAGATTTGTGTCGTATATTACGAGCGTTGATATGTTACCTTAAATAAAGAAAATGAAGGGTAACTGATACAAAAAAAATACATAAAATAAAACTTTGCCTAAAGTTTTCTAGTACTTAAATCGAAAGAAATGGGTTTTCACATAATGTCTGGATTTTTTAATTGTAAATTGATATACTCATATCATGAATCTCTTTTTAACAAAAGTACTCATATCGATCGTATTTTTACAATAATCAAAGTAAAATTGTCAACAATTTTCTATACAGGGCTTTTAAACTATAAGATTATAAGTGGAATTTTAAATAAATGTTTAATTTGTAGCTAAAAGCATTTCAAATTGTAAATGGTAGTAATATAAATAATCTAAATTAACAGGATTTTAATTATACAAGGAAATACATGTTCGTTGATTGTGGATTTGAGCTTTAGTAGGAAGTTCTACAAGCTGTTAAAATTCAAATCAGTCTGCTACTGATGTCTCATCATTTAGGCGTTAAAAATATCCTACGCTTAATGTTGTTGTTTCAAGGTTTTGAAAGATATATCTGTTCTTCAAATAATTGAATGCAATGGAAAATCATTTCTTAGGAAGTAATAGAGACTCTTTGAACCGCTCCTAAAATCATTGGCCACTCTCACCATGTTTATGTTATGTTTGTGTTTATGTTTATGGTAGTGGGGTAACTTGTGTGATATATATTAGTACATCTCTTCTGAACTGACATTATACAACATTGAACTGCATCTTTGTAAAAGGGTATTAACCTGTTAAGTTGCATGTAAATAAAATAAAATGAAATAAAATAAATGCCATCTAGATCTTCGCATGCTGGCAGCCAATTATTTATTTAATATTGTTAGAGCTGAAAATGATTTGAGTTTCACATTTTAGGATAGTTTTCTTTTATGTCTAAAATATTAAACATTTGAACTCAGCAGCAGATTGATTCAATTCCAATTATAGAAACGTATATAATAATTTTACTAAACATTAATGCTTGTAATTACTCCCTTATCAATAACATTGATCAACCATTCCAATAAAATCCTATAAAACTTCTGTTATTTTAGCCTTGATACATTTAGCAGACTCAAATACAGCCATACAGCATTTTGTTTTATTTTATGTTAATGGTATTCGTAAAATAAAAATAGTGAGGTTATATATAAAAAAAAACTGTTTATTTATTTAGCGAATGATACAAGTTGTTACATACATCATGTATTTAGTTTTCATTCATACTTACTTCATACTTCTTGTTCCATCGTTGACCAATAATACACTGGATATATATCGTCATTGTAAAACATACAATTATATGGTGACGTTATTTGTTGGTTCAAGCCATTTTAAATAATAATATTTTCTTTACGTCTGTTTTTAATTAGTTTTAATACGTTTTTAAAGGAGTTTCAAATTGATCTTCCTTGCAGAGTGTTAATTTCTCTCATTCAATTTTTAGAATCTTCCATACATATGTGATATAGCTCGTCTATCATTAAACAGATTATGATTGCCTGTAAAAGATCCTTACTCCCGTTAAAATCTGTTAGAATTGCTCTAAGACTAGTAAAAACTATCAACCAAGAAATGTTGGTAATCCATAAAAGGAATTACGTCTTTCGGGATTTTTTTGCTTGCAGAGTGTTAATTTCTTTCATTAAATTTTTAGAATCTCCCATACATATATCTTATAGCTCGTCTATCTTTAAACAGATTACGATTGCCCATAAAAGATCCTTACTCCCGTTAAAATCTGTTGGAATTGCTCTAGGACTAGTAAAAACTATCAACCAAGAGATGTTGGTAATCCATAAAAGGAATTACGTCTTTTGGGATGTTCCGCAACAGAAGATAAATGCTTGTCCCGTTCGACCCGGAGTAAATAATGGTCTTAGTGAAAGCGATGGATCTTATTGAGGCTGAGAAACTTAAAAGGAAACACAACTCCTACATAAATCTATCGATAAATTAATTTATATACATATTTATATATATATGTTTTATTTATTTTAACAGAATTATTGGTAAATCTTGATTTGCAATCAGTGTCGGTAGTTTTTACGGTATAGTATAGTTATGTTCCATGTATGTAAGATCTTTGAAGGTAAACTACAAACCACTAAAATGCGTGGTGTGATAGCAAATATAAGTTGAAAAAAAATCAACATATAATTTTATAGTAAAGGTTAAATCATGAATGAATCTGTGTGCTATGTTGCAGTGCTAACAAGAAGAAACATAATTTTTACTTCAATAGAAAAATTATGAAATCTTTTTGCCACACTGTGATATATTGCTTTTGTACTTGTCAAAGTATAGTACCAAAGTGTATATATTAAGAAAATATTAAAATTAAATTTTACTTTATAATTTGGACATTTTCTTTGAAAGCTTTTGTTATTGTCAGCTGGATTGCAAAATAATGGATGCTGGATTTTCAAGACAATGCCTTTTACCCACTCTTTTTCAAAATTTGTACACGGTATTGAACTAATGACTGTGAGGAAGAAAATCCACAACAGTAGAATACTTTGATTACTAGACATTTAAGACTTAAATATTATATTAATATTTCAGAACCTGAATCGGAAACCGGAAACGGATTCAAGTATTACCAAAAGATATAAACTTGGCTAATAAAACATCAATAATAAAGAAAGTCTTAACAATTCTTAAGTAGCTTTAGCCAGCTAATTATTTATTTATTTATGACATGCAGTATATCTTAAAATGTCTGTATTTATTCGAGTATACATGATGGCTATAGTTTATTTTCTTACACATGTGTTGTGGTCATGTTGTGTGTTGTAAAATCAAAAAAAGCAATAATGCTATGTCGTATTTACGGAATGAATTAAGGAATCTCTTGAACAATTTACCCACGCTATTTCTAACAAACACGATTTTTAAACGGCATTCACTTTTTATGCCTGACGTTTAAGAGGTAAGACACGCTTCTATTACATTTGCAGTATTTTCTATGATCAAATTCTTTGTTATGAATTATCTGGCTCAATAAACGAAAATTTATATTTTTAAGTAAACTCTTCGTTGATGGAATATCTTGAATATCCTTATTACAAGTAATTTCTGATTAAAGGTGTATATATTAATTTACATTTTTCAGGATATATATACATATATATATAATTTATTATACAGGAGCAGTTCACTTTATACCATACAAATATTACAATAAGTAGAGTAATATTTTTGTTGCCTGAGGTTGAAACCTATAACTCAGCGCAGGGCATGGAAACGTTGAGAGAATATTTACGCGAATGGTTTATTCAGTGATGACTGATCCCCAAATGTTCAGGTTCTGCTTGATTTTAACAGTTTATCATAACGTTTAACATACAAGAGAGAAGAAATAGTAACTTACCTCGACGGTGCGTTGAGATGTGTGTTTCAACAATTTCAACACATTTCAACAATTTCCTATCTTAGAAAATTGTTAAAATTAAATAATGAATGATTCTATTACTACTTTGAGTAGATATGTTTACTTTTGTGGAAGGTGTAAATGCAACAATGTTTGATGGCGAATTGTACGGTGGAAATGGATTTTCTTTTTACTCCCCTATGTTTACACAATCTTACCTAAAACCAACGCAGATTCCTGGAATGCTTACAATTAAATGAGAGATAGTCTGAAGGTAACAGCAGCGCTCGCTTAAAACATTTATTATGACATAAAGTCCAATACACATAGCAGCAGTATGTTATGAGTATGTTTATGCCCCCAGAGAAGATTGCTTTCGGAGTAAAATCTTGTGTTGCAAGTGCTTTGTGCTGACATCTTTCCAGTCCATGAACTAATATACAAAATGAATTACAAAAAGAAATAGAAAAAATATATAATTTTAAAACAAATTTTGAGTTTGTGATGTTTGGAGAAATGTTGATGATGATTGTTCCTGAATACGAAAAGAGTGATTTTTGGAATGATGTCCTCCCGACCGTCCGTATATATGTATGTATGTATGTAGGTATGTTAATGCATGTATGTTGTATGTATGCTTGTGAAATGTTTGTAAGTCGAAATTTAGGTGACAACAGTGTTCCGTTTTTAATGAAATTTGGGCTATAGGTACCACATGCCAGGCAGGTTTTTGGCTGTAGGTAACCATGATATATCCAGACAGGTTTTCATTTTTGAAATTTTTAGTTCTCAAGTACACCTATACAGGGCGTTTCGCAAATTCTACACAATTTTAATTCGATATAGAAGACTGAGTATTTTAACTGATTTAATTTAACTGGGCTAAAAAGAACATAGAAAAAATAGGATTTTACTGAAACTGTCGATGAATGTAGTGGCAGATTTTCGAAAACATCAATTTTATCAAAAATAAAGAAATATTTCGTGTGCTCTATTAAAATGAGAGTTAAACTGCTGCCAAATGCAGCATTTTCATTTTGGTTTTTTATATGAAATAAAAATGTTTGTAAAATGTGTCATTTAATTCTCTCTTAGCTCAAAAACTACGAAAAACACCATAAAGGCCCAAAGCATATAAATATTTTGACGACCATATTTTTATGTCCCTTAAGTCATATACAATGTTGAATGATGAGTTGTTTCAGCGCCAAAAAATTCCTTTTTACTTCCAGAGAATTTTCAATTCCTCGGAATGCATTGACCAGCAGTAAATGTAGTATTCGAAGGAAAAAAACTCTTTTGAACCTCCCAAATCAGCAAATGTAATGTGTTAAAGCTTTATTGAACGACTACGGATGTTTAAATAAATTTCTAACAATCAGTGGTAGAAACTGATTTTAATTTTAAAAGTTATGGCAGTGAACAAAAAACTTAAAATCTAATTACTCATTGAGCTAAGATATTCTCTTACATCATAATAAAACTTAGTCAATTAGCCTCGTCATAAATACTATTTGAGGTAAAAAAGACCAACAACTTAACCGGCAGTTTTAAATTGGAATTGAGTGCTTATATGTCAAACACCCTATTTTAGCCTATTAAGACGTCGAATTATATCTATAAAATCGGCTCTATCAAATTGTTGAAAAGTTTATGCAGTTTTTATCGCTTATAATTCCAAACAAAATTACACCAATCGCATGTAATTTGGTGCATGGCTTCTTTTGCTTGAGCTGTAGTCGCTATTGTTTCAAAACACCAACATTTTACAAACCTGCACCTTCAACAGTAAACCCGGTTAATAATTCTCCATTTTATTCTCATGTAGAAAATAAAAATATAAAATATCATTGTGATAGGTTGATTTACTTTACATCGTTAGAAAATTCGCTAAGAATGCAGGTATTCTGCAACGTGCGAATTTTTAAGTATTTAGGTTGGAATCATTTAAAAATAGTCCTTTGAAACACAGTTAAAACAACCTAAAATCATAAAAATTGAAGTCTTAATTCTCGATGCTTTTTTACGGATTAGTTTAAAATGTTTATGCTTGCAAATATTTGGTCTCATTTATAAATTATCCCAGTCACATTATCGAGATTCTGGTAAAATTATTTTAAAATTGAAACGAAGTCATTAAACTGTAAAAATATGCGATAATGGGTGAAGGGAGAATGTATTCGAATTTCTAATAACGTTTAATTTTTATCACACGCCATTTATATATGCGTATTGGACAAATAATGTTGAACAATAAACTGGGTGAGTAAACTGGAGATAAGTTTAATAACTCACAACGACGTCACGCTGATTTATATTGCTCCATATTTGCTGGATAAACAATGCTCAGGGACCTGGGATAATCTCTGATTCACCGGCTATAGATTCGCTATTCACTGTTTGTTTGGATAAATACTCTAAATATTATAAAATGTTTAACAAAAGATTGACGATAATTAAGCTATAAAAAATGTGTATAGGAGAGTTTATATACAGTATATGATTTATTTAAAGCTACAGCTGATCCATCGTAAGAGTTAAATAAAATATTCAAAATATATATAAATATATTTGTGTGCATGCGTTTATTTCCGGCTACACCACCTTTATCATTACCTGGCTTTTACATTTTATATTTTTGGTATTTCGAGATTTTTACCTTTTTTTTTGTTGTTAAAAGAAACAACATTCTTTTTAAATAAAATTTTGTGGGCATTATTAAAGAGCTTCTTTAATATCATTATATATAATTACCGTAAATATTCTAACAGGATAAGCTTAACAACGCGATTTAGAGTCCCGTAAAACAATGAAACAACTTTGACATAAAGCGAACCCGTTTATTGTAGTCTCAAGAAGGGACTAAACAGTTTCAAAACACTGATTTGATTGTGTTTTCGTTTTAAACTCATTCACAGTGAGCGAAGTGAAATTGAACAGATTTAAATTGAATTTGTTAATAGTTTATCTCTCTGTGATGTTTAAGGAGGAATTCACAAGTCTAATATCTTATTTGCTTGAAATAGCATTAATTTAGAGAAACTCTCCTTGCTTCTGTCATTTTATATTAATGATTTACAGCTAGGTGTTTTAATAACACTATTTAAACATAAATACTTTTCTATGCAGATTTTCAATGTCAAATGTTTGTTAATGCTAACAAATAAAAATAATTTTAAAACTTAAAATAATTTAACTCATTTCAATATTGGAATAATTTAAATTCATGTTTCTTTTCAACAAAATTGTTAGAGGCAAATATATATAGTGTTTTTTTTCAGGATTGCGAGGCTTTTGAAAAGTTTCACTTGTAAGGTGGTTCGAATGTACTGATTTCAACATTATTTTTCAAGAGATGGAGATGGATATGGCGATGAGCTTCATCAGCAAACATCACTCCAGTGCAAACATAAAGCGTAACATAAATTTTACGATATATTTTGCCTTTTGGGTTAGTCTTAAACAAAATAATATAATAAACGATCACCTTTATATATAGCTGAGTACATATCAACTTATAATTCTGCATATGAAAAATCCGAAAAACCATTGTTTTAGAGGATGTCATATATTTTCAATTGACTATATCTCATTATTTCAGTGAAACAAACATTTATGTTATTTGTGTGGCCATTACTTATCAAGTGATTAAACAACTGCACGAACAATGAAATATTGAGGTACTGTAGCATTTGTGCCAGATATATTAAATAATAAATTTTAATGTTTAACACTATGATAATTTTTGTGTTCTCTTGAACAGGATAATCAGCGTTACCTTTAACACTCTCACTTTATGACCTATTACCTTTTTTATGATTAAAGTTAATTCATAAAACATAGACATTTCATTGGGAAAAATATTTTAAGAACAATGATATTTTTAGTTGAAGGGGTGTTTCTGAAACGTGATATAACTAAAGCTTTTGAGGATCAATTGGCGTTTGATTATCCAAGGATTACTTGCTCTGGATCGAGCAACAAGGTTTTTGAATTTTGGCATTATTATTAGGGTTCTTAATAACTCTTAGATACTTCTTAATTATGATTTATAATTATAATTTTGTTATGAATAATGAATATATCAGTATACTATATGCTTGTAATAGGCCTATTGCATATTATGATTTCGCAATACATATTCTTCCGATTTTTATCCCTGAACAAATCATACAACCGAACCAAAATAATTCATCTTTTGAATAAGAATTTAAAAATAATAATAGTGAAAGTCCTTAACTACTTGATTAATGGCTAAAATGTCTATGGCTTGTCATATATGGCCATGAGGAAACAGGAAAACATGTGATTGATGAAGTGGATGATAGAAGTGTCTACATTTGGGAAAAACATGTTAAAACCTAAATTGGTCTAGGCTCCTCAAAAATGGTTATCCATCAGGTATAGACTTAAGCTGAGCATCATTTCGTTTTTTCAGTATTGTCACGGTTGATTATAAAACATTAAATTTGTATAACTTGTAATTTTAATGATTTGTATTGATCATAGAGAAATATTAAATAAAAAAAATATGCCATTCAGTATCTTGTGATAGACGTACTTAAATTATTTCTTGCTTTATTAAGAAAAATGGGGACAGTAATAATAGGTTTTGAGCTTAGGGAACTAGGGGGTTTTAGAGGAAAAAATAAGAAAAACTCACAAACAAGCCATTTGTTGGCATTTTGCTTTAAAAATATAATCTGTACAGTAAAAGTTATCTCTGTTATATTTAAACCTCTTTGAATTATATTTGTTTGTTTCTGTCTTTTTTAAATAGGCAAAACCTGAAATCTTGGTGCTTCCCAAGGGTTTCTGGATCCACGCATCGACTTGAGAACCTTAAAAGCTATATATATGTCGTTGAGTGCTTTCAAACAACAGTAAACCTTTGATATTGTCCCAATAGCTTCAGAATAAAAGATATGAACGAAATCACTTTATTGTTTTAATGCATGGATAATGAATAATACACATATGTTCATTTTGTCTTTTTGAATTTATTCGAATATTACAAAGCAATAAACAAAATATATCAAATCATACTTTGAGTGGAATTTAACGAAACCGATTATAAATTAAACGCATTCATTTCGTGATTGGTGATCCGCATTGCTTCTCCCTATAAAACAGAATATATGACCGTGCCATTATAATTTACATTTTCCCCTCAACCATGTCCATTAAATATTGTGATTTTATAGATTAATACATGTATGATTTTTAAATGCTCATACGATTTTCATCAACACAATAATACGTGCTAAGTTCATTAATATGGCCCTTAGATAAATAATTAAATAATTTTGAAATAAAACATTAATAATGATTTTTTATCATCGTAACCATATTATTACTTTCTTTATATAGGTTTGTATTTTTTCGACGAAGTTTCACAATGCAGTAGACAAGGATTTAAGTTTTCCTATAATTAGTAACAGAAGTGAACCCACCATAGCGTTTTATAAAACATACCCTGAACTACTGTAGAAACCCCTTAAACAATGAATTTATCAATCATAAAACCACGATGCACTTTTATATTTGAGTTTTATTACTTCTTTCATTTACAGTTGTATTTTTTTAACTATATAAACAATGTTTAAACACTAGAAAAAAATCTGTGATTATTACCAGAATTTGAACTTAACCATTTAGTTACAGTAATGTTGAATCGTTCTTGGAGAGAATTATCACTAAAATGAAATATCTATATCGTAGAATTTTTAGGCTGAATTGTCACAGTTGCAAGGTAACCTACTATATCATATTAATATTAATAATATATTATTTTTCATCGTAGTCAAGTTAAAAACAAAAGATTTCTTCCTATCCATTGTGCTTCAATGAATGCTTTTCATTTGATAGAATAGCAAATGATCTTTTTAATCCAATGATCTCTTTGCTCCAGTTATACATTCGTCACACTAAAGCTGCTAATCCCGTTATGTAATTCGCGTTTCGCTGAATCCAAATAGTTTTAATTTTCATGACAAAAATCAGATAATATATTTTTTTTACTTGAATGCAATTTTCTGTATCTAACCTATATACAAATATACAAATAAACCTGGTCGACTGACCACGTTGACTAAGATGCTATTAAATGTTAGTTTAGGCCTAAATATAAAATAAAATATAAAATATTCCAATTAGTGTCTTATATTTGTCCTTTATGATTTACTAAATCATGCATCCAATCGCCGTGAAACTTCGGGAAGTTGTTCGAAATATACTTAGGAAGTTGTTTGTCCTATTCCTGTTTTAAAGTACCTTGTTTCGACCCTTCCCCTTCCTAAATATCAGTTTTTAAAGAATGCCAATACAGAATATAAGGTAGTTTCTATTCGGTTTCCACATGAGCTGTTGTAAATTTTTCAGTTATTTCTGTAATTGTACAAGGAACAGGTACAAAGGCTATTAAAATACAAAAATATAATTATTTCAAATCAAGTGTTTTAATAGCTTAATGAAATTTATAAAAATTTTTATTAATTCATTCAGACTAATTTATTAAAATCGGATTCTTAAAATTAATTTATTAGTGTAATAAATTACCCTAAATGCAAACAATTCACTAAGCTTTTGACACATTTTAAGATAGATGTAAGATAGATGTAGTATACAAAATAACAACTGAAATTCAGAATAATTACCAATCTAAGTATTTACCTGTTACAAATGAGGTTGCTACTAAGAGTTACAAATATTCTGGTTCGATATTTGGCAACGCACGAAGTTCCATATCAAATGTTTTAGGTAAACAGTCTCATATTTTGTTTCCTTGGCATCTCATTTCCGAAACTAGAGCAAAAACACGTGTCCTTTCCTTAAAAAAAAAATTAACCACAAATGTTTTCGTTTTTACCCAAAACATTTGGGAATGATCCCCACTTGACGTATTACCACCTCTTTTATTGATGATTCATTATGTTTTATTAAGGCAATACATTTCATATATGTGTCCCTTTAGATTTTCAAAAGGTTATTCCAAGCCTTGAAAACGATTCCGAAATTCTTAATGATGTATAAAAAATTTTAAATATGATTTAAAAACAATTGCTTTACTTCTTGGTGTTTAGACAAGCTAAATGTAAATATTAACAGGCTTTATTAAAAATGAACTATTAAGTACTACGAGGTTTTGCGATTGATTAAGGCAAAAAAATGCAATGTAATTTTATCTCAACTGTAGTGCTCATAGCAAATGTATGGTTTGCCTCCTTCCAAACTGCAAATAATCCATTGATGTACTAGTGCGTTAAAATTCATTTACAAAAACGCATAAAATAAATGCTAGTAACTCTCTTTCATGGGTTGAAGATTTCTGTAAAATTGCAATGTACCTCAAAATTCTTTTACTGGTAACTATTTTAATGGGAAATTGTATAGATAAATACATTCAAGTACCTTTACATAATCAGATATAATTTTTATTAAATTATTTAAATTTTAATTCTTACTATACGTATACACACTAACAAACGTCACTCTTCGCCATTCCGTGAATATTGTACTCTAGCACGGGTAAGAGTTGATGTTTTTTCCCTTTCACTTCTCTCAAATTGTTATGAATATACATTCATCGTTTAATTTTATTTACCAGAAGAAACCGTTAAGCCTTTCGAATCTACCATTCAAATCTACCTTTACAGTTTCATAGTTATTTTAAAGAAAAGAGATAAAAATGCTCTTTTTCAAACATTATAAGGCATTTAATATTTTTGTTACGATAAAAATATGTCTGAAACTTTCTGGAGCCAAAAACAACAAATTCGGCCTTGCAAGTTTTCCCACTTGTCTATATATATAAGAGCCAAAACGGTTGACTGACTGACTGACTGACTCACTGATCACAGTTTCTCAAAAACTATAAGGCTTTGGACCATGAAACTTGGCACAATTAATCATTATAGGCTCTAGATGCGTACTAAGAACGGATTTTAAAATATATTCTCTCTAAAGGCTAAAATAGGATATATTATAAATTTCAAAATGGCGGCCATTTTCAGTTTTCAAAGCTTATTTTCTGAAACTATGTAGGGCTTTGGACCATTAATCTTGGCTCAAATATTCGTTATAGGCTCTAAATGCATAAAAACGAAGAATTTTTAAATGTTTTCTCTAAAATGCCTAAAGTAAGATAAGTTAAAAAATTCAAAATGGCGGCCTTTCAGTTTTAATAAAAACTATGATCACAAATATCAATAGAAAGTCTCTAGAATATTTTAAAGAGACAAAAAAATAGAAATTACATTTAATAAAAGAATAAATTGTACAAAACTATTACGGATATTATATTAATATTTGTCATATGCCATAGGCCATATACATAGACTACTCGCGTTTTGCGGATCACCCAAAGTAATCGAACTATAATCTTGAAACTCTGCATGGACATATCATTCGTTATTTTTATAGAAACGGGGTTTATCTGCATTAAACATTTTAGGAGGGTTCGCGTACTGGCCGAAAGCGATTTAGGCCAAGTTCAAACAAATATACTATTTCAACCGTAGATTTTTGCCTCAAGCTGCTAGACGAGTAATCTAATCTCCAATATGACTGTAAAATTAGAATGTGTTAGCACATTGTAGCCAATTCATACCATTTAAGGGAAAAAGGAAAATTCATCGAGGAAACGTTTCATAACCTCATGTCAACCTGGGATGGAGATGCAACCTTAAGTTTATAATTAAGCGCTTGAAACGTACAATTCAGATAAATTATTGAAATCATCAGTCGATTTGGAAATTTATAAAAATTGCACAATACAAATAACGTATAATTCAACCAAAGATTTGTTATCCTTTCAGCGAGCGAAGCCGCGGGTATATCTACTAGTATTATTATATAGAGGAAACCCGACAGTCATACTCAAGTTTATTATTCCTGAAAAAGTTGAATTGTTTTGAAAAAGAATATTGTATTACTTAATTGTTATTTAAAGTCGAACATAAGTAAAAGGATATAGGTGTACGCGCTGAGATTAAAGGTGAGTAAAAAGTACAGGCGACATCATATGATCATATGAAACTTATAACGTAATTTATGTTAAAATAGGTTATCTCATATAATAGGTTTATGGCATAAGGAATGTGCTGAGTACAAAGGTGGAAATAGCTCATATCAACATAGACATCTGCGACTTTTCTGAAAAGGACTTTTTACGCCTTAAGGGCGGATGCCACAAAGGGCGGGTGCTGTGCAGCGGACATTCTTCCACCTCTTTATCACATCTGCAGCTGCAAGCGTAACGTGGTGCGCTCTGCAGTATTTTGTTCCCTTTGTGGCTCTCACGGCGAAAATCAGAAACAAAGGTTAGAATCAAAGGTCATCAGAATTGTTCCTTTAATTTATTTTTTGTTTGTTGTTTCAGAGTACGTATGTGAAATAAGTAAAATAATGACTTTATTCCACAAATAAATATAAAAATTTCAAACAACAAAGGTTACCTTGGAACTACGTTGCCACGGTATCCAGTTAATGTGGCAAACGTTTATACATTAATTTAAGAAAATTATAAAAAGAAATTTTAGTCCAGTCCTTCTTATTAAAATTACACATTTTGCCGCTCTCCGTGGCGTCTTAAAATAACACTAAGGCATTCCTCGCAGTAAATCTCCTCTATTTTTTATGTGATATATATTAATATCTCTTAGACTAACAAATTCGAATTGCAATAATAAAAACACAAAGTTGAGTTAAAATAGGATTAAATTATTTAATTAATGTTTTAATGTAACTAATGAGTTAAATAATGCATGTTTAATGTTTGTAAAAAAGATTCGTTGATAGATTTACCTGATAGAAAATGGCTCGTTTAGTATTGTATTTCCAGATTATTTTTGTTATTTTGTTGAGATTTACTTTACTCCTGACTTTCATAAACCGTTTTTTCATCATACTGTCCGGAAAACAGCCTCTTTTACTTCTCTAAATCGTACGCAAAATGATCGTTTTTGGATCACTTCGAATAGGAGTACTGAAAAAAATATGGTAAATTTTGCCGTACTCTAATGTAAAAATTTGTTTATGTTACGTTTGAAAGGTTGAACGATTTCTTAGCGTGTGTTTGTAAACAACTAACTAACAGATGTGTAAATGACAATGACTATTTTATGGATAACCTAAAAATAATGTAGTCTAATTTTTAAAGATAAAATGGTTATTTATACATAATGATGAAAATGTTGTTCATCACACGGAGCAAAAGTGTCTCCTTGGTACTCGATCGCATTTCCAAGCTCGGCTGCGCCTCGCCTTTAAATTACGATCTCGTACCAAAAAGAGCCACTTTCACTCCTAGTGATGAAAACTACTATTATTTTTCACGTTAAATTGTTTCTTAAAGTGTGCTCTCTTTTTGCATTCAAATAGCGTTTAGCAAAAACTACACGCCGTGCATGGTTTTAGCTTGTATTAGAACTGTTAATCAAACTAACTTGTTGGACTGAAAACACGTTGGTTAGGGAACAAATTATTTCCATAAATATTCGCAATTACAGATAATAAAGTCGAAGAATGATTCATTCTTTCAGGTATACAGATAAATTGTATATTTTCAAACATGTTTTTTCATATTTATCCATTTTGCTAGTTGGGATCTACACAAATAACATGAAGTTTTCTACATCTTCGTAGGGAAATATTTCAAGTAAATTAAGGTACAAGTTTCCTCCACATACAAATTAGTATTTGATTCACTTGAAATTTCACTTATAAGCTACCACCATGAATCAATAATATTTGTTATGAGTTATTTAGTTCTGGCCCTCCAGTTAAACAGATTTTCGGAATAGCTTACGTATAATTATAATAAGTACAATGGCTGGAATTAGTCAACAATTTAATGCTGATTTTAGTTCGTTCAATACGTTTTGAATTAATTATTAATTAAAAAAATCATGTACCTTATCACACAAAATAACTATACAATATTACTCCCCTGTAAATGTTATATTTTTTATTTTACTTTTGGGTGAAAACATTAGCTATGAAAAACCTCTGGGATGTGTCAAGCTTTTTCAAGCATGCTGTAATTTATCTTTACTTGTTTGCACTTACAGTGAGTGATAAGGCAGCCTACAGCAAGTCGTCAATCTATGTCAGGTGAAGTGTCCGCTATCATTAGGGCAATCGTTTTTATTCATGTTATTATTTATGATACATATTTTTTAATAATACTATGTGTAACCTACTCTTAGTAAACTAGTAAACATATTAAACTAGTGGACACGCGCTGCTCAGCAGTTGTTAAGTAAACGAATAATTGTAAATGAAAACAAACGCATCAGCTGTTCAGCTCTTTTCTTTACATTTGAGCCCTTACATGGTGAATAAACTGCTGCATCGCAGATTATTTTTTATCTGTGACCATTGCAACAATCGCTAATAACGATGTTACAAATAATGTCATAATGAGATCCATTACTAAACGAAATAAAAACCCGTTTCATAAAGTTAACTTTATGCAACAGGTTTCACTTTATGATACAGATTCTAGACCAGTGGGAGCGCGGCATTTGATGAAAGTAGTGTGATGATGACAATCATGCAATTCACACATCAGCTGATTGTTGCATTACGATTCATTTTTGAGTTAACTTATCCCAATCAGCTGATTGTTACACAACGTTTCATGGTTAAGTCTGATTATGTGCCTAAACTCAAATTTGAGTTGACCTATTCCATCATTAGTAAAAGTCATGAGGTTTGTTTAACTTCGGGGAAAATTTTGTCATATATTGTTGGTCGTAGATAAAATAGTGTATGCAACGACTGTATTATGCCTTCAAGCCACTCGTGAGATATTTAGAACACACCTAACTTACATCTCACTCGTGGCTTAAAGACATTCATAATACATTCATTGCATAAACTACTACCATAAAAAAACTATGGATTTCTATGGAAACTACCAATTTTCTATGGATTTTGTCACTGCTAACTTTTAAGTTTGAGGGAGGGCTTTGAGGCAGGGCTTTATTAAAAGTTACGGGTAATTTGAGCCTTATTTATAGGTAAGGCTATGGATTTTTGTAATCGACACTTCTACAATTAATTGACACTTCTACAATTAACTTCTATTCTATGATATAGGTGTCTTTAGAAAGAGTTTGAAATAAAGTTTGAATAAAGGAAAGAACCCTAGGACCATTTAATGTTTTAAATTAAATTTTATATTTTTTATAGAGCTATATATTTTTCATATATATTTTTTGTAGCTATATAAAGCTAGCTATAAAAAGCCGCTAGCTAAGTTTATTTATCTCTAAACACTTTAGATAGAGTCATTAACGAAACATCTAATGTGGTGCAATGAATCGACGAAAAATATGCTTTTACATTGTTAACCCTTTTGTTTCAGTGCCCATGAAATACTTACTTTTCAATATTAACATTAGTTTTGGATCATGTTAGCGTCTATTTAATAAAAATACAAAAAGTATTTTATATACATGCAAAATTATTATCAAACTCTATTAAAACCAATGAGCAATGAAATTCAGAGTACGAGGTCTTTCTCCTTTAAAGCGTGTCAAAATAATGACATAATAGAATTAAGTTATAATAACAATTTTTATTATAACCAGGTACCGTTACATTTTTAGGATAATAGTAATCGCTCATCATTCCGAGTGAGTTTAAAATTATCGCAAGCTTACAAGTATGCAGAAACTTTGAGTGGAGAGAGAAATGAAGTCGATTTGCAAACATTGCTAGAGTCCAGGTGCACGCTATTATCCTGCGAACTACATGCGATAAGCTTAAGCTTTAAAGCAAGTGATTCACATTGGGCACTTTATTCACGCTGTAATAAATTTATGCAAACGCATGTCCTGAATTCATATTTTCAAGCAAACTAAACTAATTTCTGTTATATGTTAGTCTAATATGCTATGATGTTTGGTTTGCTGAATGTTTGGTGTCTTTTTAACAGGGAAAACTATTTATATTTTAGTGAAGAAAAGTATCATGTAATCTCTTTGTGTTGAGAAATATTTAAAATATGTTATCTGACACAACGCGTGGTTCATGCATTTGAAAATTTCAATAAAAATAATTCTAATTTTTAAATAGAAAATTACAATACATCTTACATATATCTCACATTACAATATATCTTTTTAAATTCCTATTTCAAATTAAATCAATGTTCATGACTAACAATAGACCTACCTCATTGACAATGTTAATGGTACAATTGTAGTACATTAACCATAAAAACTGTTTTCGATTTAAACTTTGTTTCAGTACAAATATTCTAGCTTTTAAGAGTTTTCCTTTTTAAAACATCCATATTTATACAACTTTAAATAATAAGGTACTTAATCGATCCAAGAACTTGATTTTAAATTATCTTAGAGTAAAGTACATTTGATTTCATAAAGGGTAGTAAACTGTTGTTTTTTGTAATACAGTTGTGTTTATCATTTTCTGTTTTTAAGTTTGCCTTTTGAAAGATTTTTGACGAAGTTTGATAAAAATACAAGTTAAAGGTTACCACCGGTAAAACTAATGTCGTCAAGGGAATTTAAGTAGTTGCAACTTTAAAAATGCCAAATTCTTTGATCTTCAACAGTGTTACCTAATTTTTGTCAGTCAGTACTTGTGTTGGTTTACAACGATCATTGAGTCTTTTGTTTACATGTGACGGTAATAATTGCTAGCTTATAAGGCAGCTGTTCAAACTGTGCGTCACATCTGCTGAACAAACTCCATGTTCATACTGAAGGCCAGTCATCTGTAGCAGAAACTCCCAGCCAACATTCACGAGTAAGCTGTTGATGCATGTACATTTTCATTTTACTCATAAAAAATAAATATATGTTAGAAGTATTACACGATTAGCTGGAAAATCTTAAATTATATGATGAGCAATATATTGTTGTAGGTATAATTTCTTAATCTATTAAACTTATATAAGTCTCACAACAATATCATATTAGACTGTTAAGGTAGTCTAATTTCAGTTACCTTTTTGTTCTAAAAAATATTTGTTTTAGGCATTTACGAGTGGATATAATGCGGTTACTTTTTGGACACGCTGCTTTCCTCATGTGTTTCATAACGGTAAATAGTTTGTAAAAATTTCGAGGTATACTATGATTTTACAAGGGTTTTTAGGCAAAGATTTAGTACAGTACAGTTTAAAAATATTCATGTATTTTTTTAAAGAGTTTTTGAAGACCATATTTAATATTTATCACGAGATTATTTTTCTTTTTTGGTACGTGTAAGAGAATGTAGTCACATAACCGTTAATGGTTAAGTAAACGTATTTTTCTAATACTAACAGTTTTAACTGTTCAATAATATATTATTTTGAATTAACAATAAATTCATTAATTTATTTTGTATACTAAAGTCATATAAAATATATCACGTTATGAACATTAATAACAGTGATGAGTTATTCGTTTTATATGAATGACTAAATTTTATGATATACTATTCAGATTACGGCTGAACCTGGCAAAGCAAGTCCCAAACTGTTGGGTGGATGTGAAGCACTGAAAACAGACGATGAACCAGATGTTAAAGCCGGCAAAGAAAAATTATCTCAGGCTTTAATCCAGGAATTCCAATCTAGGAATAAAGCCTCGGCGAACTACGACGTTTCTCTTCCAGACCTAGAGATTTGCCGCCAGGTAAAGATGCAATCATGTGAGATTAAATGGTGAACGATGCTGTTTTGCTTAAGCACCACTGTAGACTCTGATTTGACATCATGTCTAATTTAGGAACTGAACTTATAACTATTAAATAATACAATCGTTATCAGTGGGGATAAAATTAGCTTTGAATCTTGATTCTATAACTAAAATAAAGTTTAAACATTTTTCGCGTGTTTAGACGAACTACGTAAGGCATGCAACTATGTATGATGCATTTTAAAGTGACAATGGAAACCAAACTTGAACAATTGAACCAAACTTGATTTTTAGTTTACAGCAAGTGTCATGTCGTATCATTTAAATACATATCTAACATATATTTCTATGTTTATTTGGCATAGAATAGTTAAAAAAATAATAATAATAATGCGTAAAATTCTCTTCAAATATTCTAGTTGTAGTAAGATGAACGACAAAAACTTAAGTCTTATCTCTTACGGCATAAACATTATTTTTGCCGTTTCTTTTGTGTAAATATAACTTCTTTTAAAAGTAAAAAAGCACCAGAGACTTAAACTTAATTTTTAAATACATATAATGTAACACTGTAGCTAGCTGTATTCGTTATAGGTCGTAGCAGGGATCATGTATCACTATACCTGGACCAATGAGAAATACACTGAAAGCCTGACGGACGGAAACGCAAATCAAAACGGGGTAAAACGACAGTTTATTTTATCACCATCAATAACTCGTTATAATTAATTACAATTATATATTTGATGGACAGTATTAAGTTAGATATCGTTGATTTTCTCAGGATAACGTTTTCTACATCATGGTTATCCTGTAGATAAATGAAATGATTGTTCAGAATAAATGGTTATACTGTGGATAAATGAAATGTTTATATTACTTTACGTGGTGGATGTCGATAGGACTATATTAATAACTGTGACTCAAATAAAATCTAATCAAATATTTTTTATTGCCGTAAAACACAAAAAATTCGTTTTCATGCGTCAGAATAATGACATGGTAAAAAACCAAAACTACAACTAAACAATCACATGGAACAATGTATACAAGACCTCAGGATATGTATAGGCTTAATAATTACTTCGTACTGGTTAAATATATATATATTCTTATCTATATTATTCATATGCTTCTTGGAAACTATGTAACGATAAGGCTATTTTGTTTTTGGACTTACCCCCACGTATTATACATTCAAACACACGTCTTTGTGTGCAGAATCTTGAAACGTCTTTAGATTTTTAATTCAAGCAGTATAACTCGAGAAGAGCGCGAAAAACCTATTTGGAAATAAAATGTGTTTTGACAGAAGCGAAAATAAACATCTGAGTGGGATTTTAAAAAGCCTATACAGGGTGTCTGTAAAGTCCGTCACCAAACGCCATAAATTGGTTTATTGGGTCAAAATAAGCAAAAAAGTTCCGTGAAGGTATGTCCTAAAATGCATATTTAACCAGATATCCGCCATTTTGTATTTTTCACAAAATATTTTTTATCTCCAAAGTTTGTGAATCGATTTTTTTGAAACTTAGTATGTACCTATAACTAGTCAAGGTCAGTTTACGAAAAAATAATCAGAATGATCGAATGGTAAATTTCAAAATGGCGGCCGCTTAAAACTTTTAATTTGAAATACCAGAAAAACGTTACGTAGTACAAAAAAATATAAAGAATCGCAATTTTTAGAAAATTTAATTTCCTGTCTATTGACACCAGAATTATGAAAATCAATTAATAAATAAATGAGTTATGGTCAAATTTATCTACTGAGGCAGCGTAATTGACCTATGTCAGCGCATGACTCAATGCAACAATGGGCCATTCTCCTTCCAATGTATGCTGCCTCGTTGGATAAATTCGACCATAAATCAGTTATTTATTGACCGATTTTCATAATTATGGTGTCATTAGACTGGAAATTAAATTTTCTAAACATTTTAATTCTTCATATTTTTTTGTACTACGTAACGTTTTTCTGGTATTTCAAATTAAAAATTTTAAGCGGCCGCCATTTTGAAATTTACCATTCGATCATTCTGATTATTTTTTCATAAACTGACCTTGACTAGTTATAGGTACATACTAAGTTTCAAAAAAATCGATTCACAAACATTGGAGATAAAAAATATTTTGTGAAAAATACAAAATGGCGGATATCTGGGTAAATATGCATTTTAGGACATACCTTCACGGAACTTTTTTGCTTATTTTGACCCAATAAACCAATTTATGGAGTTTGGTGGCTGACTTTACAGACACCCTGTATAGATCACAAACCAAGAAACAAAATATATATCAAATTAGTTTCAAACTCAGCCCAACAGTTTTTTTTAAGGAAAAAGACGCCGAAATTTCGTTGTGATTGGACACTTCATATTTTTTCAAACATGCTAAGAACAAGACGACAAAGAAGTTTTATAGTGGTCGGACATGGCGGGGCAATGTACGGCAAAGTGTTCAAACAGAGGCCTCATATGTGGAGATGGAACAATTAGTGGAAAATTACACTGACAAATCGTACTAACAAATCCAAGGATTCAGCAGCATTCACTCTGCAGGATGTCATTACCAAGTCAGAAATTCGGCGCGCTACATTTTCAAGGAGAAATAAGAGGATGAGGCCATAAGGGGAAAGTGAATCTACTTACATACCGACAAAGCAATTACATTTAAAGCCTTATTCCTGGCACCAGTAGACTGAGCAGAAACTCCAAAGAAAACAATGATTTCAACAATTCTGTGCTCGCAACGGTAAGCAAAAGAGCTATTAAATTAAAGAATACAAAGGCGGGGGGTTTTCCATGTATAAAGTGTACGCAACAACTTATCACTCAATTATAGCACCTTACAACCGTGAATTACCGTGCAGCCACGGTAATTAATCATGCTGAACGAGAATTGCTTACATTTTACCCACAGTGAAGTTTGAAGTATACAAACAAATAGGCTAGTTATTTAAGAAGAGAAGTCAAATAGGACTAGGATAATTTACTGATAGTTTTTTTTCAATATTTGTGATTATATTCATGAACCTTTTACTTATAATATAGCCTAATTTTATCTTCTAATGCATAAATTAATTTTCAATATCCTATGCTGTGTTTAGATCCCAGTGGACATAAAACGAAATTGCAAGGCAACCTACTGGGTTAGAGTTGGGGGCCAAGCACCAGAGTTCAAAATGGGAGAGTGCACACCTTAGAGATGCTAAATAGCTGTAATGTTGACAGTCGCTATGAATACTTATAATGAAATAAATATTTTAAAAAAACCTAAGAAAACTGGCGTTTAATTTTTCGTTCTAATGTATTCTGAGTGCCCTTATTTAATTCAAGCACATGTAAACTGATTGCCAAGGTCTGGTTTCAACAGTTTTCAGGTCGCACTTGTGACTAGCTATCGACAAATACAATAGTCGTCCAGTGCCAACGGATCAACGGCTTCCTAGCTTTGATGTCAGTCTGATATAAAAAAGTCATGTGTTCTGATCGGACGTGACCTGGGAGTTACGGGTGGTAAACCGTAAGTCCCATATCTACATGGGTAGTAGGCCAAGTAGTACTCTATCTACATACCAAAGTCTGTTTGCAGTCGATTATCGAAAGAACTACAAGGCGGAGAGGCGATACAGGGATTAATTCTAGGTAAGAGGTGGATTTAATTGAGCTGTATAGACATGAAAAGCACCGTTAGTGCAATTAATTTATAGCAAGCTTTATTACATTAATCAAATCGGTTAAAAATGAAGTTTCTATAATTTTTTACTTTCTTGGATTTAGAAAAAAAAAACTGAAACAAACCTGTTTTCAACCAATAATAATAGGTTGACATGAACAATCCATCCTGTTAAAAAATATATACCATATCATATGAAATGTGGTAAGTATTTTGTTTGCGGTTTCCCCACTATACAGTATTTAGTAAAACGTGGATCATATTAAATCCTTAACATCAAAACTTTGATACCCATCCTGTAATGTTAAGTTTTAAACTAAAAGTTTGAAGGCAGGGTTTTTGTCCGTTGAAAGTTTATAGCAATAAGCTTGCTTAGCTAAAATGTTCTAAACATGTTTTCCGTTTAAGCCTGAAGAACCGATTAAAGTTTCGCCTTGGCAAAATTACTTTATATTTCATATACCATTTAAACTGATTATCCTTTGTTAAAACAAAGTAAGCAATAATTATGGAAAACGTGGATTTTTTATTCGGAGTAGGGATTTGCTCGAAATAGAATGTATTAGGGTCAAGAGAAAAGTTCTAGACCAATTTAAGGTCTTGGATTTTGTTAAATATTGCGCATTTTGTTAAAATATGCACTATAGACATTTTCAGTCAACGGCTGATTGGAGGATATTAAGGTTTTTAGGAAAGATATATTGTAAATGTCATTTCAATCGAGGCTGCACCAGTATTGAGATCATGAAAAGAAAGAAAGTTTAGGTAAGTATTCTGTATTCGAATATATCAATTGGCCAACATAGTTTAAATACTATTTTATGTAAGAAAATATTAATAATCCCTTTTTACGTAGTACTTAAATGACTATTTTTCGAATTTAGTAATTAATTTAAAATAATTTTAACTCGGTAAAATATAATTACAAGTTATTTCTGCAACTTTTCTTGAGAACTAAAATTCTCTTTGTAGGTATGTAAAATTGACAATAATAGTTCGAAGACATATTGTACGAATCCAATTTTCCGAATGTTATTTCTAAACATAAGACCACCTGCCTCCCGACAACTTCGTCGTATTGATTGATTACTTCCAGTGTCGTATTTGAATTTTAAAGATATTCTTGTAGTTTTTAACACAAGAACAACATTAGCATTGTTTAAAAGAATGGATTTTTATAAAATATAGGTTATCCTCAGGGCTTTCTATTGCTTTATGATTACATTTTTATATTTTTATACTGTAGTAAATGTATCTTATAACTCTATATTCATGTAATTGTAAATCGTTGAAATGTGTGTCTTATAAAACAAGAAACCAAGGAAATTACACGATTTAAATAAATGTTGATTTGCTAAAAGGCATGGATAATAAGGCAGAGGTCGTAAAAAAATAAAGCACGGGCTCTTCAAAGTGTGGCGACCGTTTTCAAGAGGTAGCCATTTTTATATAAATAGGAAATATTAGGTTTTAATAAAAGATATTTCTAGTGCTTGTTGTGTTACTTTAAGAAGACATAAATCACTGTATTCTAAATCTTTTTATGGTTGTAGATTTATACCATAGGGTGTTTTTTTTTAAAAACTCAGCCCATTTTTCAGATTGAATATAATGAACATTTAAATATGAAATGAGTATTGTTTTGTTTATCTTTACATTTTATACAGCCTATCATTTAAGTTTGATCACATTTAGTTTACATTATGTGTTTAAACAATCCGCCATTGGCATTTGTATAAAGTTGTACTCTCTACATCAAATTCCCGAACACGTGTTGCAAGGTACCTCTTTGAATTTATTGCGTTAAATTTGTTAAATTTGTTACGTTTGTTTTGAGTCACTGAATATCCTGTGAATTGTTTTCAGCCTTACTTTTTCTGTGTCCCCATAGACAATAATATAGTGGCGTCAAATCCCGGGTTCTTCGGGAGTAATAATCCTTCACAGATAAAATAAAGTTATGAGTTGTGTAAAAAAACACCCTTTATTAGCATAAAGGTGTTAATACACCCCTTAAGGGTCAAAATTCATTAATTGCAAAGACGAAGGTCTTACGTCGAAGCGTTACCATCAAACGCTAAAAACGCATTAAAACGCATTAAACGCATTTGGAAAGGCTAATTAGATGATAATTGTTATCTCTTGGTTAGGAATTTGCCAAATGACATAAATGCTTGAAGATTTATGATTTTTGTTAAATAAAATGAATGCAATCCAACAAATAAATGGTTGAAATTGGAGGTATTTTTTTTTACTTTTAATTCCTGCAAAAAAATTTAAAACTATATCATTGTAACTAATAATATTAAGGACTAGTTGATCAACCCGGTTTCACCCATGGAAAAATATAAAAAATTCCTTGGATTTATGATTTAATGTTTCATTTAGTTTGTCATCCTTCACAAGGTTGCCATGAAAACTTCATAACCTTCTCTGTAGTTTATTATTGAAACTTTGAGGAACCGTAGAGTGCAGCCCTGAGGAAATTTTGAAAAACCTTTCATAGCAGATGCCTACACCCTAAGAGGAATTCCCATGTAAATTTTCAAGGTTCTAGGTCATGTAGTATGGACTGTATGATTATATGTGTGTGGTATTTGACAAATATAATAGTAGATCTCAGTTGCTTCTTTCTAACCCAGTTATGATCTGAAATTGCATTGGTTATACGTTCATAAATGAAAATATTGTAATATCAATATAGGTTGTGTATAATAGCAAAGTATACTCAGTTTATTATGCAATACACTATAGATACACCACTTTTAACATAATGTAAAAAACTGCCAACACTCGATAGTTGCTTCGTAAAATGTTCCTATCTCATCTCGGTTTACGCGGTAGGGAAAACACTAAACCTCTTATGACGAGGTTTCTGGAATTTCATCCCTGGAATTTCACCCTTCATACAGAGGTCAGCTTTGCTACTGCAGTGATACAAGTCGAATAAAATTTCGTGGCCCAGTCCACCCATAAAACTAATGTTAACTTTTGCATTGGGCTTACCAACGGTCCGGGCCACGACATTTGAATTGACCAGTAATTCGATTTTTTAATGGGTACTGGATTTCTTGGAATATTCTCATGTGTATCTAGGTGGCCAGATAAGTAATTCTTTGCTAGCTCCTTTGACAAGAATGTTTTGTATAAAATGTTTAGCTTCAGTACTTATAATGATAAGGGCCTTAACATGATGGGGGGTACTCATTTGCTGCTGTTACTCATTTCCAATACGTTCTTCAACGCTTGGAGCTTTAAATAAATTACATTCAATTTCTTTTATGTTGGCACTTTTATACTGGAATTCTTTATTCCTTATTGCTGTTAGACATTTCATAACATCTAATACAGAAAAGAAGATACGGTGATGAGCAGGGGCATGCACTGTTGTCAGGAAACTAGAGGTAACATATTTTTGTCAACAAATTTTATCAAAAACACTTTAATCCATAAAAATAGGAAGAAAACTAAAAAGCTTCATTTGTTTACTAAGAAATTATTTTAGGTCATTGAGGATGAATTGATTCATATTTGAAGTGAAACGTTCTCCATTCAAACAGCCCTATATTTTTTTAAGCAAGAGTTTGAGAATATATATCTTAAATATTTGTTTCAGTGTTTATTATTTTTACGAATTCGACTGAATATTCTTTTTCTTGGCATTTGGTATGGTTGGATATATTTTCAAGAGTTTGGATGGTTGGTAGGTCTGAAAAAGAAAAGAAAAAGTATGTAGAAATGTTGGTAAAAAAAAAACTAAATATATGAATGATTAAAGACATATTTGTGGAGTTTATTTCCAATAAGATTTTTTATCATTGGTCATAAGTTTTTGATCTTAAAGTGAAAGAGGACATACATAGGCGATTTCTGTTTAGGTGTACTTGGCTACTTGTAAATTAGCCTCAGCTCCGCAAATGGATTGGAGGAAAAATCCCCCAAATTTAATAAGTTGATACGATAACTTGACCAAATTTAACAAATAAAAAGACTATAGAGTTGGAAAACTATATTCATTCTGTTTGATTCCCTTCAGAGTTAATAATTTTACTATTTAAAATCTACGGCCAAAAATTTAATTTATGTTACCAAAAGACTGAAACTCCACTTAAGTTTAAAAGCATTGTTAATGACTGTTTGGCAAATTAAACAGTCATAACCGTTTAAGCCATTTTAGCCTCCATTTAATTTTATATCTCCTAATGGATAGACAAATACTGTCGTCAGATAATTTAAACGTATTTATTAACTTGTGTTAAGTAATGTTTATTTTTGATTCGAAGTAAACCTCCAATACATAATCAAGGAGGCCACGAGATATTCACTAAAATTAATTCAAAACCACTGAGGAGTTCATTGGATGACGTATTAGTTTTGATTATTAGAGATACTGATAATATTTACAGCTTCTATTGTTTTAGAGATTTTACGATCTCGTGAAAATTAATAGTCCAACGAAATTAAAATTGGTTTTCTTGCTAGTTAAAATAAATAATGAAAATTTGATTACATCCACTTTAATGTCCGAACAACAACGTAGACGTACGAGAATATAACCACAGGTAAAATATAAAAATTAGAAAACAAAAAAACGCGGAACTGCATTTTGAATTGATTTTTATGAAAAACGTGTACTTTTAGTAAAGTTTTTTGAAGTATTTTAAATTATTCTTTACAACATGGTATTTTCATAGTATGGATGATATAGATTTTTCAATAAATAAATTTAGTTTATACCACGCAAATTGAAAATGAATATTAAAACAGTTTCTCCATTAGACTAAATGTGGGGAAACCGACAGAGTTTACAGTGGAGTCAGTTTGAAGATCTTCCATGGGATTTTATTAATTTTAACTAAGTTTACGCTGAGGTAACAAAACCGGTGCTTAAAATCTTTCCAATCATATTCTGTTATTAAAATTAAGTCAGAGTTTTCAGTTCGGTTTCATTATTTTCCATTTATTTTGACGTCATTTATGAAACTAACTTTCTAACTTTTCTAACTTTTAATTCGCTTATTTATGTTAGTGTACATAATAAGCTTAAAGTTGTTGTATTAAGCTTGTAAATTTATGTTTGAAATGTTGCTATAAAATTATGTTGTAGTAAGCAAAAATTAATAGATTTTTTCGTTAAATTCGGACTGAGCAATTAATACCTAAAGATAGATTAAAAATGTTGACCACTATTCAAAAAGCCTACTGATAATAAGTCTATTCTACTGTGTTTGCTAATAATTATATGTCTATTACCCGCAATGAAACTACATGTATTTATACCATCTTGCCACTGACCCAGGCAACACTGTGATAGCTGTGATAGGTATCAACCTGGAATACCAGTATGAACCAGTTTAGTGAAAATCCCATTATGCATCAGCAACTGAAAACTTTATCAGAGATATTTGAGTTAATAAAGTAGTTTGTGTTGTGCGCGACTACGTTATTCGCCCTGAAGATGGAGTACTGCAATGTCTCCGAAACGTCGGCGGAAATCTTCGACAGTGCGACGCGGTCCTACCCAGAAGCCAGGAATTTAACATCGTGTGAGAACGACCGTGGAAGCCTACATTCTTCTTTGATATTTTTACTGTTAGGACTATAGGTATGGAACAACAGGCGAAAAACATCTTATGTGTACAGTCGAAGTAAGTCAAACCAATGCTTGTCCGATGTAAAATTCAAGGCTTTGATCAGCCTAGCTACCACACAGTTATAGTAAAAGAATCCGAGATAAATATTATTACAAGAACCTTCAAAACTACGAGAGTGATGAATTAAAACCAATTATACTAATTATAACCACTTAAATCATTAATAATGTAATATCCATCAAAATAAATGTAGTAAAATTAAATTGACATTGCACACTTAGTAGAATGAGGCCACTGTATCTGAGGTAATACGAAAAAGAATTAGATATATGTACATTGATTAAATATTTTATTTTTATTTTTAGATTACGAGATCGGAAATTTTGTGGTGCAAAGTCAATAAAAGAAGATGAAGCTAATTTACGGATTTATAATTTTTACTTTACGCTTGTACACGGTAAAAGTTTTTGATTTTGTACACGTAAAATAAACTAACTGAAGGGTTTTTGGTTTTATATGTCCTTACCTTAAATACCAGGTGTCCCTAAAAAAATAAATCCCTGATTTTGGTGGCCTCTAAATTCTAATTTATAAATCATATCGACTTAAATTATATATCAAATGATAGGTAAACTCACCACGTTTTTGTTACAAGTCATAATTTTGCTATGAAAGTCACTTTGGGATCATGGCAAACAAAAAACAAAAATTTAAATTTTCCCTGTGCACCAGTAGTAAATAAAAATAGCGTTTTAATGAGTTTTTTTTATATTCAACAGTTATCTTGAAAACTAAGCGTCCTAGAGAAACCTCTCAGTTTATAAAAAAAGAAAAGAAAATTAATTTTTCCCCACAGTTTGGGTATTTTTGCAGCTTTGTAGCTTTTTTGGATCCTGAGAAATGAGTTTTGGAAACGAACAGATTGTTTTTGTGTGTGTTTCGTTTGCCATACTGCTTGAGTTGGAAAACCCCAAAATTTTGAATTTTACCAAAAATTTGGTTATTTCCCTTTTCATTTGGTAAATCTAACTAATTTGGTAAAAGATAAAAGTTAAACCAAAAAAACTCACCAAAATATAATTTTGATCACTATTGGTGCACAGTGAAAATTTGATTTTTTTTGTTTTATGTTTGTGTTTGCCATGAGCCCAAAGTGACATTCATCAAAAATGTGTGACTTGTAACAAAAACTTTGTGAGTTGACCTATCATTTGATATATCATTTGAGTCAACATGATTTATAAATTACAATGTAGAGGTCATCAAAATTAGGGAGTTCTTTTACGGACACCCGGTACAAATATGCTAGAGAGGTTATTTGCTGGTAGTATACACCAAACAAACAGTTTTTTCCTGAAATTATTGATCCTTTAAAAAAGTTTTTGTCAGTAATTTTCTTCATTGAAAACCTATTTTGGAGCCTAGAATGATTATCAAAACAAAAGTTAAAAATGTGTGTTACCAAGCTACTAGAGTTTTCACTTGATATATTTAAATACTTTTTTTATTTGCTTACGAACCCACCCTATGCCTTAGATTTTCACACAAGTCTTAAGTTTATATTTTTATTTGACGAGTTTCTTAAACAGTATCAAGCAGAATAAGAATTTGCTAATAAATAGCTTGTATTAATTTTACCCATAAGGAGCAATGGATATCTGGAGGATTTTATAGGGATATTAAATAATTCACGTATGTCATTTAGTCGATGAATATGTTCCATCAAGCAGTTACCAGTTACAATAGCAGTTAGCAGTTACAGCAGGTAGTTACCAAGCCCCTAAACTAACTTGTCATCAAAGAGACCCGTATTGTCAACCAGGGATCTATCTCCTTTTAAGTAGATTTTCGGTTTATTTCTCACGTATACTAAGAAACAGAACTATTTCTTTGTATCGGGTTAAAGCTTGAAGTTGAAATAAAGTCAATATTTACCATGCATTTACATCCAACGGAATAGAAGTTTTTTCTGATATTGTAAATAAAGATAAAATAGATAATAGTTGCATATTTACTATAAGTTAAACAAGCTTAATGATTTATTATCTATCAATATTTAATGCAATCCAAAACGCTGCTTAGTCGGTGATCTTTTGGTAAAAGACTGGCTGGAGGTGACACGGTCATCTATATTGATTTCTATTAATGCTTTTTTCAAAGGTAAGGTAGTCCGTTCCATTGAGAAAAGTATAAATCGCTATTGCACAGTAATATTATTGAAAATGTGAATAAATGGTTGTTGATATTATTGACAAAGTATTTTCTGGTCTGTGCAGTAAAACTTCACCGTGCCAACCTTGGCATCTCAGAAACTATGAGGTATAAAGTAAACTTGAAATATTGGACTCGGGAATCTCTCTCACGCCAATTTTGTTAACAAACAATTAACAATAAACAAACAATTAATAACTGCAGTTAAACAGATTATAGGCCCTAAATAAAATTTTGTAAAACATATGACCTCTACTTTTTATTGCTGATGAAAACGGACTATTTTTAGAAAACACCCAGAATTTTACGGCATTTATTTATTTTTATTTATAGAGGTTTGCCCTTAAGTAAATGTAAGCATTACACACAGCAAAAACTGTGGCCGTTTACAAAATAAATGGAACTGTTAAAATAGGCCAATTCTCCCAATATTTATTTCCTAGATGCAATAGTTTCCGAGAATTAATGGTGACACAGTTAATAGTCCAGGCAACGAAAAGGTATAGAGGGATTTCTTTGGAAGACAATTTTTGACTTTGCAGCTTTGCTTGGACTAGATAGGACGTGAACATATCAAAAGTCCCCATCCGTAGCCCTTGAGCGGGGGAGGGAGGGGGGTCCGAAGGTACCATTTTTTAGTTTTGCCTAAATATCTCGAAAACTATCAACTTTTAGTATTCCCTATCAAATTTGAAAATTGTAGAAAATTAAATTTCCTGTAAGAAAATTATATAATAGGTCTACTTTGGCCCAACCATTTACAAGGTAAGCACCAATTTTATTAATTTTTTTTTAAATATGCCTTCCATAAGAAATAAATGTAAATTTGTGGGTAACATGCATGCCGCATGGGGCAACGCTTTTTTACCTAAAGAAAAATGAACAGCTTTCAGGAAATATTGATAAAACTTCCAGTAATTTGACACCTCACTCAAAAAAATAGGTCTAAAATTAAGGTGTTTGTGAGTTCACAAAAATCGTTATTTTTCAAGGAATAATAACAAATTGTAATAATTCCTTGAGAAATAATGTTTTTTGTGAGCTCGCCAGCACCTTTATATTAGACCAATTTTATGATTGAGCTGTCAAATTACTGGAAATTTTGTCAATATTTCCTGAATGCTGTTCATTTCCCTTTAGGTGAAAAAAGCGTTGCCCCATTGGGCATGTATGTTACCCACAAATTTACATGTATTTCTTATGGAAGGAATATTAAAAAAAAATTAATAAAATTAGTGCTTACCTTGTAAATGGTTGCACCACAGTAGACATACTCGTATTATATACTTTTCTTACAGGAAATTTAATTTTCTACAATTTTCAAATTTAATAGGGAATACTAAAAGTTGATACATTTCGAAATATTTAGAAAAACTAAAAAAATAGTACCTTCGGACCCCCCCTCCCTCCCCCGCTCCAGGGCTACGGACGGGGACTTTTGATATGCTCACCTCCTAACTAGCCCAAACAAAGCTGCAAAGTCAAAAATTGTGTTCCATGCAATTCCCTCTATCCCTTTTTTTGAGCATCCGTTGCATGGACTATAAGTCGTTCGCCATCTACATGTTTCAATTTTCACAAATTCACAGATCTCTGCCTATCCTGGAGTTAGCGATTCTCCTGGGCCGTCATGCAAATTGGCAAATGTGACTGACGAAGCTTTGCAAAACGACAAGATCCTCGAAGAAGCAAGGAGTAGTCTCATGAAAGCGATATGGGACCGGGTGATGCCCATTAACGACTGTACGGCTACCAAAATCGATATTGTGGATCTTAAATTCTGCAAACAAGTGAGTAAAATCGTAATTTGTAAATTAAGCCAAAGAATATCCTTTCCCTGCCAATACGATGTGGTTCGTACCTATTCATGCATCTTACGTACTCAAGTATATTTTTTATTAATTAACTGTATTATGCAATTAGCGATGCTGTTATAGCCATATTTTGCTTTGTTTTATGTCGTTATGATATGTGTATGTTTTCATCAATAATGTAATTTTACAAGGCAAAATGTTCTTGTTTTGTTGCTTCAATTTCTTTTAACATAGTCTTTTATATATATATGTATATATATATATATGTATATAACAGTTTAAAAACTTTTTCATTTTAAATGTCATTTTGTTTTATATATTTGTATTTTTTTGCAAAGTTCTTAGTGAATAAAGAATTTTGTTTAAATTTCAATGCAGCATTACATTCAATTTCGCTACTTAAAGTCGTAAAACGCTGCTTTCTAAAAAATATGTCTTAGAATATGCATGAACAATATAATACTACAGGCCTATTGTCAATGCACAACGAACAAATTAATTGTTAAAAAAATGGTTCAAGTTGTCCATTTCATATACAGGGTGTCCCGAAATTATGATCAAATATTTTAGCATATGATAGTAGAGGTAAAAATAAGAAAAAAAGTTCATATAAACATAGGTCCTAAATTGCTTCGTTTTCCGTCTGTGTGTCTGTTTGTGATTTTTACATATTTAATCATATCTCACGAACCGCTAGACGTATAAACTTCAAACTTGGTATATGGATTACCACTATAAAGAACTATTTTTGTATGGATTATCAAATTTCTATTTTGTACCATTTCAAAATGGCGACTGTTTTTTGTTTTCAAAACTAAATATCTTAAAAACCGTAAATTTTAGAAAAATTACACAAGAGATAAAAAAGTTGCAAAATTTAATCTAATAAACGCTGATATTAATATTATGATGTTTGGACAACTAATAACAGAGAAATTTTAATTTTTCTGAATAAAAACATGCAAATTGCAGACAAAATGTTGAAAAAACCATGTTTTTATTCAGAAAAATTAAAATTTCTCTGTTATTAGTTGTCCAATCATCATAATATTAATATCAGCGTTTATAAGATTAAATTTTGCAACATTTTTGTCTCTTGTGTAATTTTTCTAAAATTTACGGTTTTTAAGATATTTAGTTTTGAAAACAAAAAACAGTCGCCATTTTGAAACGGTACAGAGTAGAAATTTGATACTCCATACAAAAATATTTCTTCATAGTGGTAATCCATATAACAAGTTTGAAGTTTATACGTTTAGCGGTTCGTGAGATATGATTAAATATGTAAAAATCACAAACAGACACACAGACGGAAAACGAAGCAATTTAGGGCCTATGTTTATATGAACTTTTTTTCTTATTTTTACCTCTACTATCATATGCTAAAATATTTTACCATAATTTCGGGACACCCTGTATAATAGGTCGTTGGTGTTTAAAAAAGGTTCCTCAACCAGATTTACTTAACTTGTGGTTTATAGTTTGGAGAATAGTTTGTTTGAGATTGTCGAGAAAAGGTACCGGTACTGATATTCGACTAAGGGGAACTGGTGCTACTAAAACCATAGGATAAGCTAGATAAAGAATAAAGGGAGTGCTTTACATTGGTCATATTTTACTCAGGATTTTATTTGAACTAGTATGTAGACTTAAGGTCCGTCTCCATATTCTTACCCATGCTGTGTTTAAGAAAAAAAATTATTGAAATACGACGAGAAAATGTTAATAAATATAGACTAAATTCCAATAAAAGGCCAACCTAAACGATTTCACTTATAAACGTGCAATTTTGTATAAATACCACTCGCATAGCGCAGGCACCCCCCTAAGAAGCGATCATCTTAATTCCCAAAGGTCTTTCTCTTCAGAAGATCAAAGTTTGTGTGCATTTGTTTATAAGGAATTATTTGTTTTGAGAATTTTTTAACAGTTCCTACTGTTGACGTTTTATATAACTAAACACTCGTTAGTTAATCTAAAGAGCATAGCAACTTGGGTTACCGTTAGCTAGATCTATAAAATACCTAAATTGAATTTTTGTTGGTTTTCAGGGAGGAGATTCGTACACGTTTAAATGGACTTCAGAAAAGCACTATTTTAATTGTGTTGATGAGGGCAAGGTAAGAAAAGTTACTAATTTTCTTTGTCTTAATAATGATAGTAGCAAAATACATTGATAGGTTGCGTAGAATTGATAAGAAAAGCGTCGAATTTATCTATAACAATAATTGTGAAATATAATGATTATAATTATTGTATCTATTTTATCGATGTAATTTCTTAATTATAGATCATATTTGTCGAGACCTAATGGTCTCAACCCTGGCCTTTTCTCACGAACTTGACATGACACCTGATACGTGCAAGCTGCCAAGTATGACCCCGAACTCCATGAAATTAAATTGTGATATCCTAGACGTGCCAGCTTTATGAGCTCTTTAACTAAATGAGAACATATGAGTTAACTAACCTGACCTAAATCTGTTTAGCAATGAATCAAATATCGAAATGTCCTATCCAGACGACTATTTTCGAAAAATTAATCAATAATGCCAAACCTAACATAAACCTATTAATTTACAAACTTGAATTGAGAGCCGAATAATTTTTCCAATTAATTTACCTAGTCCTACATCCCCGGTAACCCCTCCCTTCATAACCCTAAAACTGTTAGAACCTGGCTGTTATTTTACCAATTAATTGACGAGAAACTACCTTGCATGACCTTTCTGGTCCACGGCTCGACAAGGGGAGAGATTCAAGTCCAGCCGTTGGCGGGTTTCAAATACGCACATGCGCAGAAGGATGATTCCATTAATATTTATTCATTCCTGCCAGCCGGTGCTGCAGGTGTGCCAACGGGGTGGACGTGAATATCTCACAAATCCCCCGTCCCCCCAAAAAACATCAAACTAGTGGGAAGCTGGGGAGTTTGAGGTAGCAACTGCAATCCAGGACTTAAAAATTAGGTTTAACAATTTTGAAAAATCGCTGGTTAGGATAAGGTTAATTTTACCTTTGATCTAATGGTAACATTCTTCTCAGCATTATTCTAATATCGATTCAATCTTTTCTCAGAATATGTGGGAGGGGGTCCACCCCGCCGGCTGCACGGCGTCGTACTCCGCCAGCTCCAAGAAGATGACTGGACCACCAACCTGCAGAGGTCGCCTACAAATTAAACTCTAGTCGATTTTTCGTCTTCGATTTTATCAACTTGAACTATTTTCTTGGCCTAGATTTCTATAAGGAAATAGTATTGGAAAAACATTTTGGAAATAACAAATACATCTTAGTGTGTCTTCTTTTATTACTGAAATGGATGACGATGATAAGAAACTCTGCTTTAACAACTTGTTGGTTTTTACTTTATTATAATTTTACAAATAAATTCATTCTGATGGCAGTGGTTGTAAAGTATGCATCTGGTGAGTTTTCTCTTCAAAACTTTATGTTCAAGCAAAATTGTAACAAAAATATAGAATGAAGAAACTTATTTATTTCACTTTAAGTTTCGATCACGGCAATCTTCAATAACGGCTTTTGAATTTCAATTGAATGGTCTGAATATATTTAACGGATGGTATATTAGTATTCATAATGTTTATTTGAATATCCTGGACTAACAATTCATTTTACTCTGGCCCTTTTACAACGTTAATTTAAGCTGGTCACATTATTAGTAGTTAGTTACAATGAAAAATAACCGCAAATATCTAATAAATTTTCAAATGTTTTTCTTAAAAATCTTAATACTCGTAATTGAAACATGAACAAATTATTTGAAAAATACCCTACCAAAAAAACTCAATCGTATGTGATTACAATAATTTTAAATATTGTTTGATTTTTAGACCACGAAACCATTTTTGAGTTCACACATTGAATTTCGCCTATTTTCAAGTTATTTAACTTTGTTGGTCATCCCTATATTGTAAGAAGGAGAAACTTTCATAATAAACGGAAAGTTTCACCTTTAGCTCCCCTGGGCTTTAAGATAAGCAGGTTGTTTGTGAGTACAGTTAAGTTTTCCAAATTATGAACAACACGTGTTTTTAAGGACAGCGCGTCATAACATATATTTATTTCTCTTTATATATTTAATTATATTAATCATCTGATAACTACTAGTTTATTACAGGATTTTTTTCAAAATTTATAAAAGACCCCGACTGGATGGTATTTATTTCAGTAAATGAATGTAAATATATTTCGGTAAAATATATTTTATATCCGGATGAATAACGTTTTTGAGTGAAATATCCAAATGTATGTTAATAATGATGGTGGAAAAATTCAAAGGTATGATATGTATTAAAGTTACTACATATTTAGAGGATGATATTTAAATGTTATATAATCCTACAATAAAAGTTAACTGGAATAATGTAATTAATCTATGAAATTATAAAAGACACCAAGACAATAAAATTATTTGTTTGTTGTAAACGTTTTAATTATCTTGTCCATTAAATGTGTAAACCTTATCAGACATTAAATTTAATAGACTCTCAATATAACTATATCGAGGAAAATCTTAAACGTACTCTGTATTAGATTCAAAGTAAAAGTATTTCTGATGAAAACAATTTAATAATATAAAAATGTAATAATATTAATAAATAAAATAATTATATTTACATAAAATAATAATTTTAATATTTTTTCCAATAACCCGTTACAAGATTAACGTAACATAGGACACATAGAAGAAAATCTCATGAAAAAATTGCAGAAAGGGAAATGTAATTAGCGCATGGGGGGAATGATATATTTAAGGAAAAATGTAACGATAGAGACGAATTTATTAACGAACAAGTGAACTTCAACTCTGGTGATACGTTCAAACACCTGATTCCGACGGAACTTCTGGCAGCCAATAGGATGGACGCCATGATGGATCTGCCGGTCTCTAATTAATTGTACCTGATAATGATTGAGTCCAATCTAAGTCAATCGCCATTTTCCACCTTTTTTGTACATTTGCCTTCCGGTATAAAAATACAGGAAACGTGTAAATGTACTTTGAAGTGTTGTAAGACGTCTGTTACCTACCTTAAATGAATTACCTACTTAATGTTACCTACCTTAGTCATACACTGAAGTTTATTCTATTATATCATAGCTTTTACCACTTTTAGATATGTTTTGTATCTAGGAGGAATCCCATTGTTTCTCAACATTAAGTTTAAAATGCTTTCTTAAATGTAACGAAACATATATATCTGAGATTAAGACTCACTTGAAAATAAATATAAAAATATGCGGAGGAAGCTTGAAGAAATGTTATAATAATACAGTATAAACCACAGAAAAAGCAAGTTACGTTGTGTTAAAGATGTGTTAAAGACTCTAAAACAACAACAGATTGTCTGCTTATTTACTAAATAAGCGACTGGATTGCAATTGGTTGGATTAGAACCCTCTCAATTTTACTTCAGATTAAATATGATCTATTTAAGGACTGTAAAGCGGCTTCGATAGTTAAAATTCTATTGAAATAATAATAAAACAAAATTGAAGTTCGCATAATTCCTCATTATAAGTTACAATAAGGAAAAGTGAATCAATATTTATCTTCTATTATTCATATATTTGAATAATTTTTTACTAGACAGGGTGTCCGGCATCGACTGTTCGAAACCTTTTCAGGTTATTTATCAAATGAAAATAAAGATTGCATGAAGTAAAAAATGATTGTATAACAATTTTGTTAAATGTCTTATAAGTAATGGGATAAACTGGTAAAAGATTAATTTAACCGAGCAAGGCTTAATCAAGGAGGTACTTGAAGATTATATAATTAAAAACATCAGCATTTCATTCTCATCGGCATTTTCTTTTTCTATTTAGTGATTACATTTTTGTTTACTTTAAAATATCAATAAAAAAGTGAACAATTCTTGCTGTGAATATATTTTAAAGGAAAACTAAAACTCTGTTTTTCAAATCTCTCTGTTTGTATGATTTTAAGACTTAAATGATTTGTAAAAACATCACGAGAGTAAATGTGTGTCAAAATACTTCACATAAACAAGTATATCTACAAGAAAATGTAGTAATCCAACTAAAGGTATTCAGGAAATCCCTCTGTTGAATTCTCTACGGTCTGCAATGTTGTCGCTAACATAACTTAAAGTTTAAGACGAAGTTGTTTAAAAAAATAATTCCTGAATATATGTTTTCTCACTACAGTTGTAGCAGTTTCGAACAAAATACAGTGGTAATGTTTAAAAAAGTGAGTGTCTAAGTGTCGTCATTGAAACTTGAGTTAAGATGGAATAAAATAATCCTATCTAAGAGAATTAGTTTTTTCCTGTCTTACATTTAAAAAAATTAGGTTTCTGTTGAATAACCTGTGCTTATTTAAGCATTTATTTTCAGGTAAAACAGAAAACATCCGGCTGGTTAGTAAGTACCTAATTTTTAATTTCCTATATAAAATATAAGTTTATGAAATCCTTTATGAAGTATAACGATACCCAACTTTTTAAAGTATTTTATTCTCTTTAACATTTCAAGCTAGTGGGTACAAAATTCAAAATAGGCCTATAACAACCTTCCAATCATCTTTAGCTCAACAGTTGAGAAAAAAGAAAGAACTGAAAACAAAAACTCTTCTAAAATATTAACTTTAATTCATTTAAATAATGAGGTTTGACGCATTAAAAGATTTACCATGAATATGTAGTCATTAAAAATGCAATCACTAGCAGATACCCGAGGCTTCTCCCACTGAAAGGGTAGAAAATTTCATGTCTAATTTTTATACATTAACAAATGGATTGATTTATTTTTTAATTTCATCTTATATTTGTGCGTTCAATTCCCTTAAAGTAGCAGTTGGTGATTCCACCCCAAGCTAAAATGAGACGGCTTAACTTTTCCTCATATTTTCACGGTGCACTATACCTTCAGTATTGTAAAAGAAAGTGTTTGCAAGTACCTTTTTGGTACACGTCTAGAGCCTTAAAAATATATGTGCCAAGTTTCATGCTCTACTAGCCCATTATAACCTTTGAAAAGAAAAGTAGCATCCATTTTAAATTTTACAACACACCCTTTTAACCTTTTGAGAGAAAACCTCTAAAATTCCTTTATTAGTACACATCTAGAGCCTATTGAGATTATTTGTGCCAAGTTTCATGAGTTGTTGAAAAGTTTTGATCGGTAAGCCATTCAATCAACCGTTCTCGGATTTGATTTATATAAATAAAGTAGTTGAGTTTTCCTTCTACGCTTGCCGTAACTGAAAGCTGAAATCTACGTTCGTTATATTACAGTGAAAGCTGTCGCTGAAATCTGCTGTCTGTCTGTACCTGATGAGACGAAACACGTCGAAACAACAAGTCAGAATTCACCAAGGCTCGGAGATTCTACTCCTTCTGCCATCAGCGCTTTCACGCGCGGCGTTAGCCTAGGCAGGCGGTGCCCACACTACCTTAGCGATGATGAGAGGCACCATTGCTTTTGATAACGCAGAGCAACCCTTGACAATCTTCTCCGTCCGTGTCGTGCGCCTTTTCGTGCACCTGACGAGAGATAGACTTCTCGAAACTCAATCAAAAATGTTAGCGGTCGGTTTATCTGAACCTTTCCCTCTTTCAGTTTAGAGGGTGTTCCGTGAACCACGTAAGGCAACTTACATTGGGGTGGAGAATCGCATACAAACCTTCGAAGCTTGACATTTCGGACTCACACGTACATCAGTGGGCCAGAGTGAAGTGAGAGACAGAGCCGTCATCACGCTCAACGACCGTTGGTTGTCCGTGCTACCAGGTGCGGTCGAACCACATGTCGGTCAAGCCAACATTTCTTCAGTCTCCACCCTATCGATGGTCTCCACAAGCCGTTTTTCCTCAGGGATTGCTCTGCGTTAACAAAAGCAATGGCGCCCCTCATCATCGCTAGGTTAGTGTGGGCACCACCTGCCCTGCTGGGCTCGATCGTTCGTATTTCGGCTGGAAAATTTATGGAAGGGAGATCTTTTTTTGTATTTGAGGCTATTGTACACATCAATCAAAACGCATCAAACGAATATTTCGGTCATATTGCGGTTAGAAAATCTGTCGTTTTTCCCACAACTGGCGAATCTCTCAGTAGTCCTGTAGCCAGAAGATCATTCGCTCTTTTTGCGGCCGTCAAATCTCTTAGTGGTATTGCAGTCGCGTATCTCTAAGTAAAGCATTGCAGTCCGACATATTGTTTCCGACATCTCTCGGTCTTTTTGTGGCCAGAAAATCGCTTGCTCTTTTCATGACCGTCAAATATTTTGGTCGTATCACGGCCGAACATAAGCTTGTTTCGTGGCTGGCAACTCTCTCCGTCATATCCAACGATCACATGAGACCGTGTCACGGCGCGAAATCTCTCGGTCGCATTGCAGCCCTCGAATCTCGGTCTCGTCACGGCCGACACTTTTGGACGCATCACTGCCGTCAAATAGTATGGCCGAATTTTGTGAATTGCAAACAATGTTTTTAAAAGTCATGGTAGGAAAATAATTTAAATATTGTGGAAAATAAATTTTGCATTTGAATCTTTTGGTTTTCTTATAGAAAACGCGCCTTGCAATTCTGGTGGTCTTATCTTATATTCTAATTCATAGAAATTGTAATAAAGTATTTATCGGATGTCTGTATTTCAATGGTCGTAAAGATTGGGAAAACTGGGAATCCCGTATGTGAAATGTGGTAGATACCTAATAATTAAAATATATAAGGGTTGTAGAGACAAATTAGTATTTTGTATGCGTTTTGAAGAAAAGAATGCTGGTTTTAGACCACCTAAAATAAGCTTTAAAGCAATTTGATCATATAATCTTTCTCGGGGAAGAACCTCGGACTTTCTACCTGTTGGGTGTATTTCGTATCCCGGATAAATACATCTTGGAAAAAATACTGCGGGCGCCTTTGAACAAATAGTGTAAAACTAATTACGTACGCCCTAAACCAATATGTTTTTATTCATAAACGACAAATAAAACAAAATATATTTAACCTTAATCCTTAAACTCCACTTATACATATAAATCGATTGGAGCATATGTTTTATCGCAGTAATACAAACACCTGTGTTATTAACATAAATTATAATTATCAAATATTTTCAGCGGAGTAAATTTTCATAAGGACGACCCTTTACAAATGAATTGCTCTGGTTTATATTCCAACTATCATTTAATATTTCCTTTTTATTTATCAGGCTCGACAATGATTCAATTGTTTTTGCAGCTAATGGATGGACTGGCTGGCTAGCTGTACTGATCGATTGTACCGTAATTGCTTTAACTATTAACGGGGCGACTGAGTGGTTACCTTATGGTTCGTATTTTCAAAAGCATCAAATTAATTTGTAATAAGACACTGATAAATGTTTGTCAAAATGATTGAGACCAAGCTGATTCTTGAGATATACAAATTGTATCTCTGTTTTTGTTCAGATCATTAAGTGACTCTAAGTAATATAATGTCTAAATCAATAATGCTAACGGGTCACCCCTGCCGCATTTTGCACCCAATTGTAATCCATTTTCAGAAAAAAAACAGCCTCGACGAGGTTTAGTTTTTGTTATACTGAAACCTGTACACTAAGTAGAGGATGGTTATAAACTACTGAAAGTTTTATACTGAATATTGTGATTTGGTGAATAGCTAACCTTTGGACTTAATGACAAAGGTTAATGACTTGGAGGTTATTCTACAATGTAAATAAGAAACATATATTTACATCATAGAACACAGAAACATATGTTTTCTGTACCTTACTCCTTGCTGGAAAGTCACTCTGCGCCGATCAATGCACAGTAAATTTACCGTGCCCAAGGAAAACGGAAATAATGGAAGTCAACAATCAAACCATTCAGCTGATTCCAGTAAAAAAATGTACTAGCCGATCTTGGACTTCTGTAACATAGGTAAACAGAGAACACAAGAAGCAGGCAATAGTTGAAAACGCCGGAAACGAAAAAACAATGTTGACAAATCATCAACCAGACAACATGTGGCGGACGTGATCAAATACCAGAAGCAAAGTGGATTTAAGAATATTTATAGTGGTATTTTTTACTTCAATCCTATGTGCCTTGTCGTAACGTAGAAAGTATAATACAGGCTTAGGATTTGGGCGTTTAATTCGTACTTACAGTAGAATATTTCCTGAAACAATATATCCCTATAACAAGATAATTTAATCTAAAACTGCAAATACATTTGCTATTTCAAATCCCCTCCTCTTGTCCATAGTTATCAACCTAAACGTGAGAAATAATATAGTAGGTTTTTATGGTAAAATGACAAAGGGTTTCAATGCGGAAGAAACATCTGCGATCTTATTCGCGTAAATATTAGTTTAGCCCCTCCTCCACCATGCGCTGCTCGTATTACAAAAGGGCCATGAAGTGTTTTAGAACTCTGGTTTTACTATAGATTACGCGTTCTTTGATGCCCACAGTTACATTAAACTAGCATTAATAGGAGTTAAGGCATGTTCAATTTCAATGCTAAATTTTTTATTTGTTTTTCTTTGCGTTACTCTAGAGCGTAATTCAATAGGTTACATTCAAGTTTAGTGCATATTTTGTATCCGATTTATTGTTAAATATTATCTCGTAAAACGCATTGACATAAACTGATCATACGCATTTATACTGTTTTTGCAATAAATATATCTTTTACACGTCAATATACTTTCAAATATTAATGGAAGTAAAAAGGATAAACGAAACTTCATCATCGGTATGGTTTTTCAGCAACCAAAGTAAATAATCTTTCTAATTAGACAGATTATATTAATATTTGAATAAGCTTTTCATATTACTCCGCATATAGGTCGATATTTATATAGTTTCAGAAGAGATTCTCTTCAAATTCAATAGGTTTTCTCGCAGCCTTTTCATATTCACCCCTTGAGGCCCGTACATTTATCTCAGTGAAGCATATGAACGGATTGTGTGCCTGGGAAAATAATTCAGATTAAGAAATCATATTAAGAATACATATTAAGGAATTTGTTATATACATTTATTTACTTATTAATTATTATGTTTATTTTGGTGAGATATGTATTAAGTAAATAAAAATATTTTCTAAAATGTTTTTCCATTAATTACTAATTATAATATTATTTTAGGGCAGATATTTTCAAAAATTTTTATTTTATAAGAAGACTCGAGTAACAGCGTCACATGATAGTTGGTTTATTGGGACCCGTGAGTGGATTAACAAATTTATACCTATAATCTGTAAAGAAATATAGTAAGATAAACTACTAGTTAAAGAATACCAACATTTTTTCAGTTGGTTATTAAATACGATATTCCAAACAATATGCTTTTGAATATCGCACTTATATACATAAAAATATTATGTTAGAAATACTTATGTAAATAATTTAAATAAGTATTTTTAAGATAATATTTTTATGTATATAAATGCGATATTCGAAAGAATAATTGGTTTATACATAAACAAGTCAACAGGCTTAGCCATTAAAAATTTGGTAATTTTTAATTTTTTACACCCCAAAGATTTTTAGTGTAGTAATTTCATTTCACTTATTGCCATAAAACATTTACATACAAGGTAGAGATGTTTCTGCAGCAAACACATGACATGTCATACATTAGTTGTAAACCTAAAATAACAATATCCAAGAAAATAAAATATTATCACATCTTCAAGTATAATTACAATTTACCCTACCACTTCAGTATTGTACAAAAATTATTTTATGTAATAAAAGACCTTATCAATAAGAAAGTTTTTTATTTTTTTATTTCATACTATTGAAGGAAAGTTCTAGGATTACTGTAGGAATTTTATTAATAATTTTTATTGCGCTATATTGAGGTGATTTTTCAAAGAGTGTCAACCTGTGATTAGGTATTTGAAATCTGTGTCTGCGCCTAGTATTCAAGGCATTTTCAAAATAAACGGTTTTGTTGTTCACCGCAAAAAGTAATAATTCTAAAATAAATAAACAGAGCAATGTTAAGATGTTTAACTGTTACAAAATGGGTCTGCATGAGATCCGTTTACTTTTAAATGTCATTAGACAGAGACAAAGTTTTTGAATTTTGAAAATACGTTCAGAATCTAGAGATTTTCACCACAAAATGACACCGTAACTGTTTAAGGAATAGAAAAACCATAATAAACCATTTTTAATGTGTCAATACCAACAATATTGCGTAAAATATACATAGCAAAACAAGCAGAATTTAAATTTAGACCTAGCTTTGTTATGTGACCCTTCCAATTAAGATTGTTATCAATTTCCATTCCAAGAAATGTTAAGGGGTTCCTAACTGTAAAGAATTATTATCAAAATGTACATAAAGTTCTAATTACTTACTATTTTTGTACGGAAACAAACTAGTTGTGTTTTATTTATATTCAACTTGAGTTCATTGTTTGAAGTGTTTAAGCCGTCAAGAGCATCTGGTATAGTCTTTAAAAGCTGTGCCACGTTGTTTTCTTTTATTAAAATGGTTATGTCGTCAGCATAGGGTATATTTTTTGGGTATTACAATAAGCTAGGCACAGAGGAAATTCAAACAGAGTTATCTTCTAACGTTGCGCACAGCTGGTGTCGAGCGCTGGTGTCGAGGACTTATAAAAAATACTTCACCATTAACGCCACGAGAGACCAGCACCGTCGCTGCCCTCTCCAAATTTAACTTAACTGTATCTAGATACTGGATGTAACTAGACACTAGTAACTTAACTGTAGCTGGATTTAACTGTAACTAGCAAGCACTTGGGCGCAACAGAAGACCCATTTATAAGCGACCTCTGTTAGATTCTTCTCTGTGAGCTAGGTCATTGATGTACAATAAAAACAATGTAGGACCAAGATTTGAACCTTGAGGCACTCCTTGGACAACAAGCATCAAAGCAGAATGGTATTTTACTTGTGCATGTGTTATGGAGGTTTTTTGCTTTCTATCAGACTGGTAAGATGAGATCCATTTTAAACTAAGGCCCTCTATTCCATACAGCGGCAGTTTGCTTAGCAGTATCTCGAGATTCAAACAATCAAAGGCCTTGGGCAGGTCACATGACACAGCAGCTGTCCCCTGTGACCCATCCAAAGTCTTAGCTGCATCATTAATAAGAGCAGCAACAGCAATAGTCATTAAGTCCTTATAAATACATCATTAACCTAAACGTTTGAAAAAAAGTTATAGTATGTTTTTAATTTGGCAGCATTATAGTCGTAGAAATGCACTAGTAAAAAGATTATGTTGAACATTATACCTGTATGAAATGAAAACATTATTCAGTTCAATGGTGTGTGCATTGTCAACAATTTTATGTATATATCTTTCTTTACTCCAGTACAAATACTCATACTCAAATTGCTATAAAATAATTCTCAGACAAAATCTTCGCTAGTGCCAAAATAAATTAATATAATCAAATAAACAAACAGAGCAACTAATTCAAATTCTTACACAGAGTGCTGTAATTGAAAAAGAATTAACATTACTATTAGTGTTTTCCAAAAAGTCCAATTGCTACATTAGTCTATTTAATGTTGGCTCGACTGAAGTTTAATCGTTTTTTCAAGTGGCTTTTTGAACTTTAATCAGGATTAAGTAACGAATCAAGTTCCCACCGTAATCTTATTAGAATGCAAATCCTTTAAGCAGATATTTAAATATAAATTTGCATAGGAGACTGAAAACTTTTAAAACTATATGAAGTCTTAACATGTTATTACTTTTATGATACAAATTATTGAGTTGAAAATGTCAAGATTTAAATTTTGTCTTTGTCTTCATTTAATTAACGAAATAATAATGTTGCTCACATAATTCAAATGTTATCTTCTGAATGAAAACTTTCGTTTTTAATTATGAAAAGTCAATCATAATGCTACTTATTGGTAAAAATTGATTTCTTCAAAAATATAATCTCTTTTTAGGAAGCAAAATAAGTGCAATGGATGCCTCTACATTCAAAAAGTACTTTACTAAAAAAAAAGTTATATCAGCCTTCTAAGGTGTCCAACATTTATGAATGTTGTCGATGGCCGGGTTAAAAGTAAAGCTGAAAAATAGTTAATAACTAATAGTCTAGTCTAGGGTAGAATTAAAGAGTTTTCATTTCCTGATACTACTGACTGAAAATTGGCTGTACTTGATTTTATTATTTGTATTCTATACCTATTGGTACCATTTGTATTATAATTTGCATTAGGAGAAATGAAATATATCTTCACTTAAAAAAAGTAGGTTGAATTTGGTAAACATATTAAAATATGATGATTAAATGATCGCTCCTGAAAACTTAATCTCTCTTGTTTTGGTATGCTTGAGCCTCATTACGAAATTAAGCATCAAAGACAGGGATTGGACGTAAATCTGGTAATTAGCTTTTTTAAGCATATTCCAACAGCAAAACATTCCTCTGAAATTTTTTTAACATTACATTCAAAAAAGCTTATAACTGCACTTGATTTTATATTTACCCTTTTCGTGCTGGATTCCTATAAGCCGTGTATTCAAATAAATGGTAATAGAATATGTACTAGCAGCCGTATATTAATCAGCCGATGATTTTATAATCACAAACAAATAAGAATGATAAATAATAAATTAAATAAACAATTAGACCGAGTAATGCTAATAGAATGACAACTAAGATATGGCCTGTTCTGTAAGGTGAAATATATGTAAAAGATGATCAGTCTTACTCGTGAAATAAAATTAAACATGTAAAAAGTTATTGCGTGTAAAATTAAGCACATATTTAGCGTAACGTAACTTGAAAAAGGAATAAAGTAAATTACAGGTTACAGGTTACAAACCTGAAGTCCATATTATGTATTTCAGGTTTTATGAAAGAACAATTTAATTCCATAAGAACTTAATTTTTCTTTGCTACACTACTTGACATACATTACTATTAAGACGCCGACCACTAGTAACAGAGAACCAGTATTTAAAGGCTCCTTTTCCAACACGGCGCGGCGTCAGCGCGCTCGACGTCGCGCGTCGACGTCGGCGTCATTGCGCCAGCGCGATAGTCCTGCGATAGTCAAATGTAAAGCGGGCAATGGTGATTGCTGCCGCGTCAACAACCAGCGCGCGCAGCGTCTAGGAAAGTGTCCCCTTTGCCCGCTTCACATTTAACTCTAGCGCAATGACGTCGACGCCGGCGTTGAGCGCACTGACGCTGTGTTGGAAAAGGAGCCTTAAGGCCAATATGAGTGAAGGCTAAGTGTAGGATGAATGTGACACGATCTTGTAGTCTTGTTACCTTAGGCCGACATGTTCCTGAGATAGGACTGTTGACTAATAGCATCAGCCAATGGCCACTAAGGGACCTAATTTTTGACGTGGGAACCACAATTTCAAAAACCTGGTTTACAATTTACAAACTGGGCTAATTATGAGTACGGTCTTGTGAACGTAGTAATCAATAGTGCGGACGTTTATCCCGACTAGGGGGACGTTAACTACTACCAGGGACCACCGCGTCCACAAGCCTCCAAGTAGTTGGATTAACGGGCACGCCTCTATCCTAGTCGCACCTATTTCATACGATATATTTACTATATTTACTTATACTAAGCGCACCATAGAATTGTTTGTATTGCCGCACAAATAAATATTGTTTTTATTTTGATTTTAGTGGACATTTGCCATCACTGATTTGTATAAACAAGTTTAATGTTTACGGGTCTGGGACATGACCCTGTCATCAGGAGGAAAAATACCTAGATGAACCTTTTGAAGAAAAAACCTATGTGACACTCTTTTTTACTAATCAGGGATGACAAATGTCCACAAAAATCTAAATCAAAGTTCAAAACCACTATCACCAAAAATGAATTTAAAAAAGGAGAATTTAACTTTTAATCGCATTAAAAATAAAATAATCACTAAAGTGACCTCGCATTAACACTAAACATTTTTATTTTTATTATTTTTTATTTGTGTAGACAAAGTAAACATCTAATAAATAAATATACCTTACTAATTTAATCTGTTTCTTTCACAAGAAATAAATAAACAGTTTTTTACACTTTAAATAACTGACGAATAAAAATGATGGTCATTAGAGCAGTAATGGCGCAAGAGGCGTTGCCACAACATTGACTGCGGCTTGACGGGTGAATAACGAGAAAACTTTTTTTAATTTTGGTTTTAACGAAAAGAATTCAAATAGTAAATAACTAGGACGTAAACGAAAGAGAATTCCTTCAAAAGAAAAAGGGAAGAGTAGTATACTCGAAACAATAAAAAGTCCTGTAATCTGAAATTATTTATACATTAAATTTTATCAATCTTTTTTGCTATATCCCTATTTAAGTAGGAATACTGTGATCACATCATAACGTTCAAATCCGGTTCTTTTCCCAATTATATTTGATAGGCTGGCTGTCTAAATACAGTTTGAGATATGCTATTATTTGTCATTTATTTGGGATATTTTCATAGTTGAAATTTTAATGTCGTTGTTTATTTATAATTATTTACCATACATAAAATTTTTCTCACACGTTTAAGAGTCTTTTACTTATAGTGATGTTACTATAACACGACTTTAAGCAATAAGTGTCTCAAGGTAGTATAAGAAATTCCTGCTCAACTTCTCTTACACTGCGGACGCCTTATCAAAGAACAGCCGTGTAAGACCGGAGCTTTGTTGTTACGGCTTGCCTCTTCAGAAAGGTTTGAAAAACTCTAACAAATCCTTTGAATGTCGTCTTAAGTTTGAGACGCCACTAAAAAATCTGTATTTATGGCGTATATCTTTGGTTGAAGTGTCTTTAGGGGTTTGTCTTGGGCTTGATTGTAGATTAAAATAAATTTGGGTAAATGGGTAAGATTAAAAGTTTGTTCCTTTATTAGAAACTTTTTAAGTATTATTTTTATAGATTAATACAATGTACGAAAATAACATAGATAAGACAGAAATCAAGGGTTTTGCTGGTTCTACAGTCTACTACATACATCTGCTTTTGTAGCAGGTTAGGTTTAAGAAAGGGCCATACGGCCCTCTGTATAAGTAAAGAAGGCTGTAATTAAATTTAATCTTTTGACAAATAAAGAGTTATGTCGTAAAACTTGATTTTAATTTGCGTCAGAAAGAGGAAAGTCGATCCCTCTTCTTCGAAGAGGACTTCTCGATGTAAGTGCTGTTAATGCTCGTCTAACCTTGACGTCACGTTTGTTAATTAGTGCTTAAAGTTGCTGAACGATTTGATGGTCATAATAAAGGGTGTTTTTATCAACGCGACCCATTTTTAAGATTGATAATGTACATATAAATAAGAAATGAGTAATGTTTTATTAATATTTCAATTTTATACAACATATTATTTAAGTTTGATCACATTTAGTTTACATAATGTGCTCAAACATTCTGCCATCAGCGTTTGCATAAAGTTGTGTTCTTTCCATCAAATTCCCGAACACGTGCTGCAAGGTAACTTTTTGAATTTTTTACATTTAACTTGTTAAGTTTGTTTTGAGGTGCTGAATATCCTGTGAATTGTTTTCGTAGGCCTTTCTTTTTATGTATCCCCAAAGAAAATAATATAGTTGGGTCAAATCCGGGGATCTTGGGGGAAATAATCCTTCACTGATAAAATAAGGTTTTGGGTTTGCGTTAAATAAAACTATGTACTTATTACCTTCAAAAGTGGCCTGTTAAAAATTGATCTTTTTTGAAGGTTGAGTAAGCAGTGGTTGATCATTGGCTTTTACAAGACTAAGTAGCCCGTTGGTTTTATTTAATCTCATCTCATTCGCCATACAATATCTTGGACGTTAAGGGAAAAATATCTCGATAGAATATTCACTATAATTGTAGTAAATTTTCTAAAACTTGAATTGACATCTCTCTTTATTTCAAACTAAAATTCACAAAATAGTCTCTTAGGTAAACAGTAAATGTACTAAGGAAGCAAGTAAATATTTTCTTATACCTTATCAAGGATTAAATTGAAAAAATCTCAAGCTTAAAATAATAAAAAATTGTAATTTTAACTTAACCTTTGATTCCACATTTTTATACACAATTAACTATCAATCTTTTACTAAATCTCCAATAAATTTAAGTAGTTTTCTTTGTTTAGCTTATTAAAAGACCCAATCATTCTTTGGATAACGATTGACTAGTTTAGAGAGGGACTTTTAAAACGGGAACAAAAGCTTATTTGGAAAGATATGAGGCCATTTTCAAGGGGTAAATATAGAGGAAGTAGTGAAAGGCTTGATAGTCTGGATAGTCGCCAAGTTATACTGGTCTGCTTTACAACGTCGTCTGCCGCATCACCTCCTGTCTTTTATAAAATATATACCTCGTATGATTTTTTTCAGTTACTTATCAAACCTACTGCAGTAGGTATAACAAAATTGTATGATTAGCTGTTATTTCATAACGTACTCAAACTTTCTAAAATGTAATAAAATATCTCAGTTTAGTAATCTTTACATATAAAAAAATAGTAATCAATCCAAAATGTTAAACCACCTGTTAGAATGGATTAATCTTTTATTGTATTATTTAAAACATAGACCATAAACGTGAACTGAGATTCCTTATAAGCAGCTTTCGAAATTTTAGCAGCAGTAATATATATAAAATTATTTTAAATATGTTTTGTAATAACTGATACCAGGAGATCCTTTTAAATTACAGTATGAAAGAAAACTGTGCAAAACCTAAATATATTGTTATTATTGTCTTTTTATTGTTATTGTAATGTTCAATAGTATTATAATTGATTTAAAAAGGCGTTTTACGTTTTAAACGTTTTACTTTATTATATGACACGAGGACGTATTATATATTTATCACATTGATGAGGAAAACATATTGTAGTGAAAACAAAATCCTCAATGATTTTGACCTCTTATTTTTAGACATTTAGAGTTAAAACCAAGAACATGTATATGTTTATTAAATCGTGGGAAAAGTGTGGTGCCATAGTCGACTTCTCTGCTATTTTTTGTAAATATCTTTAATCATTCTTATAATAGTGTAAAGTATCCGTACGTATCACAAAAAACAAACGGAAGAAATGTTAACAACTTCCTTTTTGTAACTTTTTTACTCTGAACAATTTATTCTTAAGCCCTTTGTCTGAGAAGATTTGCGATAAGATTTCCCAAGAGCAGTTCAAGGTGCAAATAAGACACCATTTATTCAAGGTAGGGATTTGAACACCCAATTACTGCTTAAAGAGATAGCTCTTTTCAACTTACCAAGAATATAAAATGTTGGTATATAATTTATTGTACAATTGTGCAAGAAAGTTAAACTAATCTAACATTTTCTCTGAAAAATTAATACTGTTATTGTATTTTTCTCAATATATATGCCATTAAAATAATTTAATTGGTTTTCTATCTGTAATTACCTAAACAATATATCAGTATCTGTTGATGCCTGGTTCTTATCACTAGGGGAAAGAGAGTATTGTACTTAAAGAATATTGTCCTTTTTCATGATAAAAAAATCCAAACAAAGATTTTGAATAAAAGTTTATAATTTTGAAACTATTATCTATGATTTTTTTATCTAAGTAACAGTGTGATCTCTAACTTTTGTTATATGATTGATTCATAAGCACAAAACACTAATGCTTTAGCACTATTCCTGTGTGGTAAAGGATTTAATCGATATTTATTGTTGTGTCAGATGAACTTATTATCTAACTCTTCATTGATTTAATAAGTATGCCAGAGTACGTTATTTTCGTATTTTGCTAACAAAAGTATGAAAAATAGTACCAGACGAGTAAGTATATTATTTTACAAAACAAAATTACATTATAAAAATGTCCAAATGAAAAGACTATCAAACAATCACAGTAGTTGAACATTACAGTAAAACGTTTACTTCATTTGAGGATTGATTTTTGGTGAAATGTAGACAAAATTATTCTTTGATGTTTTTTTACGTCATGATTATCCACAAAATCCGGTAATAAACTTGACTACAATTTATTTTTAATTTTGATAACTGACTTCCCAATTTATTAATAGCCAAAGAGACGTTACCTAATGTTGGTCTTATTATAAAAATGCAATATTGCAGCAAAATGAAATTATTTATTTTATATTTTAATTACATCATTTAAGGTTTTAATAGTAAAAAAGTCTCGATATGTATTTTTGTTATGTAATTTTTCTATGGAGGTATTCTATTAATTGTTAACTTGCTAGTAAAAATTTAATTTTAGGTGAAAAATATAGTTTTCAACTTAAAAGAAGTCATAAATGAGCATTAAAACATTCTGAGGGGGTTTCTATAACGTTTTGGTATTCTATTGCTGAAAGTTCATTTGTGGAGATACATTTAGCCCCGCAAAATTAGAGCAAATACCCCCGTTGCAGCAGACCTGCATACTCAGCGAATTTCAAATGCAAAACATCATATTTCAATCCAACATAGCGATATTTGACATGTTTTTGTAAGCTCCATAAGAATAACATGGGGAATGAGTATGCAGGTTTGCAGCTACAGGTATACTAAAACTGGGTGGTATTAATAAAATATTTAGTATATCTGAACTAGAAGAATCCATTTAGCAAGTTTTATCAAGATATGTTGAGAAATAAGCGAGGTATAGAATTTTATTACTTCCCATAAGGTTAACTTTGGGACAACGTACTGTGTTTACCATTTTCAATATCTCGGTAACCAATGGACATAGAGCAGTGATTCAAAATACTAAATTGTTTGTTTTTTCGAGCTGAATCCAATGGTGCTAACAAAAATTGGATTATTTTTATTTTTCTAAGTGTGAACCCCAAAAAGCCCATTTTTGGGGGGGTTTATCCCCCTTTACCCCCCCTTCCAATGGTCCGATCGGGCTGGTTTTCGAACTCATCCGAATAATTACTACTTTACACGCCTGTGCCAAATTTCATTCCGATCGGACCATTTTTGCGAGCGCTATCGTGCTTACAGACACACATATATATATATACAAATTTAAAAGAATGGTGTTTTTGGTATCTGGGGGCACCAAAATGAAAAGTTATGATGGTCCCGCGCTTAAGTCTTACCATGAGACCTACGGTAATAGCTCCTTCCCTATAGGGGAAATTCGCTAAAAGTAAGGTAATATTCCGGAGGCTGAAGGGTTGTAAGTTAGAATTATCCTGTCCTAATAGTGAGTCCTACACCTGTACATTGAACCAAAAAGGCACCAATGGTAGCTGGCAATTTATAGCCTGACAGATTTTTACCTGTCGAGTGGTCTAAATGGATTACTTTAAAGGACTTACTTCAAAGAATTACTTTAAAGTCACATAGCAAAAAAAAAAGAAGAATTATACATTATTTATCTGGGTAATAGTTTTTTTTATTTTGAAAATTAAAAGTTTCATTGCAATCTGAGGATCGTTGTATAACTGGCGCCAATTCTTAAGGCCCATGACGTCCTTAGGCCCAATGCTAAAATTAACATTAGTCATATAGACGGCGTGGGCCTCAAGAATTGGCGCCAGTTATACCATCCTTAGTTGTCCCTTCTTATTTTTTTCCTAACGAAAATGTACTAGAGGTTATTATGTATTAAGAGGCTATTTATTAAAGAACAATATCCTTAAATACTGAAAAGATTAAATAATTAAAGGCAAAAGTAATAAATTATTCTATTATGCTGTCTACTTCAATTAAGCCGAACGTAAAAATAGCTATAATAATTATTAATGCAATAAAATATCAGGATACAGTGAAGTATTACTTTTTAGAATACCATATTCTTAAGTTGAAATAATACCTACTCATGGCTACATTAAAGCCTCGGATTTTATTATCTCGCAAATGTAGTAGTTGTTACCACACGCTGCTGCTGAAATGTAGTTATTTTCAAAGTTAAGACCAGTGCGTTCATAACTAGCAATTATTTACGAAACAATTGAGGTTAAATCTTAGCTTTTTATATACATGAAAAGTCAAACCTGCTTTAAGTAATTAACTTTCATTTTGTAAGTCAAAATCAATATGTGTATTGTATTTTGCGTCGTTGATTAAATCTTTTTTATAATGCTTACACTTAAATATTACATTTCGCAATAGGGACCAAAAATGAGGTTTTTCAGGCTCGAGATTGGGTTTCAAATCCAAGACGAAATCGAGAATTTGAAACGATCAAGAGCTTCTAAACCCTTTCTATCGAGGTGCGAACGCTATTTTTCCCACACTACACAATGAAATATTATTTTTCACGACAAAATTTCAATTTAAAATCACGTGCAATTGATAGTATATGTTGAATTCCTATCGTTATGAAATCTGAGGCTATTAAGTGCACATGGCTTCTTAAACTTTCAGGCACCGGTGCGTTTTCCTTAAAGTAAATTTTCATTATTACATGTAAACACTGTACTTAATTCAGTTATACTATTCATTAATAAAAATGTAAAAAAATAAACAATTGTAACGCTCTTACATGTAAAAATGTTTATCTGAACAACAAAGTAGTCTAGTAAAAAGTTTTATCCGGTTTTCTAATTTTCAAACTATAAAATTATTGAAAATTATTACGAACGGTATTAGAGCTTGCGGCTTTCGTTCAAGCCGAAACGATTGATCTCATTATGCCATAATGTATATTTCTTGAGGAAAAATTTAACTACAATCATCCAGTTCTAATGAACTGTTGGTTTTATAAAAAAATACAATAAATAAAGTTTTCATTAGGGTTCATAGCCTCTAGATCTTTATTTGACATTATTTAATTAATTAGTCCAAAAACATATTATTGGATCGTAAGGTAAGCCTTAATTAATTGAATAAATAAAGTTTCCTTGAGTAACTTTTACAATTCAAGATATTTATCACCCCTACATAGCATATATAAGTATATTACAACACTTCAACGTGTATGCAGTAAAAACAAAATATTTTATGTAACTAAATATTTTAAACATTAAGTGTAAAAATAATCAAACATTCAGGACTTAAACCTCCAAGTATCTGATTTCGAGTGTTGAATAAATTATGACAACAATATTCAAATATAATATTTACAATATTTTCTTCTTTACATTTAAGAAATTAAAATCAAACTGTGGAGCTAAACCCTCTATCTTTGGCATATTTACTTTAGTTATTTATCACTAAGGAAATCTCAGTTAAAAATAAAAGTATCTAAAGCAAAAAAATTATTCATATAATGTAACTTTAAAGCTAAAATAGTACTGTACCAACATACAGGCCTATAACGATACCATAACTAATATTACGAATAAATAAAAATAATAGTAACGGTAAACGGTAAAATAATAATATTACCGTGATTTTGAGCACCGTAGTCGCTTTTGTGAAAAAATGCGGGACATTTTGTACTCCAAAGATGATGTTGTGCTGATGATGTCAGATGAGGCTCATTTCCATTTTACCGGTTACATAAATAAACAGAACTGCAGGTATTGGGGAGAGCAAAATCCCAGACAAATACACGAGAAGCCTGTCCACAGTGCGAAAGTGACAGTTTGGTGCGGAATTTCCAAAATGGGGGTTGTTGGGCCTTACTTTTTTTGAAGAAAACGGCGATACAGTGACGCTAAAGTAACTCAGAATGTTATGTAAACATGCTTCGTAATTTCTTGATACCAAAACTGGGGCAGTTACGAGTGAACAGAAAACGAATTTGGTTCCAACAAGGCGGTGCTACAGCCCACACGACCGATGACTCACTCCGTTTTGAAACGGATGTTCCCTCACCTCGTCATCTCGCGTTTTGGTGTCGTCAACTGGCCCGCCAGATCCCCTGACCTCTCAGCTTGTAATTCTTTTCTTTGGGGATATTTAAAATCTAAAGTCTACGTTCACAATCCCCGAGACTTAAACGATCTTAAAGAGGTTATCCGTGAGGAAATAACTGCCTCTAGTGAAGAAACACTAGCGAAAGTGATGGAGAATTTTGAGGAAAGACTTCACTAGTGTATCTACGAGGAGCCATCTCCCCGAGGTTCTTTTCCGTAAATGAACTTGTATGGTCTGATTGACATTTATATACTGAAAATTTTTAACTGACGATGTATTTTTTTTGGATATGCGTATTTTCAAATGTTTAAAAACATTAGACAATAAAATTTATGTATAAAATCATTGGAGTTATAATCATTTAAAAACCGACCGTTCTTTTTGCGCCACCCTGATATATACAAATAACATACAAATGATGAGTTCACCAGGCAATATTATTTAATCGTATAAATCTTTTTATGCCCAAATTTTAAGCAAATCTTAGTCAAATAATCAATACTGCAAGACAAACCATCACGTAATATCCTGAGTATTACGTCCTAAATGTGATTCATGGCCAGTTTTAGCCAGCCCGGAAGATGGCCAACTTCTGATTAAAGCTCTCAGGGATATCCCTGTGGCGCGGTTTGGTAGCTAATTGTAGCTCATATGACTTAGACGTAGATTATATTAATTATATTTTAACTCATGTATTTTTCAATAATCATAATATATAGAATAGCACACAAATAATTACCTGACTACAGAAATATGCATGCTAAGAGATACCTCATTATTAATACTAAAACTGGCTCAGTACCGTTGGTAGCCAGCTCAGTAGAGGTTCGACTTATGATTTACGGCCCAAGGAATACCCCAAGTGTACGGTTTGGTGGCTGATTCTTACTCAGATCGCTCCAACCAAGGATAAATAATAATAATTGTCATCAGTTATTTTTCTATTAAAACCCAATACTCACACGATGAATATTAAATTTGTAATTAATTTTAACAATACTTTTTTTATTTACAGCTATTTCTAAGAATGTTAATTAATCTTTGCACTTTGACTGTCAAAAGAATGCGTGGCGTAGCTCCGTAATTTGTAAGAGTTTATTTTATGAGTTTATATTCTGTACTGATCTACCAAGACCGTACTTCCTATTAAGACTAATATCCTATCCTAATGCGAATTTACCTCTAGAATTTAGCTGGTGGTGAATTTTCCCCCAGCTTTGTATAAAGGAAGTACCATTCTTACTTACCATAAAGAATAAAAAAGAAATTCATCCTTTTCGTTAAAAGGATGAAAAATTTATTTTATACGGAATACATGAATAACCCTATTGAAAATACAGCATAGTAAACCGCACTGGAATTATGAACTCCATATCTTCAATGGTGATTCAGTTAATCTCATTACAAAACTATAATATCTATTTTCACCGCTTCATGGCTGAATATGTATGTCAAGTATTTTTTCACCTCACTGACACCCAATCACGAAATCTGTAAATGAGCTTAACTAGCATTTATCTTTTTATTTTGAAAACTGAGTTTTCTAATTTATTAATAGCCCAAGGGACGTTACATGATGTCCCAGTTATTATGAAAAATCTGATTGCCGACATTTTCAATTGCAATAAATTTAAACTACCAACTATTATACAGTTTTTTAACATCTTTCATTAAATAAAGCAAAGTGGTCTTCTTTTTGTGTGATCATGTAGCAGACAATTTTGACGGGTGAAGTTATTTTCAAGACTAAATATCTATGCAGTTATGTTTTGAACGGTGAAAAGGTTGTTTGAGGTAGGGCATCAGTTAATGTCGTCGAAAGCGTCAGAACTTATCTGTTTAAGTAAATTACTTGCGCAGTTAACCAATTAGCCCTATGGTTTGCGAGTTATTTTTTATCGAATACAACATTTATTACTTAATTTGTTTTGTATTTCCTAAATCCGCCTCAAGTAACATTTTTCTTAGGCGTCTCACGACATTGCACAAATATATTATATTAAACAATCGTGTTATATTACAGATACTAAAATTTGAAGTAATTGCTTATTTTAGTATAAAAAACAATCTGTTTAAATCATTCATAACTAGCATTTGGATATGAAAATATATACGGGCTTCATATGAAATTATGATGTTTAATCAAGAAAAGAGAGATTAGTTGTGTTTAACAAAACTTAGGTTCATTTAACTTTCTTGAGGTTTCGCCAGACTTGTGATTTATGCCTCTTACAATGCGTCGAGGGAGCAGTAACAACGGCTGTTGTTGAAGTGTAATTCTGTCCGGAGAGCTGACTAAAACGTTCTTTTCGTACTCAAAACTCTTAACCAGCTTTCAGACCTAGTTCCAAATTCTCATAATAACTTGTCATAAAGACCATCAAAGTGAAACCAAATTTTTTGTTACTTCGAAATTGTTTTACGTATATTTTATATTTTGGGAAAAAATCTGAATTGAGTCTGAAAAATCTGAAAATCGCTCACGTCCCGTCAGTCTTAAACTCGTAAAAAATGTCAATAAAACTAAGGATGGATAATAATTATTTGTACAGATAATATATTAGTTCTGACGGATTCTTCTAACGGAATTATATTGAATATTACTTAATAAACCAATGTAAAGAAGCAAATTATTATCGCTTTACTGTATTATAGCTCCTAAAAATAAAATATTACATTCCGAAGCCCACTGAAGTTTCTTTGAAAAAGTGATTTGGACCTAGTTATGGACATCTGAGTTCCATAGAACGTCATTTGCTTTAGTTTTTAGTTATTAATAGCACCTTTAATAGTTATTAATAGTTCCCTTGAAAATAAGTGTTCCATGAAAATAACTTTTAAAATACTTAGTAATTATATTTTTAAACAGCTTTAATTTATTTTCACTTAATTATTAATTATGTATATGTACTTTGCTGGAACTTTGCTGGTATTAAATTATTTTGCTGAAACACGTAAATCCCTATGTTATATTACAATAGTATTTTATATTTACAACACCATTCTTTGTTATTCCACTAATTTATTTCATTCCAACTAATTACGGAAGAATGTTTTAGTTTTATTTTTAAAGCTACCATATTTATTAATGAGTTAAGATCTGGCTAAAAAATAATCCAAACAAAATATGATCAAGGTATTGGCGGAAAATGTCATCTCCGAGTCAGCATTTTAAAAACAGCCATCATATTCGCCTGCAAACAATCTAGATAAAAATAAAGTATCTAGATTGGAATATCTAGATAAATAAAATATTTAGAAAAAATATCTAGATCAGTGTTGTTCTGTTAGTAGAATAAATCAATCTAGTTAAGGATATTAAGGAGAACTATACCGTAAGGAAACTTCAATTTATGCTTCATAAACTACATTAACCACGTTTTCCTTGCGCCAAAGGCTTGTATATCACTGAGATAAAATTCACTGCCTCAAGGGGCTGGAGCTCGAACGAAAAAAATATTTAGACAATTTCCTTGAACAATAAAATTACAAAAGAAAATGTAAAACAACACATCTTGTGGTTAACTCTCAACAAGTTATTAGTTTTCTCAGCTGTTTTGAGCGAATTTAGTGTAGAATAGTGATCTATTGTATTTTATGAGGCATGGGACCATAATAACTTTTGTTTTTTGATTCCGCAGAGGCAATAAACACCACCCGTTAAAAACATTAGATTTATATTATTTTTTATTTATATATCACATGAGTACCTTTGAACAAATATTGGAACTTAAAAAAGAGGTACTCATAAATTTTTAACATTCCCAGCGATTTTTGTTGTTGTTTACTTTTAGGAAGAAGTAATTCTACAAAATTTGAAGAAAACTGATTTTATTTTAATTTGGTAGCAACATTTCTTTCTATTAGCAACTTCCTTAGGTCAATTTCTTTCGCCAAAAATATCTGAGCAGCTTTAAGCCTAAACCTTTAAGCCAACTTTTAGGCGATAAATGCCCTGAATTCGGTTTTTTTGGCCTTCAGAAGGGTAATTGAGGCCCAGAATGAAATTGGCATATATATTTTATCAAACACAAGAAAAATACAAAAATTAAGCCCACCCCATGGTTAAAGCACAAAAATTACCGATTTATAAACTATAATTCCAATTTTATTAAACGCAGTAGAACGTCTTAAGGGGATTCTGCACTCTAGTGACAGCAATTGTTATCCGGTTTACTTTAAAATTGGTAGACGTATTATTTCCAAGGATTTGATCAGCCAGTGAGTTAGGGGTTCCAAACATTTGGGGATTTTGGGTCTAAAATAGACAACTGGAGCCCTCAACTGAATTTCGCTCGGTCATGTCATCATGCTGCATGTGCACTCGCTGATTTCTGACACCGATTAAAAATAAATAAAAAGTTATAACATTTCTTTAGAATTCGATACAAATCTGCGTAATTGCACGCATTGTATCATTTTGTTAAACTTTCTTCACATTCATGACACTTCTTTGTTTGAAATTCATTGTTGGGGATGGTGATTTTATATTTTGATTTGGATTTTTGCGGACGTTTGCTATCACTGATTAGTAAAAAACAAGATTCACGACGTTTCGGGATCAGATTCCAGATCCCAAAACGTCGTGAAACTTGTTTTTTACTAATCAGTGATGGCAAATATCCGCAAAAATCCAAATCAAAATTTAAATTCATGACATAATCCACACCTTTAGTCCTTTTTTAGGCCTATACTTAGGCTGATTTGGAATATCCAATTTATTATTAGTTTGATAAAGATCGTATGTTGAGGTTGTAAATTTTCATGATAAACAATTGTGTTTAGCACAGAGAGGCGAACACAAATAATGTGGATGAATTCGTTTATCAGTGGTTTCATTCATAGAAACTTTGAGGAAAATACGCTTTAAGAGAACACGACCTTTATAGCAAACGAAAATGATAATAATTTGATATAAATGATAAATATTTTTTACATGATGTGATTGCAAAAGTATACACATTAAATACAAATCTACTAAGTAACCACACTTCAAATTTAAAATATTGTTTTACATCCTTTCTCAATTAACTATTATAATTGTTGAGCTGGTTTATTGTTTGAAATTATACTTCTTCTTGAAATTAAAATAAAATTTTGTTTAAAATTATAATTGGGAAATTTAGTATTGCAAAATAAATATGGTCACTCAGATCTTTTATATATGGGAAGAAACAGCTGTGCTTAGGAATTAAGAAACTCGCATTTTTTATGTCAATGACATAACTGCTTAGGCATTAAATCATCAAACAGAATAAGTTAGAACTCATTTAAATATTTGGAAGGTGTTTAAAAAATACATATATAGTGGTCATTTGTTGATTCTTTTCCTGTAGTGTGACTATTATAAAAATTGATGACTATATCTGTATAGCTTCTAAATTACATCAATCTTCTTTATGATATCTTCTTATAACATCTTCTTAATGATATCATTCTACTAAAAAAAAAAATATATATAAAAATGGCATTCGGAAAACCCCGATCTATAGTCATTTGAGGTGATTTCAGTCGAGGTGATAATTCACGATCGGCAGACTGCCAGCTACCATCTTAACATCCGGTCTGCGTTTATCACAGATTCGATCTTATAGACGATTTCCAGTTTGTTTCACAAGGAGGCAATGCAGCTTTTCAATCAAAGGGCCCAGACAAAAGATTCTAAAAAGATAGCAATTAAAGTAACATAATCCGCAACCGAATCCAAGGTTGAAAGTTTTTTTGAAAATATATACTATACTAAATAATAAGTCATAAAGCAAAAATATACTCCATTTGAAAAAAAAACATGCTCAGATAACTTTTATGGTTATAAAAACCTATAAATAAAACAAAATAATCCTGTACTTAAAATGTACGAATAATAATCATACCAAGTATCTCAGTATTGTAGCTCAAGAAGTCAGTGTTATTAGTTGCTCTTAAAATTATGGAACAATCATAAGGCTAAAACTATGAAGCAAAGGAGTATTTTACTTATACGAGTACAATTCTGTGCTAGTTAGCTACCCTTTCAATGATGAACCAATTCATAAAGGTAAAGTAATTTTTTTTTTACCTTAACAATTTTAAAACGTAAAATGTATACAACCGTAGAGCATGTTTGACCGTAAATGAGTTTTCAATTTAATTTCCACATTTATTTCAGCCATTATTGGCATATTTGCGAAAGTAATACATATTATAGTATTTCAGTTAAAAACAGCCTTGATACGTATATGTACGTTTAACTTTGTGTACATATTTATACCATTGCATTAATTCAAAATTAAGACATGTTGTTATTCATTTTACTGTTCAATTAGGATAAATCTGACACCAAATGGAAGATCTTCCTAAGACATTAAACACTGTAAAAAAAATCTACTTTATAATAGGAAAAGAATACAATTTATAATCATAATTTTTTTAATGAAAAAGTTTAATGAATCCAGTTAGCTTTGAGTTAAAATATTAATAATTAAAAGTTAATTAGAAGTAATTTGAGATGCAGTTAACCACCCCATCGCAAACCGTGCCCTGGGGATCTCTGGGATAAACCATAGACATAAATCATACAAGTTTGGCCGGCTAAAACTGGCGAGGCATCACTGAATAACTTTCATAATAAGGCAGTCATTAATGATTTTCTGTATTTTTTTAAATAAATTTATCAGTTCTAACAAAGCCATAAAAAGCTAAATGATTTGATTGTCAAAGTAAAAAGTTTATCCCTTGGTAAACAATAACTTTTTTTCAGTGTATTGCAATTTTCATTGGTTTTTCAATGTGAAGAGTTCCTCTGTTCGTAGGTTTGTCGTCTCTCTAAAACATGTTACCTTCCAAACTTGGGCGTCTTTTTGGTTTTGTGCCTGATTTTCATAATTTGTTCAGTCATTTCGAATCGAATAGCTTGGTTCTGTCTGTCCATAAGACTTGCAATTTTAGCACTGGGTTAATGGACGTCATCGGTCACGACTTGACTCCTACCTCACCTTCCTCCTCGAGCTTGTCAATGTGAAAAAAAGTTTTGAGGATAGAAAGTTCCTCCTCTAGCGTAGGAAAGCTCTATATTCTTACCTTAATACCCCATGTGATCCTTATTTTCTGTTGACTAAAATTTTGAAATAAGTAATGTGTCATAATTTGAGGGGCTGGTTGATTTTAATAAACTTTACATTAACTCAAAACACTTTTTACGTTCAGATTTCTGATATTTTTAATTGTTGTGACATGGTTTTATAGCCCAATGCTGTACCAGAAATATATATTGGACAATGTTATACATTTTCTAGCCTTAAAAATCTGTTGGAGAGAAGAAAGAGGAAATAAACAGGACAATTTAAATGGTTATTTGAAAATGTACTCAGTCCGATTCGAAATAAAAGATCAAGATCAAATAAAGTTTCTCTTATAAATACTCACTTGAATTTTGCAGTTTCGTTTTCCTTAGGGGGACTTTTAATGATTAAAAAAAAAGCCTTCTTACTGAGCTCTACATAATTCTTACAAGATTCGTATAGATGTGTGTCTGTGGTGGTTAGAAGGAACCGAGTAAATGTTCTCGACCGTTTAGAACCAATGATAACTCAAATTTGTTACGTAATTTATAATAAACTACCAAAAAATATTATTAAATAAATAATTTCCATTTTGGACTTTCAAAAATAATTTGAAAATGATGAAAAACATTTTCAAATAATTTATTTATATAACATTATTACGATACTTGTTGAAACAGATATTAATTCCATCACTTGTAAATCCGATTATTTTTTTAATTTATTTTAAGTTGAGATCAAATCAAATCAAGGCTCCGTCAAGGCCTCAGATTTTATTCTCTACAAATGCCACTTGGGAGTTGATAACACTCGCTGTTGCTGACTTGTAATTCTTTTTGAAGTTAAGACCAGTACGTTGCATAAATAGCAAGCATTTACGAAACAAACGAGGCTTAAAAATTTGCTTTTTATGTACATGAAAAACTAAACTTGCTTTAAGTAATTAACTTACATTTTGCAAATCATCCAAAAATGTATTATATGTTGTATGCAATACATATATTTTGTAGTTTATTCTGATAAATATATCATCTTAATAAATGTTAATCCTAAACAAAATTGCAAGATCTGCAATTTATACAAAAAATTAACATAAATTAATCAATATGTAAGGTAAATGCATAATTAGCTACACTTAACCAGTGACTGACAATCTTCATTTATTAGCCTTGTAATGCGATTATCTCATAACTGTTTATATTGATTTTTTTGAAAATAGTAACCCTATGATCTTAGAATTGCTTTGTTCTGTGTCATTTTGCTCGTATTAAAAAAATATTTTTGTAGTCTTGTCTTCCAGATAGTATCATTGGAGTTCTCATCGCCACAATTGTCCAGAGCAATCTTTGTACTTTAGCGATATTCATGATTAGCAAACAATAACTAAAATCGCAAGTCTTATGGACTGACAGAACAAAGCTATTCGATTCGAGGTGACTGAACAAATTATGAAAATCAGGCACAAAACCAAAAAGGCGTCCTTGTTTGGAAGGTAACATGTTTTAGAGAGACGACAAACCTACGATCAGAGGATCTCTTCACATTGAAAAACCAATGAAAACTGCAATACACTGAAAGAAAGTTATTGTAATAAGTTATTTTCACTAAATAATGTTAAACTGGGCCAAAAAATTCGTCTGGCTATAATTTTCATCCACTTTTATAATATTTTAGTCAAAACATTACTACAAATCGCATTCGACGAACGGTACAAACAGTGGTTTGTGGAGGTTCTTTCATTGGAACCTTGGAATTATTAAATTGAAGGAAATATTTATCGAAGAGAAGATAACATTCGGTTCTGAAAGGAGGATAACATTTCTGCAACAGCCTGTTGAACAGTTCCCAGGAGGCGTCTTAGAATATAAATAAAACGCCTTGGCAGCTCCACACGATATGTTATATGAGGCTTATTTTCTCAAGAATTAATGAAAATTCTCATAATTAAATAAAAATAATATAAACGCAATTTAATATATATATCTGTTTTTATTGCACTATAAAAATGGACACAGACTATAAGATACCAAGCAATGTAATATGAACCATATCAAATATTTTTATAGACTGGGGGTACCATTTTAAATTAAACTTCTCATTGGGGGTACCATTTTTTAAGGTGGTTTTAAATTAAAAAAATGACTTCCATTTTATAAGATGGCGGGAAACTTTAAATTGTCTCATGCAACATAATGTATTTTGATGTTTTTGGATCCTGTAGGATATTTTAAGAAACATATAATTGGTACTATCATTGATTTTAATGAAAAAATAGATAGTCCAAGCAATGTTAAATTTTGAAACCAACAAATTTGACCAAATGTTACTAAAATTAGCACATTCTGGTGGAGATTTCTGGTAATCTCGTTTCAAGGATACGAATTGTTTGTGTGAAAGGTAAAGCACCACAGCTAGTGCAATCTCTAGTAACGAATTCGTACAAATTTCGTGTGGAAATTTCTGGCTTCAAAACATGTGTAAGCATGAGCAGTCTCCTTTTAGTATAAAACGTCAATGGCATCATAAAAAACAATGGTTACATAGTTAAAACATCTTAAATTTTAATTCTTTCCTTAATTAACGTAAGAGGCTAAACGTTTGCAGAATTTGGGTCAATGCCAAATGTGTTTCTTATGAAAAAAATTAAACTAAAATGACCCAATTCTAATGAACCAATGGTTAAAAAAGCGAATAAAATAAATATACAAATTTCCAAAAATAATCCTAATAATTCAGGAAAATCATTACCAATACATGATATGCACAAGAATGTTACAAAAATACAACCTTTACACAATAAAAATTACTTATTAATAGATATTGTGATATAATTAATTTTGAAAAATAACCAAAAGTTCAGGACCGAGACCTTCTAGTATGTGATTTGTAGTGTTTAATGAATTGTGAAGGTAATACAGTATTCTATAATAAGAATTTGTTATTAAATTCTTCTGAAGATTCAATAATTTTAAATCTACCTAAGCACAAGTAGCTTCTTAGACATGTCCAATACATTTATTTACTCTAGGAAAATATCAGTTAAAAATAAATTATTTACAACAAAAAATAAATAATATAATATAACTTTATAGCTAAAATACTACTATACAATTATACATGCCTAATACGATAACGATGTATCGTCTCCCGTGTTGGGCCGGGACAGAATGTCCAACAGTATCCCCTGCTTGTCGTAAGAGCCGACTAAAAGGGGAGGGGGGCGCACTGGTCCTTTTTCGCGTCTCCTTTTCACAACTCCATTCTCCGAATCATTTCAATAGCCCGGCTGTTTTTTCTAAATCATTCCGTCCTACTTGCCGGGGTGGCTCTGTGTTCTTCAGCCTCCACTGCGCTGGAGGTCTAGGATGAGCAGAGGGTACAGCTTAAAAACTGGGTTCTGCACCTCCCAGGCTGCCGGATAGTACAGGGGCCCGGGTCAGCCCAGCCAGCTGACCTGGCTGCCCTATCAGCCGGCGAAAATCCTCTTGGCCGTGGCGGTGCCGGTTGGCGACCGGATAGGGCCCTGCTGCGGTCACGGGGGGGCTCTGCCGAGGCCACTGCTCGTCTAGGACCGCCGGTGTTTTGGGGGCGGTCGAACACGGATATAGTTGCTCTGGCGACGGGTCGGTTTTGACAATCACATTGGGGTACTGTTTTGGGGGGTCACAACACGCCCAGTCTTGGGGGCTAATCCAGACATCATGGCAAGTTCAGAAGGAAAAACGTCTCAAAAGGTGCAAGATTCATCCCGGGGTACCCTAACCCCAAAAACGAACCAGAGGGAGCAATTTCCTCGGCTTCCCTCTCAAAGTGGGGACGTCGACGTAGAAGACCCCTTTGGCCGGAAGCCTCGGGTCGCGAGGTCGCCACAAGGCCGAGCGACGCCAACTGCCTCGGTGACAAGAACACCGGTGCTCACCGAGCAAGCACCCGTCAGTGACGTGGACTCGGTGAACACCGACCCGTCCCCCTTCCGGGCGGTAATTTCACTTGCCAGGCAGCAGGAGGAGGAGCACCTTCAAAAGTGCTTCGCCACCCTCGCTGTCATGAAGGCCGCGACTGGCAGACAGAAGAACATCAGCAGGGATGTGCAGGAAGGCATAGTCCAACTGGAGGTCAGCCTTCACCACATCCTTCAGCTGAGGAAGTCTTGGCAGTCGTGCGAGTCCGTGACCGCATCGACGCAGACGACTCCGTCCTTGCGGGTTAAGGCCCAGCCTGCCGGATCGAAGCGGGCAGCCAGCAGCCCCGCCCAGCCGGAGGCAGAGAAAAAGAAGAGGAGCGACGGTTCATTGGAGGACAAGGACTCCGAGAAATGGACCGACGTGGTTAAGAGGAAGGGGAAGAAGAAGAAAGCCCCGCCTCAGCAGCCTGGAAGCCAGCCCGGCCCCCAGGACAACAAGAAGGCGCCGAAGAAGAGGGCACGCAAGACACGGCCAGACGCTCTTCTCATCAACCCGTCGGAGGGGAAATCCTACGCCGACGTGCTGGGCGAGATTCGCAGCAAAGCGAAGCCCGATGAGAAGGGCGCCGTTATCAAGGCCATGAGGAAGACCCGAGCCGGCGATCTTCTGGTCGAACTCGGGGACTCCTCCGAAAGCAAGTCCGCCTTCAGCGAAGACCTGAAGAACATCTTGGGGGCGAACGCGACTGTCCGCGTTCTCGAGCCCAAGTCGACGCTGGAGGTGAGAGATCTCGACGAGCTGACGACCGAGGCGGAGGTGACCGCAGCCGTTAAATCCGCCATCGGCGACGTCGAGGTGAAGACTTTCGTCTCGAAGGCGAACGCTCGAGGCCAGAAGGTGGCTATCCTCACGCTGGGAGCCAGAGCAGCAGCGGAGCTCCTGGAGAAGGGCCACCTGAAGATCTGGTACGTGAACTGTCGGGTACGCGAGAAGCTCGTGGCCTCCAGATGTTTTAAATGTCTGGGGTTCGGTCACGTCGCTAATCGTTGCCCCGGACCCGATAGAAGCAAGGTCTGCTTCAAGTGCGGCGGCCAGGACCACAAGGCCAGCGCGTGCAGTGCCGCGTTGTCCTGTGTCCTGTGTACAGAAGCCGGCTTGAAGGGCGACCAGGTCAAGCATTCTGCTGGGTCAAGTCGCTGCGGGCAGTACCGACGGGCCATCCAGGAGCTTCGCCAAACACAAAAGAAATGATCACTGTTCTGCAACTTAATATGCAGAGGAGCAGGACAGCAAACGACTTGCTGTTCCAATTCGCCACGGAGCAGGGTGCTGACCTACTGCTTCTCAGTGAGCAGTACCAGAACCGACGCTCCGCGCAGTGGTTCTCGGATCCCTCCGGCACTGCGGCGATTTGGATCTTGGACCTCGGGAAGGTGCCTGTTCTCGATTCCGGATCGGGCAACGGCTTCGTTTGGGTGAGGAGCAGGGGTTTCACTGTCTTCTCCTGTTACCTCACGCCTAACCAACCGATCGCAGACTACCGCCACATGGTCGATTCCATCGAGGATGAGATCATGAACACCTCTGGCGGGGTCATAGTCGGTGGCGATTTTAACGCCAAAGCCGTGGAATGGGGTTCCCCGCGGACCGACACTCGAGGTCGTTACATCCTCGAGTCGGCTGCCAGGTCGGGCCTCTGTATCCTTAACACGGGCGGCATTTCCACCTTTCGCCGTCCGGGGTGCAGAGAGACGATCCCTGACATATCCCTTGCCTCTGAAGGGATTGTCCAGCGGATCTCCGACTGGCGTGTCTGCGAGGAGTATTCCTCTAGCGACCACCAGGGGATCCTCTTCAAGGTCCTTCCCGAGGGTGCGCGCTTGCGCGCTGAACCTGCTCCTCTGGCTCGACGCTGGAACACCAGTCGTCTGAGCAAAGACACTTTTAAAGAAGTAATTAAAGACCAGAGCATTGTGAATTTCACAGGTGCCGAAGATCTGGCAGCATCGACGATGCGTCTCATCGCGACCGCGTGTGAGCAGTCGATGCCCGGAGTTTCCCGCCGCCACAGGAAGAAGCCGGTTTACTGGTGGACGCCTGAAATCGCGGAACTCCGGAGGAGATGCCTTGGTCTCCGACGAGCTGCGCAGCGGGCCAGGAACCGCCCTGATGCAAATGCCAGATCGGCTGAGCACAGAGCGGCCCGCCGAGAGCTCCGCGGTGCCATCAACCGGAGTAAAGTCAGGTGCTGGAAGCAGCTGTGTCAGGATATCGACAACGACCCCTGGGGGATGGGCTACAAACTTGTAACCCAGAAGCTAGGGGCTCGCTCACCACCTGCGGTCATGGAACCACAAGCCATGGCCGCCGTCGTCTATACACTGTTTCCCAGCCACCCAGTTCGGCCAGTCAGGGAATTCGGAGAGGTAGGCGCCTTCCCAGTTTTCCGGGAAGAGGAACTCACCGCTGCCGTCCGATCCCTACGACCCAGAAGAGCGCCCGGTCCCGATGGCATTCCGGCAGAGGTGCTCAAGCTCGCTGCGGAGGTGAATCCAAGGCTTCTGCTCGATATGTTCAACGCGTGTCTGGCGGAAGGCGTTTTCTTTTCTTCGTGGAAGGTTGCTCGCCTTGTTCTTATCCCGAAGGCGATGAGCACACCGGGGACCCCTTCTTCTTTCCGACCCCTGTGTATGCTCGACACGGCGGGGAAAGTGCTTGAGAAGCTCCTGCGCATCAGGCTGACCGAGGCCATCGTCTCTGCGGGGGACTTGTCCCCGCAGCAGTACGGCTTCAGATCCGGTCGCTCTACCATCGACGCTATTCAGGAGGTAGTTGAGGCAGTGCGGAGGGCGGAGGACCACAACCATTGGTCGCGCCGCGTGGTCCTTCTCGTCACGCTCGACGTGAAGAACGCTTTTAACTCCGCCAGGTGGAGCGATATGCTGTGGGCGCTTGAGCATACGTTCCAAGTTCCCTCCTACCTCCTGCGTATGATAGAAGCGTATTTGTCAGACCGCGTTCTGTTGTACGACACGACCGAAGGTCAGCGGCGCATTCCCATCACTTCCGGGGCTGCGCAGGGGTCCATTCTCGGACCAGATCTCTGGAACGTGTCCTACGACAGCTTGCTGAGGCTAGACATGCCCGATGAGACCCGCCTCGTTGGCTATGCTGACGACGTCGCTGCCTTGATCGCTGCGAGGAACGTCGAGCAGGCAAAACTGAGGCTCAGCGTTGTAATGGCCAAGGTCAACGGGTGGATGCGAGATCACGGCTTGTCCCTGGCTATCAGTAAGACGGAGATCGTCGTCCTCACCAAAAAGAGGATAAACACCGTGTTCCCGGTGCAGATAGGTGACGTCACACTCGAGACTAAGCCTGCTGCAAAGTACCTGGGAGTCATGGTCGACAGCAGACTGTCTTTCGGCGAGCAGATCCAGCGCGCCGCCGACAAAGCCGCTAAGGGTGTCGCTGCCCTTGGTAGGCTTATGCCCAATGTCGGCGGTCCTCGTTCCGGCAAGCGCCGTCTGCTCATGACTGCTGTCCAGTCAGTCTTGCTGTACGGGGCGGAGGTATGGGCTCACGCACTCGAGAAGCGAGTCTTCCGAGACCGGCTTGCCCGAGTCCAGCGTCGAGGAGCTCTGCGGGTCGCTTCGGCCTACCGCACAGTCTCCGAGCCTGCTGTGATGGTGATCGCCGGAGTCATCCCCGTCCTCTTCCTCGCGAGGGAGAGGCAGGCGATTTACCGGAGGAGGCCTGAAGTGGGCCGGGAAACAGCTGCCAGGGAAGAGCGCGATCGCAGCTTCGACTCCTGGCAGCGCGACTGGGAAGCCGAGCCGAGGGGACGTTGGACCTTTCAGCTCATACCTTCCGTCCGACCATGGGTGGAGCGGCAGCACGGCGAGGTCGATTACTACGTGACCCAGTTTCTTTCTGGACACGGGTACTTCCGAGCCTATCTGCACCGGATGGGCAAAGTCGCCAGCCCGGACTGTCTGTATTGCCCCGGCATCCCAGATACGTCCGAGCACACCTTCTTTCAGTGCGACCGTTGGCACGTCCGCCGAGCCTCGCTTTCATCTGAGATCGGCGTGATCGTCAGCCCAAACAACATCGTCGGAGCTATGCTCCAGGGAGAGGGCAACTGGAACTGTGTCAAGCACTACGTCCAGGCCATTCTTCGGGCGAAAAAGGTCGACCTCGATCGGCCTTAATCCTCAGCATTTCCCCACAGAGGTTGCCCTAGCGGCGTAATATCAAAGGCCTAGCCCGAAGTAATGTGTGAAACAGTTCCAGGCTAGTGTCCTCGGTGCCGAGGGAGGTGGTTTAGTCGGTAGTTCACGGGACATCGAGCTCGTGGGAGTCCGACACTACTGAGGGGACAACGAGCCCCTCAGTGTGCGTAAACGCATTCCACCTCCTACCCAAAAAAAAAAAAAAAAAAAAAAATACGATAACGATATAGCACGATAACTACTATTGCAAACATACACCAACATATACCAGTGATGCATATCCACTTCATATCCAGTTTTCACTCATACCCAGTTTTGCCCAGCCTGGCGAAGGCCAACTTATGATTAACGCTCCCAGGGAGATCCCTGAGGAGCAGTTTAGTGGGTGATTGCAGCTCAGTTGACTCCGACCTAGAATATATTACATTTTAACTAATACTTTGTCAGAATTTATTATATTTTATAAAACGTATATGTCTACAAAAATATTCATGCCAAGAAATTACTTATTTTTTATACAAAACTGAAGAGACTAACTTTCGACTTATGCACCCAGAATTACCCATAGGGTGCGGTTTGGTGGCTGATTTCAACCCAGCTTGCTTTAACCTAGAATAAATAACAATAGGTTTGATGACAGTTACTGCTAAATAAATTTGTTAATATAACTGTCGATATAATTGGAATCGTAATTTGCTTAATGGTATATTTGCACGTTGACATTTTGTTTTAATTATAATATTTTTTGTTTAACTCTCCTACCATGCGTTGCCAATTTGTTAAGTTATTAAATGTAAAGGGTTATTTGCAAGTGTCATCAGAGATTAGTAAATTTTCTTCTTAAAAACCTAAAAAAATGTCTCCCTACAGGAAAAATCTAAATGACAGTCTTAAAAAATACGTTTTGTTTCATAGTTCTTAATAAGATTTTTGTTACCTGTACACTTACAATAGAAGAAGTAAAATCATTTGTTAATAAATTAAAGAATAAAAATCCACAGGCTTTGATAAAATTACCGTTTGTTTATTAAAACATAGTCGATAACATTGCACCAGATTTATTTTATATAATCAATAATAGTTTTAGTACAGGCATTTTCCCAGAAGGTCTTAAATTAAGTTCATACCTATTTCAAGAAAGCCCAACTTTTTAAAATTAGATAACCTTAGACCAATTAGCCTCCTTTCGGTTTTTTATAAATTATTTAAGAAAATAACGTTAATAAGATTAAACAACTTTCTGAATAAATCAAACTTTTTTAGTAATAAGCAATTTGGTTTTATTAAAGATAGATCTACAGAAAATGCACTATTAGCTGTAACTGAGCTTATTTTCAATGGCTTAAATTCCAAACTGAAAACAACAGGCATTTCCATTGTCTTCAAAAAAGCATTTGACATGGTAAATCATAAGATCCTTATCAACAAATTAGGGGCTGCCGGTGTTAAGGGATAGCTTTAGACTGGTTCCATAGTTTTATTACAGGAAGAAAGCAGCAGGTGAAAATTGGCAATACGTTTAGTGATTCAGTTATCGTTCAGACTGGGGTCCCACAAGGGTCAACGACCTCTGCAACGCTCTTCTTAATTTTTATAAATGTCTTATTACAACTTAATTTTAATGGGAGTATAAATGCTTTTGCAGATGATATTGCACTTTATTATACCCAAAAAGATCCAATTATTCTTGCAAATTCAATTAACAACGACCTTTTACCGCTCAGGAAATGGTGTTTAATTAATGCAAGTAAATATTAATAAAACTAAATTTATTTATTTAGATTTTTTGGCTTCGACTTTACATGCCCTTTGATCTTTCATTCACCAACCTGCAAAATCCAGCTATGTTACTGCCAGCCTTTAGATAAAGTAAAATCCATCAGATATTTGGGTGTGTTACTTGATGATGAACTTACTTTTGAACCGCACATTTTAGATTTACATTCAAAATTAAGATCACAAATCAGAAAATTTTATTTTTTAAGGAATTTTTGTAATACCCAACTTTTGAGAACACTTTATTTTGCACTAATTAATTCAAGATTACAATATGCCTTACCCTGCTAGGGAGGTACGTTTAAAACATTAATAGATAAGATAAGAACTACTCAAAACTATTTTTTGTGAATAATTCTTAAAAAGTCAAAATTAACAAGCTCTTTTCCATTATATCAGCAGTTAGGCATTCTCCCTATTCAACAACTTTATATTTTCAAGGTATTGAGACTGTTTTTTATTCGAAGCGGAAATAGAGAAAATATAGTTCCAAACCATTTGTATTGTACAAGAAGCCTGGCAAATAAATCTTTTAAGTTACCTAAAGTAAATAAAACTATTTTCCGCCATTCCTTTCAATATCTAGGTCCCAAATACTCTAATCAGCTTCCGCCTCTAATAAAAAATATAAATAATCTTAATACTTTTTGTAAAAGAACAGTCACTTGGCTATTTTCTCAACAGGACGTAAGATATCTAAATAGCTTTTTGGTATAGAACTACGTGTATCGTGGTAGTGACGCGTGACTTTTTAATCCACTACTTTAAGCAGAATTAAGCAAGGAATCAGTTGACACCGTGATTTCATTGATATGTAAAACCTTTAAGTAAATCTCGCTAGCGTAAATTATCATAATGGACTTTTACCACATTGTATGGCATTTTAGATGTAATTGATGAAAAATACCGTCTTGACATCCATCTTAAATATCAAGGTAAAGTATTCATTACAGTTTTATCATTTTGATTTTTCCATTTTCTTCTAGGGTTTAAACTATAATACGTTTTGTAAGGTCAATTGAATACATAAAATAACTCGAACCAGCTCACAAACTGTATGTTTAATTTGATTTGTAAAATAACTAAAAGGTTGGCTAGCTCTGTATCTTATACCTTTGCACTCATCCCTCGTTTTTAACTATCCAGATATATCTGTGTTTTGATTTGTTTTCCTTTTATAAGTTAATATAGTTGTTATAACAAAACTATGTAGGATAGAATGAAAAATATTTTTATATTGACGCAAAATATTTTTGAGCAAAATATATATATATCGTTGACTGTATTACCGTGTTTTATTAGCTTTATCAATAACCTCACAATTTCTGGAATAGAGCAAACACTTGAAGCGAATGGAAAAGTCCATATATATATATATAAGCAAATCCTTTGCTATCATGAATTCAAATTGTTATTTATGTCTCAGAAGATTAAAGAATAACAAATGTGAAGTAATGACGTAGGGAATGAAAGTGAACGATAATGATCTGTTAAATAAGACTTTTGTATCCATATATCATTAAATAAAGGCAAATTTAATTTCCTCAGGACGCAGAGACCTTCGAATCCAGACTTTATTTCAACTTCAACTCATGTTCTTCGTCTTATATATTTGTCCTTAGAAAACATATTTGAATAATATTACAGAATAGGATTAATCTATAATAACATTAAAAAAAACTTTCCAAATGTTTTATAATATAAATATTTAAATGGTACTACGCTTTGTTTTTCAACATCTGTTACAGGAAAATCTGACATATAATAACACCCCCGTTGCAGCAGACCTGCATACTCAGTGAATTTTAAATGCAAAAGAACGTATAGCTCAAGCCAACATTGTGAGATTTGACATGTTTTTGTAAGCTCTATAAGAATAACATGGAGAATGAGTATGCAGGTTTACTGCCACGATAATGGAAATATTGGTGTTTTTAGACTATTAAACATTAGATCTCATCTAGATGAAGCCACAAACCAAGTTTTATCCAAACATGTTGAGAAATAAGCGAGATATAGAATTTTACTTATTTCCCATAAGGTAAGACTATGACGACGGGACGCGTAAAAAACGGTTTGCAACTATATATTTTATTTTATTTTTTAAATAACCATAAGGCTAGTTCCCTCTTTAAATTGCATCTTTGCACTCGCTTCTCTTTTTTAACCAACATAAACATCAGAATTTAGATTGTGTATTCCATTTCATCAATTAATAACATTTTTTTCTCAACAGTATATAAAACAAAATAGTACACATATTATGATTAGGTTTGAACAAGATTAATGTTGACATAAATACTGTGTTCAAAGCTAATCAATGTATTAAATTAAAACTTACACTGATTTGTAAAATTTCTTACCGCTCCCAGATGAGGTGGAGTTAAAATATAATCAATTAAGGGTCGGCGTAATCTGATATGCAATCCACCACAAAACCACAAACCCCCAGGGAGATCAATGGGATCAATCATAAGCATAAATCATACAAGTTTGCCTTCTGCCAACCCGCTACAATTAGACGTTCAAGAATGAGTTCATGATTGACATTCACCTTTATCCATTAATATCATACTAAAATTCGGATATTTATACTATAATAGTCTTAAAGCCTCATTCGCTGGCATTCAGCTGATTAATCATTCATCAACCTAAATCGTTTGATTTTTAATTTTATTTATTGCTCATCATTAAGTAATCTTAATAATAATGATAATGGTAATTTAACTTTACCACAACATTGTTTATAGTACAATTAGTTCTAATTATCGTGAAATTAATAAATTTCTGCTGAATATTTTTGTTCATTATTTATCTGTCAATATTTACCACACTTACATTATTAAAACGATTAGCACGCACCTTTATAAAATTATAAAGGCTAATTAACGGTTACCAGTTTGAATTTTCAAGTTTACCTCATGTGAGCATTTAATTCACCGTTATCGTCCTCATTGAAGAATATAAATACATGCTCCTTTGACAAAAAAGTAACCTATGAATGATTCACTCAGAATTATACATAGATTATTAAAGGGAACAATTTCATAAAATTTTAAAATACACATTATTATTTTGGTTTTCTGAATTTTATTTTAATGAAATAAGTATTATACTCTCTTTTTTGTTAACAATTTCTACAATGAGAAATATACCACATAAAAATGCATTACCTTACTTACGACATATGTAAACATTACAGGAAGCGAGAATGAATCGTGATGTGGACCGGACATCAAAACGACCGCTAGAAGTCTGCGCAGAAACCGTATTTACACCCCCACCTCAAAATGTATCTCATAAGACTTCCGCTTGGAGATTATCCTTAAGTGAGAATAGGGGTGTTATCTATTGTAAGGTTGATATATAGCTTGTATTGTAAGGCTTTCTACCAACAATACATAAAAAAGTATAATTTTGAGCAATACACAGTCCTAAATTTATTTGTGGTTTTCATTTAAATATGTTTTATTGATTGAAGTGTGACACATGTTCGGAAGTTTCTTTTCCCGAATGATTGATACTTACGACGTTCTGATTTGTATATAAACAATAGGAAATATAGTAAAATATTGTTTTAATACAAGTTTATATTGAACCTACCATTACGTTTTTCATTCACAAATTAATTAAAAATTCGCCAGGCTTAGGATAAAATAATTTATTAAAAAAATCTACGTTACGTCTTTCATAATACTAACCCCTTAATATCACGTAAACAAATTAATATCCAAACACTAAGGAGAATACAGTGCGTATGATTTTCTTTACTAAATACAAATTACAAATAAATACTTTTTAAACGATCTATACATCTAAATGAAGTCACAATTATTTGCAGCTCAAAAAGGCCCTGCATTTTTATTAATACCTATATAAAAAGTCGGCCTTTATCCTTTCAATAGGATTCCAAAAGCCTAAAATAAACAAAATGATATTGCCGAAACCGAAACGTTCACATCATAAGAACATATACCCATATACTCATATACACATACTCATATGAACACAGTATGAGTATGTATGTGCTCATTGAAGAACATTTTTATATGAAAACAATTTTCAGTTCGTGGCATGCTCTGTAAAACAATTACTTTCATAATATCCTACTTTATAAAATCTAGAATATTTAAAACACTATTGAAATATGTTAAAAATGATTATTACGTAAAGGATTATTAAAAACTTATGCTTATTTAATACGCTTGGGATTTTTGCTATCAAGATTTTTCTTGAGTTCTGAACCGATTATAATAAATTATATATCATTTAGGAAAGAGCTCTAGATGCCCTTTCAGTTTTGTATTTGTACATCAGAATTGACATTGGAATTGGAATTTCAAGAAACAGCCGATTATAATAAACATTGTTTTATCAGCAGATGATGTAAAAAAATAATAAACGAAAACTTAGAAGCCGCTGAGAAGCGTGTGATCTCTAATTAAAACTGTTACTTATAGATAAATGAAACAGAAACAAGCTGCGTGAGACTGAAACAATAAGTTAACCCCACGTAAGCCTGATGCTCAACATTGCCTAATGCAATAAGAGTAATTGGACATGACTTTACGTTCGTGATAGGGAACATAAAATGTTTGCGTATATTCTTAAGATTACATTTTCTTACATTGGAATTTGGGTTATCAATTAAGCCTCGGGCACATTTATTTGTTAACAACTATCACTTTATATGGGTATGGTACGTGAGTAAACTATTAAAAAATACATAATGTAAATAAAAATATTGATTCTAAATTGTTTTAAGTATTTCATTCATACAATAAGTTTGATAAACATAGTACCGTACCTGTATATTTGGGAAGTATTGGTTATTTCCAATTTTGAAAAACAAAAACTAAAAACCAACAGGTAATTATACGAGTTTTCGTTCCGAATAATATTCTCTAAAAAAGAATGTCAGCCAAAATTTCAAAAACATATCCCTTAGAACTTTTTTTATTTTACTTTCCAGTACGAACATGTTTAAAGGATTACAAAGTTACGATAAAAAATGTAATTTTTGGCAATTTAGAGTTAAATGTAATAAAAAAAGATATTTCTTTTTAGAGGATTAATTTCTTTTCCTTGAGCCTTTTAGATTAATTTAAACAGTGACTAATGAACAGCAACTAAAGGCTCAAACGAGGAACTTCATCCGCCACATTACGACTCGCAAAGAGTCTGTTGTGAAAGCAGATGATTTATAGGTTAGTCATTTATGGTAGCATCTACAGTCTTCAGACTCTTCGGGGTTTTTACTTATATTTTTTTTCAAAATTAAAAACAGTTATAATTTGACCACATTTTTCGTTCCATCGAAACTGAGAACGAAAAAACTAAGAACAGTGGGACTTTTAATATAATTTTTTTACGGATAAGTCTTAATTGTCATATAAATATGGTTAAGACTGATACATACAAAAATATAATTTAAATGAATTGTATCCATGAATATGTAATCTTCTATTTAACATCTTTACTTAAAAAATCTTCAAATTTATATATATATACCTTTTCTTGTTAGTTCTTCTTCTAACATGGACTTAAATTTCATCAAAATTGATAAATGTTTTATAGAAATAATTACTTTATTATAAATTTTAATCCCCACACAATCTAAACTTTTCTTTCCAAATACCGAGTTCTAAGCTGGTAAAACAAGAGAATGATTATGTCTCGTAAAATAGTCATGCTTAATAATTTTGTTTTCAAAATTTGTTTTGTTACGGTGAACATAAATTGCCACCTGAAAAATATAAAGTTCTGGAAGTGGAAGAATACTAAACTTTTTTAATATTGGCTTACATGATTCTGTTTTGTCGTACCACACATTGTACGTAATGCCCTTTTTTGTAGTTTAAATAATTTTTTTCCCTCCGGACTACCACACCAAAATATAATTCCATATGGTTGGTGTGAATGCACATATGCAAAAAAAATCAGTTTAATTACATTACAATTAATTGCAGGATTTTGAAAGAATTTTAATCATAAAAATTCCAGAAAATCTTTTTACATACATTTTGCATATGTGATGATCAGGGTTATCTAGCTGTAATGGATATTTCAAGGAACTCGGTTGATTCATAGGCATAGATCATATTATCATCAAGGAGCATATATAAAGATTTTTAATACCGGAGAATGTTTTTACAAAGCTCATCAATTTAGTTTTGAATAGTTTAACCAACAGTCCATTGTTATTAAACCATTATAGTATATTTGAAATGTGAAAATAAGAAGAAATTTCCAAGTCAGAACTATTGATATTTGAATCATAAAAAGCAGTATCATCTGCGAAAAGTATATTTTTATTAATTCGCTTACATAAATTATGAATAGCAGAGGACCAAGAATCGTTCCTTGAGGAATTCTTATCTCTATAAAATTATATTCTTATATATATACTTACATGATATGCTCACTCAATCGCTAGTTCTAATAATTTATTTTTGAAAACTCTTAAAAACCTTTGAATATAAATATTTTATAAACAGTTGCGGTAATATTTATTTTTACGAGCTGCAATATACGGTCAATTTAAGTGCGTTATTGAGCTTTTCGCACTTATTTGTCATTTCATTGCAGTTTTTACTTATAGTTAAATATTATTATAAGAATTACTAAAATTCAAAAGCGAGAACCCTTTTACAAACTTTGCCTTTTTCTAACTTTGCGTCATCCATGAATGAATACAATTCTTTCATCTAAAAAGAAAAAAAATACACCCGTCGCAGCAGACCTGCGTACTCAGCGAATTTCCATAGGATTTATTTTTTATATGTGAGCATTCAACTTATGTAAAGGAAAATATCGTTTGAATATGTTTTGTAAATAACATATTAAAAACTTATATTTAATCATTCATAGCTTGAAACATGAGGAAATTTACAAGGGGATCACATTAATTTTTATTAATAATATATTACACATGTTGTATTTTATAAGTTATTAGCCTTTCATTTTTCAATAAATGTAGTCTTGTTATAGTAAATAAATATCAGGAAACATATAATAAATAAATTCAAAATACTGGAAAAACAAATAACATAATCTCAAGAACAAATTAAATTCAATCATATGGTTAATATTATAAATAAAAGATCCCTATTAGTTGCAGCAGATTTGCATCTCCAGCCAATTAAAAAAAAACATAATATCATTCCTCAGACTTGTAACATACCATATATGCTACATTTTTAGTAAGTCTAGACCAAGACACCCCCCCCCCACCCCCAATGCACATAGTTTCTTCATAATACTTATAAATAATTTGTATTTTTAATATAGTATATATGTTATGCAAAATCATGATCAATGAACTCTAACCATTCAAAATAAAGACAAATAAAATATTCACCTGAAAATTTAAATATAATCATATGTTCAGGCTTTTATTTTCAAATTAACCTACATTAAGGTAAATGTAGAAATTTTGGGTAATTATAATGCAACCTTTGGGGGTTTCTCAATGAAAACAGGGTAATTATACTTTTTTAAGGGTAAAACCAAAACTAATATAGGAAAACATACTGTGTTTAGCACTTTCAATATCTCAGCAACGGATTGACGTAGAATAATAATTCAAAATGCTAAATTGTTCGTTTTTCAAGCTGAAACCAATTTTAACACTCAATTTAACAAAAAAATAATATAAAGATATGAAATCATAAAAATAAATTTTATTTTGTCAAAACACCGTCCTTAGAGTTAACTTATCGAGCAGGTTTTCGAACTCGAAGTAACAAATGTCACTCTAGACGTATATACCAAATTGAACCGCGCCTACGGACAGATGTATATATATATATATATATATATATATATATATATATATATATATATGAAAATGAAGGAACGGTGTTTTTTAGGTCTGGGGGCATCAAAATGAAAAGCTACTGTGGTCCCGTGCTTAAGTCTTACCATGCCGCCTACGGTAATAGCTACTTCCCTATAGGGGGAAATTCTTTAAAAACTTAATAATGAACTTAAATGCCTAAACATCGGTTGAAAAAATAAAACAAAAAAAGGTACTCTTTTAACGTTATTTAATTGAATCCAAAAAGTAATACGCATAAAAATTAAAAACCGAAAGCTAACAAACTAAATAACAATTAAAAAGGGTAAAACAAAGGCTCCAATTTTCGAAACAGTTCTCGTTTCGAAGGACAATTTAAGGAATAACGGCAGACGAAATATACCAGCTGTCTGGAGCAACACGCTGAACCACTCCAAAGCCTTATTGTGGTCTTTTGTCCCCATGAATGAATGGCTTATATACACTTGCCTCCATATGTCTTTGTCAATGTTAAAGACTCTTGTGTACTTTAAAAATAATTATTTCGATTCTTTTTTATAAAAAAATTCGATAAACAGGCAAGATTTTACGTTATGATACTAAAAGAATCAATAGTTTTTGAGGTTTAATGCGTCATTTAAAATGTGCGTCATTGAAAAGCCCCATTGTAATGTCATTGTAATGTATTTCATTCGTTAAACAACGTTTAACAGAAATAAATTTAATTTACCGGCAGTTAGTTATCACGATTGGAAATGAAAACAGTTCTAATACAATAGTTTGCATTAAAAGAAATATTTACGCGTAAGCTACAATCTGTCTAAGTTTCCATAATCAAATAATGATTAACGAACGAAAAAAATTACCTTCTTAACACTCTTACAAGTTTTTGCGGTTTTATTCCTTAGAAAGGTATAATTTCATGCAATTATTTTATCCCCAATGTAATAAATTAATAACTACTCGAACTCTATTTTTTCTTTTATTGGCTCACAGAGGTTTTTTATTCAAGGATATGAATGTGGTAATCGTTAATAGTTTTTAGTTAGTATTTTTTAGTACTATGTCATTTTAATAATTGGTTTTTATTAATATTTTGACGTGTAGTATTAAAATGTTGAGTTTGTGGTTTATTTAACACTAAGCCTTATTGCTGGATTAACTATTATATTAGTTGTTTTCTTATAATTCGAAAACAATTACGTCATGAAAACGACATTCAAAACAATTGGGTACATTGACAAAGTAAAGGATGTAGTATAGTATAGGCTCGTTTTACATAAATTAAGCCTTGAAGTAGTGAATATATTTGATTCTGTATATGTAACGCGGTGAGTTTAACGTGTATACACTCGTTTTAAGGAAATACGGAATTGTTTATGACTTATATCAAACGTTTTTCCCAAATTGCAAAAATAACGAAGTAATTATTATGAAAAAGTGATGATCAGATATTACAGAATAAGCCATGTCATGAAATTATGAAGCTAAATAATCAACATCACGCTAAAACGTAGCTCAAAGCTTAATCAGAATTTTCTGAATTAAACTCCGATTATTTAGGTTCTTGAATATAAGACATTCTGGGGTTTAATTACAACTGGAGGAATAGAAACTCCACTTAACCTGCAATTTACTGCCTGAGTTTCATTATCAGGGATGCAAAATCTTCTTGCAAAGCAGTGATTCTTTCTTAAATAAAGATGAAAATCATATGGAACCAAACTATGGTTAAGATTTATGAGATAATATATTAAGATCTCATTTTAAAATACCATTGGTATAAGTTTTTATAATTATTTTCACGTTCTCTCACAAATTCACTTATTTACTTGTTAGGATAAGTTTTCCTTTTTTTAGTAATTTCTTGATAACATCTCACTGTTTTTTGTCGCTGCAAGTCACAGCTACTTTAACGTTTAACTTTTTTCGTCATCGGTTAAGACATAAAACTAAACCAAAATAATATAATACGACTCTATTCTGACTAGTTCTACAATTATTATTGTCTGTCATGGCAAACCTTTTATGATTGTCACATTATATTACGATTCTATTTTTTGGCAACATGAACTTATATGGCGCATGAAACAGACCTTAATGTTTCCTGAGAACTGTCATATACATTAGTCGGCTTCTGTTATATTTTGGGATAAAAGCTGCCGGCTGCCATGGATGAGCTGAGTTGTTACTCTTACAGTATTTTATAAAAAAGAAAAATGGTAGATTGACGTGCTTGATATAATATGAATATTGTGTTTTGTTAGGTATGTTGCTATTATAATTGTATGTTGTTAAGTATGTTGCTGTATAATTTTGCTTAAAATATTTCTGCCAAAACCTTGGAAATAAAAGAATGAAACAATATTCACAAGGTTGCAATATAATTTACAAGGTATAATTTACAAGCTATAAATTACAAGGTTGTAACATAGTTTACAATTTGCTCCACGAATTTAGAATCATGTAATTTAGAATTTCTCTAGTTAAAAGGTCCTGTCTTTAAATGTTTTCGAATAACAGCTATGTCCACTTTTACCTAGAGTTTTATTTTTGAAGGACAATAAGTCTTCATTACTTACATGTTTTGGTAGACGGTATCGGCACTAGGGCGCCTCCTTTAACACAGGATTAGTTCATAAGGTCCCGTCTGGGCTCTCCTTTTATTCTTTCTATGGGCTGCGTCGGTTTATTAGTAAATATATAAATAGTAAATATTAGTAAATATATAAATAGTAAATATTAGTAAATATATAAATAGTAAATATATACGGGCGTTCTCATGCGTTAAGGAGCAGGCTCGGAACTGGAATTATTAACTCGACAAACTTGTTTAAGGGGATGAACTTAAATAGTTTATTAACTTCTTCAAAATTTAAAATTGTTATTTTGAATTCCAATAAAGTTGCTTGTTTAACACAGAATTTTGGTAAAAATAATAAACTTAAAATGTTAACCAATATTCAATGAATTTTTCCTAGAATGAATCATTGTTAACAGTAACAATAAAATTTAAAATTCATTGCTTATCGGGCTTGCTTAAGACAATTTTAAAAGATAGTTTTCGAAGAATATTAGAGCAAACTGTTTTTTTTTTATATTATTGTCCTGACACTACCGGCTATCATAACGACATGTTGGTACTGTATTGTGCTTGGATTTCATCAAATAACTTAAGTTCCTGCAGAGTTGAACCAATCTGCTTGTTTATAAACAAACAACTACAAACTCAGTAACACAATGGATTGATAGAGTGGATCGCGTGTGTAAGCGTTTAACGTAGACGGTGGAATCACGCGGGCTTTGTTGAGACCAGGACTTGTTCCGGAAACTTTTGTTCATTATCAGTGTACGATATATATATATATATATATATATATATATATATATATATATAAACTATCGATGTCAATTTTAAATCAATGTTTTGTTTGCCTTATAACTTAATACAAATTGGCTAAATGAAAAAAGAGATTCAGATTTATTAATAGATTAATTTTCTTATCATTTCGTTGTGGTGAAATATATTACCTCAAAATTATTAGCCTTCAGCTAATAACCAAACAAGCTTGTCTTCATTATCATTACTCAAAGGTAAGCATTACTCATTGTCTGGGTAACAATTATTCAAAATAACTATGAGTTTTCTAATAATTAATGTAGGCCTATTGTGAATAATAACTCAAAATCAAATCAAAACATCTTTATTTCTCATAAATTATTACAATAGTACAAGGAGGCTGTTTAAAATTATTTGAAATTAATCATCACAAAGGTTTAAACCTGTGCGTGATGATGAGTCCGGTTTTGCTTAGTTTGCTCCCGCCTTTATTTATTTATTTATGTTTTTGTATTGATTGATTGCCACTTGTTAAATTTCAAGTACAGACGGACGAAACCCCTCTCCCCCCTCTCCTCTACACCGACCCCACCCTCCCCCCTCCCCCCCGAAAATAATTATTACCTACTATAGTGAAACTTACAAGTGAAAATACAATTATCATTTTATATTTAAAAAATCATGCTGTTAATAAATGAAAACATAATGTAAAGCCGCATTTTTATTAATAACAATATTGTATTGTAATTGTACTTCAAATGCATTGCATCTTCATACTGAAAAGAAATGCAAATTATACCGCAATCAAACAACAAAACAGTTAACTGCACAAAGTCAATTAACTATAGTCTGAATTGTAATGTGTACATCTAACGCATTAATAGCAAGCTTTTTAAACATATGTTTGTAGTAAAATTGTGTTTGTTTAGCCAAAGGTTCGATAAGAGCATATACTAATCCCAATCTGTATGTGTATTTAAACTCCAAAGCAAACTTTCGGGTCACTAAGAGAAGGGGTCTGCGCCGTAAGCTTTTAAGAGGATTATGAAACTGTACCAGACGGCCTTGTATGAAGTATGGGTGAATTCTGTAATCCTTGATTGCACTGATGCATATAGTTTATTTTAGTGAAGAGTTATATCAATTTTCCCCGAGGCAAAAAAACTTTATGATATACAGTAAGTATTCAGCCTTCAAGCAGTAAAATAAATGTTTCACGTTTTGTATTGAGGGTAACTGAATCGCCATAGAAGGTACAGGTTTCATATTTTCAATGCGGTTTACTAAACTGTATTTGTAGTAGAATTATTTTTGAAAAAAAATTTTATTATTTTTGTAGGAGGTCATCCCGGTATAATGCTTATATTCTTTATATTAAGTAGGAATGGTACTTAATTTATATCCAGCTGAAATGTTCACGTGTATGTTATGTAAATGTTTGCATTAGGATGGGATATTTTATTCTTATGGCAATAAAGATGTTTGTTAGTTCAGTGTTGTTAGTTATACAGTTATGATATAAACTCTTGACGTAGTATAAATTCAATGATTATTTATGTAACGGAAAACAGAGAAGTGCATACCACAGACGTAACTTCTAGAAGAAACTATATTTGCTTCAAAGTGAAGTTCACAAACAATATTAACTGCCTACTTTTTGATTTACATACAGTCTATATCTTTTGGAAGCCAACAGTTTTAGTTTATTAATAAAAAAAAAATCTTTCAAGATATTTCAAGTTTAAAAAACTCGTGGATTATTTCACTTTCAGCTTTATGGTCACTTTCAAATACTTATATTGTACGAAAACATAAGTTTCTAATAATATTTGTAAAGCTTTATGGTTAAAAATAACACAGCACAAATAAGTAAAATATTTTCTAAATTCACAACTATGCTAAAAAGGCTAAAGCTCTATTACTGGAGCAGGTATCATATTTACAAAATACCCCCCGTTGCAGCACACCTGCATACTCAGCGAATTTCAAATGCAAAAAACATTTCCATCCAAAATAGCGAGATATGACATGTTTTGTAATCTCCATAAGAATAACATAAGGGGAATGAGAGTGCAGGTTTGCTACAACAGATATGTTCAGACTGGGCGGTTTTAATTCAATACTTAGTAGATCTTAACTAGAAGAAGCCATGTACCAAGTTTCATCAAGATATTTTAAGAAATTATGAAGATGTAGCACAGTTTTTATTTCCCATAAGGATAACATGGGGAATGAGTATGCAGGCTTGCTGCTACAAAAATGGAAATGTTGGGGATTTTTGACTAAAATACATTACATCTCATCTAGATGAATCCACAAACCAAGTTTTATTAAGATATGTTGAGAAATAAGCGAGATATAGAATTTTAATTATTCCTCTTAAGGTTAACATAGGGACAACGTACTGTGTTTACCATTTTCAATATCTTGCTAACCAATGGGCATAGAGCAATGATTAAACATACTAAATTGTTTGTTTTTTTTGAGCTGAATTCAATGGTGTTTACAAAAATTTGATTATTTTTATTGTTCGATGTGAAAGACCCAAAAAACCCATTTTTGGGGGGTTTATCCCCCTTTACACCCCCTTCCGGTGGTCCGATCGAGCTGGTTTTCGAACTCATCCGAATAATTACTACTTTATACGTCTGTGCCAAATTTCGTTCCGGTCGGACCATTTTTGCGAGCGCTATCGTGCTTACAGACACATAGATATATACATATATCTAGAAATTTGAACGAATGGTGTTTTTTGCTTCTGGGGGCCCCAAAACGAAAAGTTATCACGGTCTTGGGCTTAGGTCTTACCGTGAGACCTACGGTAATAGCTTCTTCCCTATAGGGGAAATTTGCTAAAATACACTTTTAATGTAATGTTACAGTGACACGTTATATTCATTCTCCTTAATTCATGCAAAACATTATAGTTCTCAGTGCGATATCATTCTCGGAGGTAGAAAAGCTATGATGAAACCAAATAGTTTGAAAAAGTCAAAAAATTCTTTTATTCAATAAATAATTTCAATATCATAATAGATTTTAAGCTTACCAGTGGAAATAAAGTGTCAAAGGTTCAGAAAGTAATAAGTAAAAACATACTAGGAAAACACAAACACACAGGATACATTAAACATCCTTAATAAACTTTCAAGTAAACCGTAGGAGACAACTAACTGGTAGAACGAAAGCAGAGACATACTGTAAGCGAAGTTACAGTCTGGAATCACGCAGACAAAACTAGGTATAAATCAAGCATCAAATGCAATATGTTTTGCGACTCGTGCACGATTTTGTCTTGTGATATATTCATGTCAGCCTAACATAATTGGATAGACTGGATGAATAGTGTATGCGTATGCACTTAATGCTTAAATAATGTTACTTTTATTTAATTGACTTTAAGCTTTTTTTTTACAGATAAAGTTAATGTCAGGAGGCATCCTTGCAAATGATAACACGAAAATTTGTCTTGGTAGGGTCGATAATTTGTCTTGATAATAGGGGTCTTGGTAGGGTTGGGGTAATGACGTTAATGCTTCATTGACTCAACTACCTCAAAGGGAAATTTGTAAATATGTTAACCACACTTAATAATCACACTGTTTTAAGCTATAGAATTTTTCATAAATTATTAATAAATAAAACCAAAAATTTAGAGGATAATGTTATTAATTATTATTATGTTTCACGAAAAAAATTAGTAATTTAAATGTTTTTCTAGTCTTCCTATTAATTGTACCAACATCCCATCAAAAACTATTATGCCTTTACAGAGTTTATATATTCAAAGCTAGCATTTCTAGCACACCTAAAACAGTAAAGTAGTTTTCGAGCAAGGTTCTGAGTTATGTCCATTGCAAGTCATACGATCTAAAGGTTTTATGTATTTGGGGGATCGTAAAAACATCAGTGTTTGAAAACAGTAGTATCAGTCATATTTCTTTATTATAGCTCAAAATCAAAGGATTATTACCAAGTCTTACTCCAATCTTACTGTTCTGCATTATTATAAAATACTGGACACACCAATATTTTTGGACTACCACTTTCACCTAAAGATGTTTAGTAATGTTATATTTAGCTAGTTTTTAATTGTAAATATAGTTCAAAATTTAAACAATTCCTAACCCGTAGTCAAGGTTATCTTTAAATGTCTAAAATAGTCCCTTGTCTAATTAATTTTATTTGTGGATGAGTAAAACTAGGCAATGATAGTGCTATATGAAATCAACATTTTAAAAGCCTCCGCATTGTTTTGATATTAAAACAAAAATAATCAAAATATAAAATCTAATAATAGATGTAATGTAATCAGTAATAAGTGTTTATAAAGGCCGATGTGGTTATATTCTTTATCTCGCATATTTATAGGGCACAAATATTTAAGTCCTTTCTGAATTAGTAATGTTAGAAGATCATCAAAACATTTCATTATCTTTCAATTGTAATTAATCGATAAACTCACACCGAAATAAGGTAAAGCTTAAAATACCATTCGAAATAATAACTCTAACAGATTTCTTGTTCAAGAGCTTACGGTGACGAATTACTCTGGAAAACTTACGTTGTTTTTTAAGAAAGTGTCTTGAGCCAAGGCACGCAAAGATGAATAATTTTAATTATTTCCCTTGTCTCTTTAACCAATCTGTTAAAATAGAGGATAGATTGGAAGATATTTCTGTTATGTAAAATACGACCCTCAGTTTGTATCGATACTTTTGTTCACTAAATTAATCGCATTAAAAATTATATATCTTTTTCATAATCATCAGACTTTCTCTCATTACAATTATGGATCTATAAATAATTTATATTCATCAGCAAGGAATATAAATTTGTTGAAATATAAAATAATTATAATCTTTGTTTTTTTGTATTTCACTAAAAGTTATGTACTTTTCAATTGAATGAACATTGGAAATATTTTTTTGAAATTTTACATTAAATCGTAAATAGCAAATCTGCTTAGTTTAAACATAAGAATATAAATAATTTTGAAAATTCATCAGGAGTGTGAGAATAGTGTAGATTGTTTCTTTAAATTACATGAAAACTGAATACATGAAGTACAATATACCAGGTAAACTGAGGATGTAAGTAGTTCATACCACTATTACAATTTTGATTTAGTACGTTACAAAAAAGTAAAATCAATTGTGTTATTTGTACTTCAAGAACATAATTTCAAAAACCATAATCTTAAAATAAAAATGACTCTCGCCGCAATATTTAATGTAGCACGTTTAATGGATTGAGCGACAGACCTAATGGCTGGAACTAAATTGTACTTCTAAACTGCCTTTGTCAGCATATCGGTAAATGATTGTTAAACTGAATCAACGTAAATAGATTCACCTGCCTACTTTTACCCTCAATTTAGATCCAAGCCTCTAATACCACGAGCAGTGGGCTTTATTGAGAAAGTTTATTCATTAAACTGGCCTGATGATTCACCATGAGTTCAATGCATGTACTCCTGCAGTAGTAATATGATCAGAGAGATAAAAGAGGGAATGATCATTTCACGACTCACCAAGAAGAAACAAAATTAAAACACCTAATAATCTCTCACTATGCATCTTCCACATATTTCTTTAGTTACAGTTATACATAGTGTCGTCAGTTTAAGTATAGAAATGTTACCATCAAGCACTGACTGAACCAATTTAAAACGTGTTGGTTTTTATATTGAAATAGTTTTTTTCATAATAATATATTTATATTTGGACACTTTCCAATTTTAAACGTTTCCATTGGCTTAATAATTTGGTCTTTTGATTTAGTCTCCTGTTGAACAATTAAAGCCCTAATATTAATAATGTACAAAGCAATAATCTGTTTCAATAAGTATTTCGATATGAGCACAATAAGTGCAATCGAATGTTAACATTATTTCTATTGTGTTTTGATTTAGATTAATTTAATATTTACTTAGTTTGTTGCTCACGAAAAGGTTTTAAATAAACAAATTATATTTAGGATTTTATCTAAAGACATTAGTGGGGCCTAAAAACTAACAAAAGGCTGATTAGACGGTCACACGACTGTAATAATATGATAGCAACATGTTCATGTTCAAAAACTAATTTTACTGAATCTTACAAAGGGATGATAGACGTATTGTTAATATATAATTTTTTTTTTATTTTTCACTTTAAATATGTTTGACAAGGTAATCAAAAAATGAAAATTAACTAAAACTTTCAACTGCAGTTCTATGTTATATGCAGGTTTGGAAGAAAAGTATACCGGTCACTACCGTGTATGTACATGTGCTGTTTTGCCCAGCATTGATGTGCTTTTGAACTTTATTAGCCAACTGGCTATTACTAATTAACATGCACGACACCAACGTGCAATTTGTAGCTGAATTATACAGCACTCACGTATAATGATCTGACGCCACTGATGTTGGCATACTAATTTTCCATCACTTAAGCCCAAACTGGATAATCATGAACTTTGTTGAATTCGAGCAGGCCTGATTATTGATTATGGGGGTAGACAAAATAAATGGATAACTTACTATTCGTTGAAAAATTGTTCAGTTAAATGTAAGAACAAAAGGTAGAACAAGAAAAAATTGTTTTAATATAATACACAATAAGCCTTGAAACTAATTGTAACACGGAGTAGGTTGTAGTAAGGAATTCCCGTGAAGTTTGTTATACATTCTTAACTAGGTGTTACAATTAATTAATCCTATATCCATTAGATATATCATTTATGTCTTAATGCTTTTTGTTTGAATACTTATGACATTATCACAGCAGACGTTTAGAACGTTTGTTTTGTTAATGTGTAGGGTATGGGACAACTTAGATTGTTCATAGCATAGGACTCAAATAAATGTCCATAGCAAATTCATAAAGTTATAGAATGATCGATTGCAATAAAAATAATCAAAACTAATTCAGAGAAATTTGGATTTTTTTACCCAAATCACAACTACTGTTTCTTAAATTTAAGTTGTTTGGTCCAGAAAATTAATTCCTTGGGTAATCAGGATAAAGCATGGTTAGATTGACACATCGCAAATGTTGTACTGCATAATGTATCTCACACCCTAATGAACTAAGTTAGCTACTCAAGCCTTAATGCTTTATAAGCCGCCAGAATTTATAGGGTAAAATAACGCCTCAATGTAAAGTTTAGTGATTAAATTGTGGTTTTAAAGTTTAAAAATGTTTTATTACAATGTTATGTAGTACAGCAAAAAATTCAATAGCCAACATTACAGATCTATGTAAGTTTATACGCATACATGCCAAATTGGACTTTGCATGTTTCTTGTCAACGCGAGAGCAAGAATTCACGATAACAACGAGATTCATAAAAATATAATAATAACTTATACTTATAATAATAACATCCTCCTAGGCTTAACGGGTAGCTTAAGACACTAAGGTTACATTTATTAATATTTTATTATTATTCCCATAAGAGAGTGTTTATATAAATACCTTTTATCTACGGAGCTTACATGACGTGTGCTTTTGTAAATATAATACTCGGCATGTTTTGGCTCTATTTCCAATAAATCATAGTGTCATTACCAATAAATTATGGATACACATTTTGTTCTTTTCAATGAGAGTTTTCGAGAACATTTATTTCAGTCTAGGCAAATAAAAATATATTCCTACAATAATTCTGAGAAATTAATGTAAATAGAGGCGCATAAACTATTTTTTTTATGTATTATATTTTTGATTGTAACATAGTTTGACAACTTGTTTTGTATTCCATACTTCATATTTATCAATATTTATCAGTTTGATGTTATTTGCTTAAATGTACGCTAATTAGCACAGTTTGGAAAACGCGTTAAAAAAATAAATACACGCATTATTTTGGTTACGTGATATCGTGATTTTTTACTGTCAAGCTAATGCGGCTTTTGATTGATACATTTAATTAATTGCCCCGTAAAGTTACATTTAAATTAAAATATTTTCCAATTAAGCTCCACAAGCTAGATTAGTTTAATTAATAAAGTATAAATAAGTGGAACATTTTAAAACAGCATAAAATATACTAACAACATAAAACATACTAAATAAAACATTTTAATACCATTTTAGTATATGTTGAAACATAATTTAATCGTTCTACATTGTTTATTGAGGTAAAGGGTTATCATATATTTAATTTCGTAAGGTGATTCTTTGCGTCAACATTGTGGGCGTCTGGCAAGTCGTAGAAAGATGGGAGAGGGCTCAAATTAAAGGTCTTTATTCCGTGATGGCGGGAAAAATAATGAAAATGCTTGAAATTCACCAGAAAACGAGAAGTATCGTAAAATATCTGCCATTTAAAAAGCATTGGGATCTGAAAACGTCTGCTTTGTTTACGTAAACATGTGATGCTGATACTTGATTTCAAACCATGTGGTTGGCTAGATATCAATATAAGGTAGATTCAGTGTGCTATAAAGGTATTTTGTACTATAATAAGTAAGGAGTGTTTGAATTTTCCCTCATTAGGGGCTTTTTGCCCCTTCGAGCCACTAGTTATTTTTACTTGTATAGTTTCTATAACAACAGCAGCTCTACATAGCCGAAAAAATTGCAACTACAAAACGTCTACAGATCCTACTCTAACTAAATTTCCTTTTCAAAGCTTTTCAAGCTACCAGAACAAATGGCGGTGACAGTTTGCAATATGGAAGAGCTAACATGAGAAGCGTTAAAATGCCAAAAACAGCTAAGGCGAACAAAAAAACATTGTTGAGATCTAACATTTTTTAACAATCATCCTAGTAGACATCTGTGTTGTATATTACATGAACCTTTATCCACCTTTACACCTGATTCGTTCAATGTCATATTTTTCTAAGTAGTATCTTAAAATTCTATAAAACTGATTTTTTTAAATCCTTTTTATAGCTTTGACGGGACGTTTTATGGCAAAATTAAACCTAGAAAGTGTAGCCTTGTTTACTGATACTATCAGTGTGTATAAGAAAGTTGTACACAAGTAATTTAAGTAAGTAATTTACAAAGATGACATTTGCGAAAGTGAAAATCTTATTAGCAGGTTTTGTGTCGAGATAAAAAACGTTCTCAGTATATTGATCCTGAATGAACTTCCAACTTTTGAAGATGTAACTAGCCCTTAATTTCTTCTATCACACTTTTAAGCCAGAAAAAGATCAGACTTTTAGCACTACAAGCAATGTTAGCATAAAGAAGTGTTAATAAACAAATATCGTATAAGCACATATTGAAGAATATTAAAAATATTAGTAAATGCGCTTCAAAAAGGCACTTTGTTTATTGATCTATATAACTCCACTTCATTGGAGGAAGTACGTATAAAATTTATAAGTTTATTGAGATTAATTAAAAAATAACTTGTCCTGTTCAAAGCACAAGATGTGTAATTTTTCAAGTGGCAGCTTCAAACTCTGAAGCTAGGTTTTCATGAAGAAAGCTTATTTTTAAAATTTTTAAAAGGCCAGTTCATTAATTTGCACATAATTAAAATATCATCCTCAAAGAATGTAAATAACTCGTGTGTTTCAATGTTCTGAGTTTACAAGTTAATTCACATTTCCATAAAAAGTTTCCGTAAATTTTGTAAACATCAATTTCTAAGCCTTTGGTTTTAAAACTCAAGGATGAACGTGCATGTTGTACGATTAATTATACAACTCACGTACCTGTGATAAGAAACAAGAATATATAACACGCACCACGCATTAAACTAAGAACTTTGGGAGGCCTGGCAAGAATATCTCTGGATTACATTCACCGAGTGTTTTTGTATAATGATCAGAACAATTTGAGCCCAAGTTTAACAGGCTTATAATCCTTGATAAAAATGTCACCTTACCCATAAAAGTAACTATTCTCAGACCTTTGGCCTGAAAGGATTTCTACAATGTTTCTTTATACATGACTACTTTATTTATTTGTAATACATTATTCTTTATAAATTTATTACAATCTGAAATTTCATTTCTAAATACATTGAAAAAGACCTGTTTACTTTTAGGCAATCAAGGAAATTTCATTCAATTTTAATAATTAGTGCAACTAATTTACTGGACTTTCGATTAATTTATTTTTTTTTTTTAACAAAGATATATATTTTCTGTGAAAACATTCAAAGATTCTTTTAATAACGAGAAAAAAACGAGAGTTGGTGTATTTGATTCGCATCCTCAGTATTTTATGAACACAACCAAAGAAATTTAAGTCTTTTACATGAGAAAGTATCAAGCAAAAGTATACAATATTCCTTTTTAATTAACAGAAGAAAGAAATGAAATCATTGCTGTCATAAAAGTAGAATGCGGTGGCTCGCTGTACACATGATAATCTATAACTGGCTCTAATTGGATTGGATCTTCCTCGTAAACAGATTTGTAAACGCTGACCATTGATGTGTCCGTGCTCAGTTTTTTCAACTCGTGTGAAAAAAACTATGTTGAAAATTATTTTTGCAAATTAAGAATTTTTTTGCTAAAACAATAATTATTAAACGAGAACATGGAAAAATATCGTAGTAAATTACGCAATAGAATTGTTGCTTTAAATTGAAATTTTTTGTGGAACATTATATTTAATGGCAATACTATCTTGAATAATAAAATATTGCAAGTTGTTTTAATGCATATTTAATTCACATAAATAATTTGTAGTATACTGCAGTACAAATTTAATAACAATGGAATTAAAATTTTGACGCAATACCGTTGATGGTCATTATTTAATTTGCGTCCCAAGATTTAATTGCATTTAAAAATGAAATAAGTGATTTTAAATTGCTAATGAACTTTGTGCGACATGTATTTAAACTCACGTCTACTTTCAGAAGTATGCTTTTGCTATTTTCAATTGAATTTATCAATTACGCATATATATACGGGGTGAGTTTTAAATGACCCCTCCCAACTTTTTTTAAATTTTTTTAGTATCAGTCCCAGACTACCCTAAAATATATTAATGGGTAGTAATTACTTCATTTTATGTGGGTGGCCATTGACGGCTGCTACTTTGGATCAACCACATTGGAAAGTTGTTTTTCAAATTTGAAGGTTGTGGCAGGCCTCTTCGTCCTGAGACATATCTCCGAATTCGTAAATTTTAGCCTCTCAAAACTTGTGTATCACATCATTGTCATATTAGATAATCCATTATCCTCTGGAGCAGATTTTAAAACACCACCTAAAACAATTTTCAAGCTGTATAAAAAAGCTAATAGGTATATAACTAGGCCTAGATCTAGAGACCATTTCTGATGCTTCCAACTAACTTAACATCTAAACTGAACCTCGGCACTTTATTTACGAAACGGTTTTATATACTGTGAAAACTAATCAGTTAGCATGTACACCTGTCCATAAGTGCAATACTATAAATAGAAAAACAATCTTGCTAACTCACATAATTCATGAAAGATTGAAAGAAACCTGATTTTATGAGGCCTTAATAAAAAAAATCCGGCCAACATTATAGTACATTTTGTTACTAGTCTGGAAAGTGGCTGTTATCGGTACGAGATAGTGTTTCAATTACGAGGCGAGGCCGAGATGCATTTTCGGACGGGTCCCGAACGGTACTTTTCATCATACTACCTTTTATTTAATATTTTAAAACTTGTTAGCACGTTTAAAAATGGTGAGGTTATGTTAGTGTTATCAATGGTTACATTTCTGTAATTTACTAACAAAACATATGATAATTCATTTGCTCTTTTTAATATAGATTCAGGCATATTTGAATCAACCAAGTTTTTATTTGTATGTTTGTTAACACTCCTTAACATTACTAATACTTCTTCCAGTTTTGTCATTACAGTTTACAAGATCATCCGGTAACGGTTAGTTTCTATCACAGTTGAGAGTATTTGAAACAGTAGTTTAACGTGATGGTATGATGAAAAATCTATTTACATCATACTACACAGAAACATATTTTTTATGTGCCTTGTTCTTGGCTGGAAAATTACTCTTTGCCTATCACTGCACAGTAAATCTACCCTGCACTAGGAAACGGAAATAACGGAAGTCAACAATCAAACCAAACAGCTGATTGCAGTAAGCCGACGTTTAATGCATGTTTACTTTTTACTTCAGAGGAATGAAGTGGCAGCACTTGTAATAGTAGGAAATGTTTGTTTTTTCATTATGGTTTGAAGAATTGGAAACGTAATAGTTTATGCAAGGAGGACGTTATGATTAAGAATATGCTTTTTTCTGAGCAGTATGATGTAAAGTTTCGTAAATCACACGGTCGGTAGGTTTTAGCGTACTCGCGTGAAAATCCGCACTCGTCTAGCGGCTCCCGCGGGAACTAACATGCTCGCACAGTAAAACGGTACTTACCGGGCAAGTAACGAAATACAGAACGAATCCACTATCTAAATTCAAAGTAAATCCCGAGCAATAACTTGCTTTAAAATATTGATGAGTGTTTGGCGCTACCTTGATCCCTTACTTAACCTAAATTTATTTAACCGCCTGTCCTTTTCTATCCCGTCTTGGCTAATCTTACATTGAATGGTTCCATACTGTGCTACTACGGTCAACGGGACAACGCCAAAGGTAAAAGGTAGTGTAATTGTGACCTATTATTTTAGATTCGCTTTTCACAATGGTTTCAATGCCACAATGTTTAAATGAATTTAGACATATTCTTAGTTGTAAAAATAATCCTGTGATTCCTCCCCCCCAAAAAAAATCAAAACATATAGCCTATAATACAAGTAACGACAAACAGTCATATTTTATCATTAATCGTGATGTTTAGTAATTTGAAATCTTCGGGCACCGGTCCTGACTCAACCATTTTGAAATGATCAAAAATATTTAAATATAAGGATGATGTTGTGACCATAGTTTTCAAATTATGTTTCATGCTGAATTGAATATCGTAAACCGTTTTGAACTATCACGTTTTGTTTTTGAGATCCCATCTTTTTGGAGATTACAAATAACGATGATGAATGGATAAATTTCGCGATAATAATTCAAAATGATGGGTCAAACCACCATCTTTGTATCTGAAATACCGTTGTGTGAATGTAAAGAAGTAATAAATAAAATATAAAAAGTAAAAATGAATACATGTTTTTTATTTGAGTTATGCGGACAAACTTAGTCCCGCATAACTCACAAAGTTATATGCGGGACAACTTTGAGCTAATTTCAACTGTTGTTGTTTCTAATGTTCATTCATGTTAAATCCAACTAGGATGTTTGACAACCCAATTTCATAACGGAAATCGATTAAATATCCAATCAAATTGTTTTTCAGTTTCACAAAACAATTGTGCATGTATGACTCACCTGCGAAATAATATAAAAAAACTAAAAAGATTTAAAGTTATATGCAAATTTAATACACGATTTTCCAAAATTACATAAAGCTTTCTTAAAGCTTGAGGTTCACATCTATAAAAAAAGATTTTTTTACGATTTGTAGAGTTTTACCTAAAAATAGGTTGTTTTGTCTGACTATGGTTGATTTAATGGGAATGTAAAATAATAATAAGCCTAATAAATCAAATAAGTAAAACAATGGGAAAATCTATTTAACATTCAATAATGAGAGAAAAGAGAAAAGCCAATGTGGCAAATAAAATCTCACTTTTGTAAATGCAATCTCACTTCCTACATGGTTTTCTTTAAATATTTATTGCTGGACACTTAATGCTTACAGGGGATAGGCCTGCAAATTCGATAAAAAATATACTAGCCAGGATAAATTTTATGGATCCAAATGTTAAACAATATTAAGGCAAGCGTGAGTTTTAGCGGTTGCCATTTGCATAAAAAACTAGTTATAAGACGAATCCCGTATTCAGCTTGGCATGTCTCTATCCATAACTCTAAACTTGGACCATTCCAGATATTTATGAGCTCATACGTCAAACACAAGCACGAATAAAGCTTGTGTAGGCATTGGGCTTGGATGGTGCTACAAAGAGTTGGACTGAGAAGATGTTCAAGTATATTCTGTGTAGATTTACGACTTTTTACCACAGTGTTTTAAGGGTTTCTGTATCTTGTTCCGATAAAAGTGAATCCGAAAGTTGGGAAGATGCATAAGTCAATAATTGTTATAAACCAATATGAATAGGTGCATTTAAGTTTGGGCATAGATAGGGTTGGATCTGATGGCAAAATTAGGTTAGTAAACAAAATCAAGATAGTTCATTTAAATGTAAGAGGCATAATAAAGAAATTGGGACAGATAGAAATATTTTTGGAGGAAGAAAAACCTGAATTCTTTTTGATTAAAGAACATGGGTTAAACAGTGAGAAAATAAATCAAATAAAAATACAAATCTATAGCCTACTAAACTGATACACCAGGAGTGAGATGTTATTGGGTGGAACAGCTACAGACTCAACAGAAATTTCAAATTTAAAAATATTAGATACTGGAATTGGTTTATCTGAAACTCAAAATTTTGAATGCTGTGAGGTTAAGTTCGACATAGGTGGGGAACATTTCATGATAGCCTCCTTATATAGAAGTCCTGATGGAAATTTTGACACATTCCTAGACAAGCTTAGTAATTACTTAGATGATTGTAACGTAGGAGGTAATGATTTGACATGCATTATTGGCTCTGACCTCAACTTAGATATTTTAAAACAGGATGCCAAAGTTAAAAAATTTTACAACACCTTAAAATGCTTTAGTTTAGGCACTGTCATTACAACTCCCACTAGGATTGCTGAAACATCTGAAACCCGTATTGACAACTTTATTACAAATACTATGGTGAAGGAGAGTTGCGTGATTGAGCCTCACATATCCGACCACTGTTCAATATCCATAGTTGTAAATGTTCAAAATAATAAAAAAGCTAATAAGAAAAAGAAAATCAGGTCTCTAAAACCAGTCAATTTACAAGAACTGAAAGTTAGGCCTAGGAGGGAAACATGGACTGACCTTTATAATGAAATTGATATAAATAAAAAATATGACATTTTTGTCAACACCTTCAAATACTACTTTGACATAGCTTGTCCTTTGAAAGAAACTAAGATAAAAAGTGAATCTAAACCTAAATGGATAAGTAATAAAATAGTTAGGAAAAAAGAGGAGATGATCAATAAATACAATATATGGAAGGAGAACAAAACAATAGAGAACAAAAATAGATATAAAAGTGCACTTAGTAGTTACAGACAAAGCATTGATGAAGATAGGGCGGTTTATTACAATAGTAGAATCATAAAATCTGACAATAAAGCGAAAGAAACCTGGAAGATAATAGATGAGTGGAGAGATGAGTGGAGAGGCAAAACTAAAACTCACAACAATTTGACCTTAAACCATGGCAATAAGATAATTAGGAATCCAATTGAAGCAAGTGAAATACTAAATGATTTTTTTATAAATGTTCCGGCCAAAATAAATGAAGAAATGAGAGGGTTTGAGTCCATGGTACAGCCTTCCTTGCCTCGAACTGAGCACATTGAACTATATGATTTTAGACAAATTAACTTAAAGGAATTAGATAAGATTTTCGCTAAGTTTTCACCCTGAGTAACCCCGCTGAGTAAACATCCTCAGGGTTAGATGAAATATCAATGAAAGTTTTCAAATTTTGCAAACAAGAAATTGAATTACCGCTATTGCATCTAATAAATGAGTCTATGTCACTTGGCCTCTTTCCGGATGGTTGCAAGGTGGCTAAGGTGAAACCAATTTTTAAAAATGGGGATGAGTGTGAGATGTGTAATTATCGTCCGATGTCACAGCTGCCTGTTGTTTCTAAATTCATTGAGAAGGCTGCCTGCTGCCAGATAATGTCCTACCTGGAGGATAACAACCTCTTGTGTGGCAAACAGTATGGCTTCAGGCAGTCTAGATCAACCAAATTGGCATTAATCGATTTTATGAATGACTGTTGTGATGCAGTCGAGGCTGGGGAGACGGTGATGGGAGTCTTTGCCGATCTCAGCAAGGCCTTCGACTGTGTCAGGACAGATCCTTTAATCAGTAAGCTTGGGGTTAAGGGACGAGCTCTGAGCTGGTTAACATCTTATCTCACCAAGTGGTAGAAATTCAATACGAATTCAAATTCAAAATTAGGTCCGTCCAGTCTGACCAAAGATCGATCTCCTGTGGTGTTCCGATCTTGGGCCCTTTGCTTTTTCTCGTTTATGTAAATGTCATCACACAGGTAGTCCCAGAGAGCAATCTCTTTGTGTTTGCGGACGAAACAACAATCGTCACCAAACACAGGGAGATTGACAACCTTGAAATTGATTCTTTCATCAAAACTAATTGTCTGGCCCAATTTTTTGCTGAAAATAAGCTCAAGTTAAATCCGAAGAAGACAAAATTTTCTTGTTTCCAAACGCATCAACGGAAAAACTCAAAATTTTTCAGAAACCCAAGTTTATTGATTGGCGATGATCAAATTGAAACGTCAACAACGGTTGACTTTCTGGGGGTGAAACTGGATGATGCACTCGACTGGGAGGATCAGCTTATGAAGATCGAAAGCAAAATTTCAAAAGGGCAATTTGTCATCAGAAACTTGCGTGATTTGACGAACATCGATCTTCTAAAGACTGTGTACTACTGCCTAGTCGAATGCCACATCTCATACTCTATCGCCCTTTGGGGATCGGTAGACACTAAACTGAAGAAAATCTTCACCTTACAAAAAAAGATTATTCGTTGCATGCTAAAGTTGCCTTTTCGGACTCATTGTAGAGATTATTTTATTAACTTACAGATTTTAACAGTGCCTTGCATATATATTTTAGAAATTTGTATGTACATCAAAACCCAAGCCTTTGAATATAGTAATGATACACACAATTACAATACCAGATCTAAAAATAACTTTGCATGTCAGCATCAGCTGACCTTTTTTGAAAGAAAGCCAATTTACTCAGGTTTAAAAATTTTTGAAAAATTACCGCTAACTATTAGGCTTGAAGTAGACATTTGTAAATTTAAGAGCAACCTCAAAAAATTCTTACTCCAAAATGCATTCTACTCATTGGAAGAATTTTTTTCTTTCCAGTAGCCACTAGGGCTTAAACCATCAGTCCCAACCCTACTAACACATCAAGAAGATGTCCCGGCATGTCATGGGCATTTGACAATTCCAACGCCACTCGGCCATTTGGAAGCTTCAGAAGGTACAAGGTACAAGGTATAATTTGTTGTATTTAACGGCCATTTCAGTCTTCCAAGGTATGGATGGGAGGCCTATATAAAATGTTTGGAAATAGGTAAGGTACGCTATACAGCCTAATAAAATGTAAAATCCATTACGGCCACCAATTGTATAAAGTGGTTTTAATTTACCTGGTCCGTCTCCAGTCCAAAGTTCGTCGATAGATCACGACCTAGTTTCGACAGTAAGTTGCTCACGTGAGGTCTGCGTCGAGTCCAAGCCAACACAGTGTGCAGTCGCAATAAAGTTGTCGAAAGTTTAAAACACACATATTACACATATTTAACGTGACGAATATGGATAAACATTGAACTGGAGACAAACCAGGTAAATTAAAACTACGTTATAATTCACACCAGTCCAGGGGCAAGATACTAAAATGCACCATTTATATGTTTGTCGAATACCACACAAATCTGCTTATGTTGAGTCGGCCACCCGATTTATTGTATTACGACTTTTTTTTAAATGGGTTGTACGTCTAATCATATTTAATTAAGTGAGGCAATTCGTTGCATCAAAATTGTGAGCATTAGGCAAATTGTAGAAAGATGGAAGAGGGCTCAACTTAAAGGTCTCTATTCCGTGATAGCGGGAAACATAATGGAATTGCTTGAAACTAATCAGAAAACTAGAAATAACGTAAAATATCTGCCATTTAAAAAGCATAGGGATCTAAAAACGTCTGCAATATTTACATAAAACATGTGATACTGATATTTGATTCAAAACCATGTGGTAGGCTAAATATCAATATAAGGTAGATTCAGTTTGCTATGAGGGTAATAAATAAGGATTGTTTGAATTTTCTCTATTTAGGGGCTTTTAGCCCCTTCAAGCCACTAATAAATCAATAAATGTGTGAACAAACTAGAATCTTAAAACTAGTTATGGTCATTAAACTTTGTGGTTATCTGTCCACTAAAAACGGATATTTGGAATTTTATAGAAGTTTAGGGGGATTTACATAGGTTATGGATATTTAATTCCACAAAATAAGCTATTTCTACAATACATTTTCGCCTCTATCAACTAAATGAGTGACCCGAACTTCGATGTGAAAGAAAAACGTTTTTGTGAAATAGTTTTTAGCCGAAATTCACTGTCAAATCTTTCTTAGAATTTTCGGTTTAAAAAAAATGGTTGAATTCAGATTGACGTTAAGTCAAAAATCCACTTTTAGCGTCTTTTATTGTTTCATATCCCGGTTTATCTGTCATTCTCTCTCTGTGTTGTGATAAAAAAAAAAAACTAATACCACTTGCTTGTCTAGAAAGAAAAATCTTTGGACGTGGCGTTCACGTTCTCATTACAATCTAGGGTGGAATCATTAGCAGCACCCTAAAGGTATAATTGTACAGCCGTGGCCTATAGCCCAAATAAATCCATCTAGTAGTTATTTCCAAATAAATGCACATTACATGATATGATTTAATCACAAATTAATTATTCTTTTAGCGGGCTAGGCCGCGGGTATACATGTCGGTCTAACTATAATTTTGATTGTAGGTGAATCTACGAACAGTAACATAACAAATATGGTTTCTCGTCAAATCATTTAATCATATGTTAAAAAAGCGTTATCTAAGCTAATATAATCATCTAGCTTAATTATAATATTAGTGATCTAAACAAAACTTAGTACCGATAGAGTTTCCCTATCCGATATTACATTGTTAGTTCCTGTCATATTGAACATTGTTTACCGCCTTTATACCGAAACTGCACAATAAACTCTAGTGGATATAATAACACTGATAGTTCCCAATATCCGCGTAGCTTCACATTATTGCACATTGTTTCACTAGATGGGAATATCCGAAAGTTATAGGGAATTCTAAACACATGAAAAATACGGTGAATGACATTGTTATAATTGATTAATTCATTTGATAAACTTCAAATGTTTATAATATTACAATCAAAAACACTATAACATACATACTTTATTTCAAATAAAAAAATAATAAAAACTAACCAAAACTCAGAAGAGCAGCAAACATTTTACAAGAAATAAAAGCACATATTAAACTCTCAAAGGGTGATGTTTCGGAAATTAATTTGTATGACAAAAAAATAACTGATATTCAAAAACTTACTAGAAAATCGGAAGGTTCTTAGCAGGAAGATTAAGTAGCTTGGATATGCTGAATATTAAATATCTAAAACATCTCCATACTTATTACATTGAATAGTTATTATTAAACCGCCGGCCTTTACCAGTTAAACTTTATTAAAATAGTCTATGGAATACCATCCACACTTTACTAAGCTTTCAAAGCTGTAAAACGTAAACAAAGTATATGATTTTTCCTGACATAACTTAACTAAAATAAATTCGCCTTATTGCTTGAGCAGGTGTGCCAGCAAAGACGTATTAATGTAATTATAATAATAGGTTAAGATAGTCAGTCTCTCATGTATTGGTTCAAATCAAAAGCATATTTTAATTCGTAGGAACCCTAAATAAAAGGCATTATATTTATGACTAGTTGGTACAAGGTAAAATTTTCTAATATGCGATATTTTTATCATGCGTTGTTTTAGGATGACAAAATATATTTAAAACATAGAAATATACAGGGTGTTTACGAAAAACCCTTACAGACTTTGGGATATGGTTACATACATCAAAACTAAGAAAAAAGTTCCTATAAACATGGGTCCGAAAATGCTCGGTTATCCGTCTGTCGGTCTGTATGTGTTTTTAACATGATTTTGCATAACTATTGAACTACTAAAGATATCAAATTCAAACCTGGTATGTATATGCTGACTAAAAGGACCTATTTCGATGCGGAGTATCAAGTTTCTACTTTGTACCATTTCAAAATGGCAGCAATTTTTATAATTTATAACTTAATATCTTAAAAACCGTAAATTTTACAGAAATTTTACGAAAGACAAAAATTTGCGTAATTTTATTTCCTACAAAAGCATATAACGATTACAGAGATCGAACCATAATTAACGGAGTTATTGCAATTTTTCTAACAGATTACATGTTTGTTTATGGCAGTTATAGCAAATATTCGCATTGTTTTGTTAGAAAAATTGCAAAAGACCTGTTAATTGTGGTTCGATATCTATGATCTTTATACGGCTTTGTAGGAAATAAAATTTCGGAACTTTTTGTCTTTGTACAATTTCTGTAAAATTTATGGTTTTTAAGATATTAAGTTATAAAATATTAAAATGGCTGCCATTTTGAAATGGTACAAAGTAGAAACTTGATACTCCGCATCAGAATAGAACCTATTAGCCAGCATATACATACCAAGTTTGAATTTGATATCCTTAGTAGTTCCAAAGTTATGCATCATCATGTTAAAAACACATACAGACCGACTGACGGATAATCCAGCATTTTAGGACCCATGTTTATGGAGCTTTTATCCTATTTTCGATTTAAGTAACCATATCCCGAAGTCTGTAAGGGTTTTTCGTAAACACCCTCTATAATTGATATTTCTGAAGTAAATGTAATTTAAATTTATTATTAAATTGTATATGAAAAGTAAAATTTTAATAAAATGTTATCCTTTCAAGTCATGCGTAATGTTTATGTTTAACATCTGCACCAGGATTTGACATATCCCTAGTGTCTAAGGGCACGTTTCTTCAACGAGTAAAGTTTAATTCTTGCTGATCTCCAACTCGACTTGGTCTCACATACTCGCATAACGACACATTTTATATACTTTTTATATTCTTTTATCTTCCTGGATTAAATTTTTTGTTTATCCTCCTGCATATCTGCTGCCTTGTATGTTATATATATGCTTTTAAAACATGCCAAACCAATAAATGTCATTATACTACTTTATGCATACATAAAGATATTTTTGGACATGAAACATCAGCGTTTTATTTCAAAGCCAAATCTGTTATCCTATAATTTTTTTACATTTTATGGTTATAGACTTTAAGGTACAAATATTCATCAAATTATTCTAGACCGTATGAAGACATTATAGTTAAAAATATTATTTTAGGGGTGTAAAGCAAAGAGCTTAGTCAACTCAAATTACACATTTATTTGTTTTAAGTTAAATTAATGCACTGACGATGATTTCGATGTTCGTGATGTCATATTCTACATCTAATTATATCAAAACAATAGTATGGTGGTTATAATATACCTTGAAACCATATACCATCCATGTACTTGTAAATCTTACTTGTATCTATGTGTACTTGTACTTGTATCCATGTGTCTTGTACTTGTATCCATGTGTCTTTTACTTGTATCTATGTGTCTTGCACTTGTATCTATGGGTCTTGTAATGCAATTCTATAAATCATTAACTACAAATAAAGAATTTGAATGAACATTATATAATTTTATACATACTACTTTTTTAAGCAAATAAAACAATAAAAACCACTTTTTGAGAAAATATAACGTCTTTAACAGGAATTGAGAAAAAAACTACCTAACTCTTAAAACTACATGGTTAGATTGTCTAATCTACCAAATGCAATAACTATTTCATAAACTCTCATTAAAAAATTAGTGTTGAGAAGAAAAATTACAGAAGGAAAATTTTTTTCTCTACAATGACAATATTGTCCAATTTGATGTGCTTTAAATGTAAATAAAACTGTAGATTTAAAAAAATCAAGGAGGGTCTATAACAAGAATGATACAAGACCCTCCCTCTCTCCAAAGGGGGGTCCCCCTTCTCTTATTTCAAAAGGCGTTGCAAGCCTTGATAGAGGACGAGAGTTGTCAATCCTTTGTATATTTTATATCCTAAGAGTATACAGTATTATAATCGATTATGTTGCAAAGAACCATTAAAAGTAAGATTATATTAATACAAAATAATTATTTAGTGATACAAACCTCCAGCTGTAGTTAATTAAGTCTCGTATATTGGTCATTGAGGTAAAACATTCATTTTATTATCTAATCACACGAACGTTTGGTTTTTAATTTTATAACTTTACAAAAGTTATTGACGATAACCAATGTAGAGGATTCAAGGTGTAACACTGATTTAAAGACTGAATAATGAATTCTCTAAAACTTAAGGGAAGTGAACAACCATCGTATTATTAGTAATCGAATATATATTATAGGATTTTAATTTTTAAAATACTTTAAAGTATGTATGTGAATAACTAAAACGAAATCAAATTTCATATAGACTGATTCTTGTAAATTAATGAAGTTAGTAAAATTGGCAAAACTAAGTCATAAGCAATGTAAAAATAATATAAGGGTACTATCTACAACTTTCTTAATCACTTCCATTTTCATTATTTAAAACTCTGTATTTATCGTACATGTCTATTAGAAAAAAGCGATAGCAGAAATGTTTTGGCAGTTTTATGTCATTTATTTCTGAAAGAAGTAAATTAGACTTAAGTCTATTTTCAATCCATCGCTTAGCAGTTGCTTTTTTTAACTAAACAATTTTATAATCTGACATGTACATTTAATGAGTTAACGTGATAATTTTTGACATTAAGGCAGATTTATCTGAAAAATATGTAATCAAATATAAAATAGCTCCGTATACGTTTTTTAACCTTTACATTTTTAACGTTTAATACCCCCGTATCAGTAAACCTGCGTACTCAGCGAATATCCAATAAAAACAATAATTAATCAATTATTACAAAAAACATATAAAAAGTGATAAATTTATATTTTTAAAAATCCGTCGTTTGTTTTGCATAGTTTTTGTCAAAAATACTGATAAATAGGTTAAAAAAATATAAATTTCTTTAAAATACATCGGCCACATTGATATTTTTTAATTAAAATAAAAAATCCTATTAAAAGTTCTTTTGATAAACTCGAGGAATACTCCAGAGGTTTCGTTTGACAACATTCTGCTGCCCTGATACTAAAAAAGAGTCAATAAAACGTGAACTTGGAGACCAATGGACTTGGAGCAACGATCCAAGATACCAAATTGTTTTTTTTTTTTTTTCAAGCTGAATCCAATAGTGACAACGATTTGATTACTTTATTTTTTCAATTTGAAAAAAAAAACCAAAAACCTAAAAGTAGCCTTACCCCTTTATGTCGATCTGGCCGATTTACGAACTCGTCCAAGAGAACCTAGTTTTACTTGTGTGTACTAAATTTTGTCACGATCGGATAATTTTTACGAGAGTTATCGTGCTAACAGACACTCAAAAAATGAAAATTCTATTCACCATATAAGCCCATGTTAAATTTTAAAAGAAATCTTGATTTTTGCAGGGAAAAATGCATTTCCGCGATAAACTCACTTGATATCCAGAAAGTAGACATAGAAAGCTATCAATTGATATAAAAATTAATATGATTGCCAAAGTTACCCAGAACGGACATTTTTGTCCATTCTGTTAAAACGACGGTAATAGTTTATTTCTAAGGAAATTCGCTGAAATGGAAAAATCTGTTCAAATTACGTGATTTTTTGTGTGTCTCACTTTCAGATGAAAAGCATGCCATCCATTAATCTACATATAAAACATTACACATTTTTTAGAATTTATCAATGCAATATTTATTTATTTGTTCACATCTTATTATTTGTTCCAGGTACGTTAATGTCCTGTTCAACTGTTTGTAAGTATTGCTACATATTCAGTAAACTTGAAAACGAGATGAATTCGACAAAAAAACCTCCTTACCTTTAGTCTATAAACGGCTCTATGTTCCCTCGTTAAGCCTGTGAAGAATTACGTGCTTATGAATCGTGTTATAAGCTTAAAGTACGGATATGATATGAACATAAATATATTGAGAAAATATAATTATTTTCCATCTGACGCTAAGGGAGCTTACAAGACTGATTAAAATATTCATTTCATTACCCGGTATATATATGCAAAATGAACAGCACATTATTTGAACTATCTGCTCATTGTGTTCTTTTGTCAAGTTAAGTAAAGAATGAACTTGACAAAACAGAATTTAATTTTTGACAAACTCTTAATTTAATTTAATTAAGAATTTGTCCTACATATTTAATTGTATTACACAGGATTTAGTCAAAAATGAAATAGAACTATTTTGTTGCAAGTATCTATGTATGGAGGATTGTGAATAAAAGGTAATACCCCCGTTGCAGCAGACCTGCATGCTCAGCGAATTTCAAATGCAAAACAACATATTTCAATCCAACATAATGAGATTTGACATGTTTTTGTAAGCTCGTTAACAATAACATGGAAAATGAGTATTTAAGTTTGCTGCTTCGGGTATATTAAAAATTGGTGATTTTAATTAAATATTTAGTTGCTCTGAACTAGAAGAAGCCATTTACCAAATTTTATTGAGATATGTTAAGAAATAAGTCAGGTATAGAATTTTACTTTTTTTCTATGTAAACAACTCAAAAAGACCCATTTTTGGGGGGGTTACCCCCCTTTAAACCCCCTTCCGATAGTCCGATCGGACTGGTTTACGAACTCGTCCGAGTAATTACTACTTTACATATCTGTGGCAAATTTCATTAAGATCGGACTACTTTTACGCGAGTTATCGTGCTTAAAGACACACACACACACACACACACATATATATATATATATATATATATATATATATGAAAATGAACGAATAGTGTTTTTTGCTTCTAGGGGCCCCAAAACGAAAAGTTATCATGGTCTTGGGCTTAGGTCTTACCATGAGTACTACGGCAACAGCTTCTTACCTATTGGGGAAATTCGCTAAAAAGAACTGTATCATAAATATTAATGATTGATGGATGGGGGAATCTTTGGCCGTTAATTTATTTTTCCAGTTATTTTGTTAAGTTTCACAGAGTACGCAAGAGAGAGGGTGTACAAGACGAGGCAAAAACTAAATTTATCTATTAATGCTAATTATAAACATATTTTTCACTGGTAATTAATTAATAAACACCGCTGAAATATCTTACATTTGTAACATACTAGCTTATTAACCGCTTTACTCTACGATTATAATAATTTCGGTTTTATTTGATTGTAGTATAATAATGCACATTACATCTGAAATTCTGCTCTACCGATATTCTTACCTATTATGTCTTACACTAAAAAAATCGTTATGGTCCTGGCCTTGCTTGGTAATATTTCAGTTTTACCCGTTCATCCTATTACGATAAAAAGTCAGTGACACTATCCTTAAAGCATGTTCATAATCCCTCATATATAATGTTAATTCCTCACACTTAAAGGATCTTGGTTGGCATTTGGGAATCTGACGAGACACCCATGTGCCTAGACCCATAAGCATTTCTCTCGACATACGGCTGGACAACAACGATTTTTGATTGATTTGATAAGTGTACACTGGCCACACTTACTGGCAAAAGTGGTCACTTAATTTCCAGGCCATTTCATAATTTTATTTGTGTTTTATTAAGAGGAACTAAATTCATTTGTTAATTTTCAATTTAAAAACAGCTGTTTTACTACTTTTTTATTTTCGCTGTTTATTTCTTTGCAAACGTGGAAAACTTAAGGTCCAATGTTAAGTGTATTCAAGCCTTAAATAATATTTTTACTTAACTAGAGTTCGACGTATTGAAATTCAGACTTATTTAACCTACATAGAACATGTTTCGCCAGCCAGAACTAATTTATTTCCAACATTTTATAGAAATCTTGTGTTGTTTTCAGTCAAACATACATCCAAGCATATACACAATCAAGTACACATTGCTCATATGAGAGCACAAGATACAGATGAAGTGACTGTTACCTAAAAAAGAATCAATAAAGGTATCAAAATATGTTTATAGAATGAACAATCTCGAAAACCATTTGCCCCTTTATTTTTTTTTTTGATTAAAGGCAAAGGTACGACACAAGCCAACCAGCGTGATTCATGTTCCCTGAAGTGCTGTTAAGGCCCTATTCGCTTAAAACAATCCAGTTAACACCAGCAAATTACATAGAGTTTTGGATGGTCGGCCACCTTACTGTTAAACTCGTGGAAAGCAAAACACATTACGAATAAAGGATAATGGACTAATTCAGATAGGAAACGTAATGAGGTTTCGTAGCCATTTTGAGTGGTTTTAGATTTCAGATGGTGTTGACATTTACAAAACGATTGGTTTTGTTGGTATTGCTTTAGTGGCTAACAGAATCGTGATTATAGATCCTTAGGTCATAAAGAATTGGACCGCCAAAGAATCCGACAAGGAAGCTGTAGGTAAGAGTGTAAATAGGGCCGGCGTGATTAAGGCCAGATCATTAAGTTTTGAGCAGCCTAGTAACTTCATTTTATTTGTAACTAGCTGACAACACCAGTCACACCCAGAGAAAAAATCACAAGAAATATATATTAATAGAAAAATAATGAACACGATATTGCATCAGCTGTTTATTTGAATACTACTAAATGAATCTAAAATCTGTAACCGTATCGTCTAATTTAATTAATTGGAAGCTAAGATGTCCCACTGGGATCACAGGGGTATGCCCAGCAGGGAATACCTACTGGCAATACCTTCTAAAGGATTTAGAGGAAACTATAAATTGCAACAGCAAGAAATATACTCTAAAAATGTCACGCTATGTTTAGTTTAGTCGTAGGGCAATCCATACAGACAAAAATATGCTTTATTTATTAATAGATCTTGAAAATTTATTAACTCTAATTTTATTTTCGTACAATATTTTATAATGCTTAAGAGTTTTTTCACGTTACTGACCTTGTTGACGATTACTAAGACATTAATAGCGTTGATCCAATTCAAACAATTCCCAACCTAAAAATATACTTCTTTCAAAACGATTTTCACAAAGATTAAAAAAACTTAATAGCGAGGATAATATGTTGTTATTGCCAATTCATAAAACATATTAATAATTCAAAGTATAGCTTAGGCTAACATTTGCATAAAAAACGTATTAAAAGACAAATATAGCATGCTGGTTTACCGTGTGTGTAATCTAAAACTCAAAACTTAAGCAGTTAATTATGTTTATGAGCTTGTGAGTCAAATACATGAACGATTAAAGCTAGTGAAGACAATTATTAGCTAATCGCTGATCTGACTGATAAATGTAAGTAAATGTAACTGTACTCTTGTATTTACCTGTCACACAACTTGAATTAGACTTGTTAATACATTTTGATCCGGATTTATTTTTTTCTGATGACAACAAAACATTTGGGTGATAGAAAAGTTATGATTTTATATTAGAACGTTTATAATTTCGTAAAATTATCTTTAAATTGAGCACACGTGTAGGAATACTATTATTACCGAAGCAAAAGAGTGTTGCAAATATTTGTCGCAATCAAACGTTAGTTGAAATACTTCGTTTATCTGTTTGTTTGATTGGAATTTTTTGAAATTGTAAGTTTGTATTGACTATTTTTTGGACATGTCATACCATTAATTCATGATTCTTAAGTTTTTTTTCATACATAATAAAATATATTCATCCTTTAGTTAATATACTGGGTGTTCAAAAAATGTGGGGCAATAATTTACGAAGTGATTCCTTAGGTCAAAACAAGCAAAAAAGGTTATATAAACATAGGCCCTAAAGTGCTTCGTTTTCCGTCTGTGTGTCTGTTTGTGATTTTTACATATTTAATCATATCTAACGAACCTCTTAACGTACAAACTTCAAATTTTGTTGTTCTTGTAATATGGATAAACACTATTAAGAACTATTTTTGTAAGAGGTATCAAATTTCTATTTTGTACCATTTCAAAATGGCGACTGTTTTTTTGTTTTTGAAACTAAATATCTTAAAAACCGTAAATTTTATAAAAACCATACAAGAGACAAACAAGTTTTGATATTTAATCTAACTACGCTGATGTTATCTTAAGATTATAATGTTCGGACAGCTAATAATGGAGAAATGTAAATTTTCCGAATAAAAACATGCACATTTTAGACAGAATGTTCATGAACCATGTTTTCATCCAGAAAAGTTAACATTTCTCCGTTATTTGCTGTCCGATTATCATAATCTTAATATCAGCGTTAATTGGATTTTATTTTGCAACTTTTTTGTCTCTTGTATAATTTTTCAAAAATGTACGGTTTTTTTAGATATTTAGCTTTGAAAAAAAAACAGTCGCCATTTTGAGGTGGTACAGAGTAGAAATTTGATACCCCTTACAAAAATAGTTCTTAATAGTTGTTATCCATATACCAAGTTTGAAGTTTATACGTTGAGAGATTCGTGAGATATGATTAAATATGTAAAAATAACAAACAGACACACAGACGGAAAACGAAGCACTTTAGGACCTATGTATATATAAACGTTTTTGCTTATTTTGACCCAAGGAATCGCTACCTAAATTATTGCCCCAAATTTTTTGAACATCCTGTATTTTATAGTTATTATGAAAACAATTCAAACTAGCTGCTTGTAAAAAAGATCTCATGAACATTAACCAGTGGCTATATTTACATATCTACTGTTGTAATAATTAAAATTTGGGCTTTTATGCATGATGATAAATTGTGGGCAATGAGTTTGCTTAGTGTGATAGATTAAATGATTTGATTATCAGACACTGATATTTCAAAATTAACAAATGTTTAAAAACGTATGCACAACTTTATTAATGCATAGCGAACTGTGTATACGTTATAATGTCATCATCGTAGCCTCATTAACGTCTACTCAAGGTATTACCTTTGAGGATTATCATTATCATAATCCCTGTGAGGCAGCTTGCAGCAGCTTCATCATGTAAGTAATTGAATTGTTTCTCCTCACCTTTATAATATGCAGATTAAGTATTTGCAATGCACACCTTTACTAGCGCACGAATTATGAACTGACGTAAACAGTGATTAGTTGTTTTTAGATTATGCGTTCAACGTCTATGTATTCAATTAAAATAAGCTCTTAAGAAACATCAAACTCAAATATGAACTATCATGTACGTTTTAGAGTTAGTTAAATGAATCTAGATTGAAACTCGGAACTTTGTATTCGTGCAAAATGGGATTTTTTCCCTCTTGACGTTACTTTCAATATGTATTCATGAATTCATTTAACTATTTTCATTAAAAATCACTACTATTAATCAAATAAACCAATATTCAAAACTTTTTACCATTCGTCGCCAGATTGATAAAGCCTAGGCGACATTGCATTATTAATAATAATGACATTTTCTGCACTAAAGAGACGATGCTTAAGTTTGTGTATAACCTATGAACTTGCTAACCAACTGACAGACTCAGTTTATAAGATTGATGTGGACATGTCATATAATAAACAAAGTATCATAATTTTTCGGTATTCGGAATCTTATGTCTTCATTGAAAATAAACCTAGAACATAGCAAAATGTGCAAACATAGGCAGTTCTTGATGCAAGGAAAAAATTCGCAAAAGTGGGCCCCTTTGATTAGAGGTACGTTTGTTTTGGGTTCGTTATATAAACAAAAACGTTTTACAAAAAAAACAAAAACGTTGGAAATCCAAGCTTGGACTCCTGTAAGAGAAAACAATAAAAACTATACAATAAACAAAGTTGAAAAATCATCTATCAGCCAACATGTGGCGTACGTGATTAACCACCACAGCAAAGTGGATGTAAATATTTGTTAACAATGTTATTTTTTATTTCAAACCGTTGTGCCCTGTCGTAATCGACAAGCCTGGGATTGGAGAAGCTCATTCGTACCTAGAGTACGAATATTTTCTAAAATACGATTTAATAACAAGATGATGTAATTGAAAACTGCAAATATTGATATTATAAATACTATCCTAATTTTAATAGTTATCTAAATGAATGTAAATAATATTGTATATTTTTTACGCTTGAATTGCCAAGGGTTCTAAAGCGGAGGGAACGTTTGCGATTTTATACATGTCAATATTAACTTAGTCCTTTCTACATCTTGCTCTGCTCATATAACAAAAGGCTCGAGCGGTACTTCAGAACAGTGATTTATATCATAGAGCTCACCTCTATCGAAACTGAAAGACGAAGTATTTAACTAGCTTAGGAGTTTAGGTGGATGAGTTATATTCTAATTCCAAATACCCCCGCTGCAGCAGACCTGCATTCTCAGCGAATTTCAAATGTAAAACAACATAGTTCAATCCAACATAGCCAGATTTGACAAGTTTTTGTAAGCTCCATAAGAATAACATGGGGAATGAGTATACAGGTTTGCTGCTACAAGTATATTAAAACTGGGTGATTTTAGATCAATATTTAGTAGATCTGAACTAGAAGAAGCCATTTACCAAGTTTTATCAAGACATGTTGAGAAATAAGCGAGATATAGAATTTTACTTATTCCCCATAAGGTTAACATTGGGACAACGTACTGTGTTTACCACTTTCAATATCTCGGTAACAATGGACATAGAGCAGCGACTCAAAATACTAAATTGTTTGTTTTTTTGAGCTGAATTAAATGGTGCTAACCAAAATAGGATTATTTTTATTTTTCTATGTAAAAACCCAAAAACCCATTTTTGAGGGGGTTTATCCCCCTTTACCCTCCTTCCGGTGGTTCGATCGGGCTGATTTACGAACTCGTCCAATTTATTATCACTTTACATGTCTGTGCCAAATTTCATAAAGATTGGACCATTTCATACTAAAATAGTCCTGTAAGCTGAAATTATTCATACATTATTATTACGGTAAAAACCAGTCAGTCTCCCGACTAGGTTTGCAAGACTATTTAAAGCTCGTAAGTGCCCTGTATATGTGACTTTCTCATAGTTTTGTATTTTAATGACGTTATTTATTGCTAAATATTTACCATGAAGGAATATATAAATTGTTCTCATGCGTGTAAGAGAGTCATTTACTTAGTTATGGTATTGTGATACGACTCAAGGTAGTATAAGAAACTCTAACTCAGCTTCTCTTACATTCCGGTCGTCTCATTACAGGACGATCCTATATATATATATTGACGGTCATTGACCGGGGTTTTGTTGTTACTGCTTTCCGTCTTTAGAATGGTTTGTAAAACTCCATATAATCCTTGGAGAGTCTTCCTCCAAGGAGGAGTCCTCTGTGTTCGTGGCGGTACAGTCAAATTTGTATTTTTAGCGTATGTCCTTGGTTGGTGTGTCCAAGGGGACTCGTTGTGGCTGGCTAATGAAAATTTGTGGCAGTGAGTAGGATTAGAGGTATTTTGAGTACATCTTTAAATTTTGTTCTTATAGATTAGTATATTATTATACTTTCTCTTAATTTGTGGCATGTTAAGTGTGAGAAGGGGCTAATGGCCTTAACATTGCCCTAAATGTATAATGCCTAATTTATTTTAATTTTTTATAACGAGAGAGTCATGTCGTAAAAGGTGTTTTTAATTAATTTGGTTCAGGAGAGGGGAAGTCGCCTCCTTTCGTAGAGTACTTCTCGATGTAAGGGCTGTTATCCTCTTGCTCACTGCTCGTCTGAAATTGACGTCACGTTTGTTAATTAGTGCGTACGGTAGCTAAACGGTCTGGTGGTCATTTTGACGCCTCAATACAAAAGGGCCTGATAAAAATTTGTACTTATTTAAAGGGTCAACTCTAGAATCAGCTGTGATTTATCTTTGGATTTTATTTGTCTAAGTAGCCCGCTCTTTTCATTTGGTATAAAATCACATATCACATTTTACATCAAGAATTAAGAAAATTAATTATCGTAAAATATCCTCCAAGAAAAAAAACTTTCCTTAGCACTTAGATTTTAATGAGTCATTAAAACAACAATCCAAAAACAGCCACTGAGGTAAACAATAAATCCTATGCTCCTTTATGAGCAATGCTATCTTGCTTGCTTGAACAATTAATTGTCTTGCTTGAACAAAGACGGTTCCGTGGATTTCCTTCAAAATTTTGAAATAAGTCATTTATGATTAAAAACGTGTTCTATGCAGATTCCTTTGCCAGAAAAATATAACGATTTAATAATAGTAAATTTTGAACTATTGTAAAATTTAAACATTGGCCTCATGTGTTGCCATGATAGGAACGAAATAAACAAGGAAAGTGTATACAAATTAAGTAATCATAACAGTTGTTTGCACACTGCAGCCGACTAGGAAATACAACGTGTAAGATAAAGATTGCACGGAACAGTAAAAAAGTTTATCTTTAAAATTATGACACTGACATTTTTATAGTAATTGAATGAATTGGTAAATATGAAATTATACCAAGGAAGGCTCGGATTCCAGGTACTGTTCAAATAAAACTAAAGACAATTTCGTGTTCTCTGTTGTAGGTGAAATAAAACAAAAATGTGTATACCTTAAAAATAAATATAAGATCCTAATTTCAATCTCCATTTAACTTTTAATCTCTAACTTTTAACTCCATATTTTTTATTTCATCCAATAAATGAATTTATTTATTTATTTATTTTTTACTAAAACGCCAATTATTTAAGTAGTTTAAAGAGTATCTACTTAAAAGACCCGATAATTCTTGGGATAACGATGAAACAGTTTAAAGAGGGACTCTTAAAACTGGAACAAAAGCTTATTTGGAAAGATATGAGGCCATTTTCAAGGGGTTAATATAGAGGAAGGAGTGAAAGGGTTGATAGCCTGGATAGTCGCCAAGCGATACTGGTCTGTTATACAACCTCGTCTGCTGCATCATACTAAATCTGTTTATACCTTTCTTTTGTAAAATATATTCCTCGTAAACCTCTTTATTTTATTTTAAACTTGCAAATCTCAGCTACCGCATTGCACGAAATTACGTGATCACCTGTCATCTAAGAATATGTTGATCTTTTTAATAATTAAATTAAATAGCATGGTTAAATAATATAAACTGATACAAAATTAGTCATAAATACAAAATATCCTAGCTGCCTGTTAGAAAAGGTTAATCTTTTAATAGTCATATAAAAATAACTTATACTTAAATGAGACAAGAGTGTTTTAAAAACAGTTCTAGCTGTTTCAATAACACTCATATTTATTGTTCGCTTGAAGTATATATTGTTATACCCGATACCAGTAGTAGGAATTAAGGAAAAACTGTGAAAAACCTAAATTTATTGTATTTTTCAATAGGCTTCATGGTTCATTTAAGACGGCAAGCTGTTTTCTTTATTTTACAAAGATGTACATTGTTTTGGAAAACAAAATTTAGTGAAGAAACCTTAAACGATTTTGGCCATTAGTAAGCATTATTTTAATCTATTTTGAGTTAAAACTAGTGCCATAGTAGAATTCTCTGTTATGCTAAGAATATAAATAGAGGATTTCCTTAAAATTCCTCCAATATTTTAAACTCACCACATGCAACAAAAAAGAGGAAGAATTAATTCATAAGAATTTATTTCTATACTTTTGATGCTGAACAATTTATTCCTAAGCCCTTTGTCTAAGAAAGGTTGTGATAAGATTTCCCAAGAGCAGTTCAAGATGCAAACAAGACGCCGTTTATTTAAGGTAGGGATTTGAACATCCAAATTACTGCTTCAATATATTTCTATCTTTGTTCATATACTGACCGAGAATAATATAAACTTTTGTGACATAATTGATTCTATAAATGTGCAAGAAGCTTGAACAAGTTTTAAACTTCCTACTATCAATGAATTTTAGAAATTTTCAAGTTTACCTTATAAACTGAGTGGTGAAATATACATTAAATCAACCTAAAATATTTCTTTTGTGAAATAAGACACATTTGAAACTGTGGTTGTCACGATTAAAATACATATACAATTTCAGTACATAATACCCCTAAATTACCCAAAACAAAACACAATACTTAAAGAGTAAATTCCAAAATCATTAGTAAAACTAAATAGTGTATTACATGTAACAGGTTTACCTAAAATGTGTTATTAACAAAAACACATCCTCTAGTTGTATTCCTGTGTTTAAATACCAATAAAGGCTTTAGTCAGTATACGTACGTTTTACGAAAGTAAAACATACGTAGTGTATTTTTTATTTTTGCCTTTTATTCACCACACATTTACCTTTCCATATATACTCTCCATTAATTTGAGTAGGCTGTGAGTAAGTATAACGGAGGACGTTGTTTCCACATTTGGAAAACATTTGGAAAAATAATACTTGAAATATAAATTTAATACTTTACAAAGGAATTTACCAGAACTTATTAAAAGTAAGTCCAGTTGATAAGAATGCTAAACAAGAAAGCTCACGATATGTATAAACTACATCGATTTAAAAAGTATTAAAATTATTCAAAAGAAGTACAATTGATGATGATGTTAAACAATCACGATGTATTTTTCTTTTAATCCGTTTCTCAAATGCCACTGACCTATTGTATAGCCCAAAATACTTGACCTAGAACTTTGAAATTTTGTAAGGGCTTTCCTTTTAGGAAGTATTCATCCGCTAGGAACGGATTTTTCGAAAAATTTTCCTGTCCAAGTGACGATACCATTTTATTTTTAACAGTGTAAGAGCTTTTTCAGGTAAGCCATCAAAACTGGCTTTGTCAAAAGCACAACAAATAAGAATCATTTAAATAAAATACTTACACAATTAACCTTTAAACCAACTGGTCATTTTGAATTTTTCTTAGGGAATGCACCATTTATTATTATATTTTCCTTTCAGATGAAAAAAATCGTTTTAAATTATGTTTTTCTCCGGTGTCTGACATCTGATTACGTAACTACATTATTAAACAATTACCTTTTGTTACAGATATTTTATTTTTATTTATTTGTTCATGAGAGTATTGAGAAATTATCAGTTAAATTGATTCTCATATAGCCTTTGAATATGAGAGAATATAAGGGTTTACGATACAACCATGGTATTCTATCTAGGAACGAGAGATTACTTGTGTTTAACAAAACTTAGGTTCATTTAACTTTCTTGAGGTTTTGCCAGACTCATGATTCAGCCTCTTACAATGCATTAAGGGGCAGTAACAATGGCTATTGCTGAAGTGTAATTCTGTCTGGAGAACTGAATGAAACGTTCTTTTCGTACACAAAACTCTAAACCACATTTGCAGACAGAGTTTTAAGTTCTCAATAATATTCTCATAAAGACCGTCTCAGTGAAAGAAAAATTTTTTTACGTCGACAGTTTTTCGCTTGTAATTTAGTATTTTGGGATAAGACCAGGATAGAGTGTCTTCGCTCATATTCCGTCAACCTTTAGCTCGTAAAAAAGGTAAAACTAACAACACTTGTTTTTACAGTTAATACTATAAAATAGCCTATTGTAGATCTGACGGATTATTTTGACGCAATTATGTAGAATATTGTTTTATGAATCGATATAAAGATAAAAACAATCATCGCTTTACTGTATAGTTAATGGATCAAAAAAATAAAATAACATTTTACGAACCCCACTGAAGTTTCTTTGATAGGCGATTTAGTACAGACACCAGAGTCCAATAGAACGTCAAGTACTTTAGTGACTCCCTTGAATAAAAGTGATTGGAACTTTTAATATACTTGGTATTTATATTAGGTTTTAATTTATTTTTATGTTCGTTATGCATTTGTACTTTATAGGATAAATTATTTTGCTGAAACACAAAAACCCTATGTTATATTACCCTTGTTTTTGTATATTTATAATTCCACTGTTTGCTACTCCACGAAATAATTTGTAATTTTTAACCTTCAAAGGACTATTTTTAATTATATTTTGTATGTTACAATATTTTTAATTGAATTATGCTTTGCCTAAAAAAAGATTACATTCAAAATGTGCTGAGTTATCAGCAGCAAATATCATCTGCTACTCAGCGTGTTAAAAAAAACATCATGTTCGCCTATGAAATATCTAGATTCTAGATAAAAACGAAATATCAGGACAGATTTGTTCTGTTTGTAGAATGATTTAATCTTTGGTTTAAAGGATCTTAAGGAGAACTTTGGAGAAATAATCCTTCACTTCATGCTTCATAAGCTACATTAAACATGTTTACTTTACACTAAAGCCTTTTATATCACTGAGATAAAATTCACTGCCTCAAGGGGCTGCAGCTCGATCGAGAAAACTATTTAGACGATTTCCTTAAACAATGTAGTTAAATAAGAAAGGAAAACAATACATCTTGTTGGATAACTCTCGTCAAGTTATTTGTTTTCTCAGCTGTTTTTAACGAATCTCCCATGGTGGCCGTGCTACCATTATAACTTTTCGTTTTGAGACCACTGAGGCAAGAACACCTTTGTTAAAACCAAAACAAATGCATATGAGATACATAAATTTACATATTTGAAATTTATATGAGTAATCTTCAAAAACTGTATTTGCAATTATCTTCCAAATAAGCTCGTATGTATTTTACAGTAGTCCTTATCAGTGGTCTTATATATAACTGAAGCTGATGGTTTTTTATTTTCATTTAATTTTTTAAATTGGAAATATTCAATACAATTTTAAGAAAATTAGTTTTTTTAAATTTTGTGATAACATTCTGTTTTATGGTACTTAGGTCAATTTCTTTGGCCAAAAAATCTGAGCATCTTCATGCCATCTTTTGGGGGATAAATAGCGTAAATTCAGGCTTTTTGGCACATAAAAGGTTATTATAAACCCATATAAAATCTATGTATCTATGTATATATAAGAAAAATACAAAAATTTAAGCCCTCCCCCAAAGTTATAGCATCAAAATTACCGATTTATGAACGAAAATATTAATATACTAAATGCAGTACGTTGTACTGAGGATATTTTGCACTCTGGTGACAGCAATTAATTTGTCAACTGATTTACTTTAAATTTTGTATTTATATTATTTTTCATGATTTGATTAGCTAGTAAGTGGGAGGAATAAATCTGAAGCTCTTATCCCCATTTTAAGGGGGCATTGAGACACAAATTTTGTGGTTTTTGGTCAAAATAGACATTAGAATATAAGCTCTAAATTGAAATTTGCTCCGTCATGTCAACTGCTGCGTTCATACTCGTTATTTATTGACATCAATTACAGATAAATCATAAGCTATATTATTTATTTGCATGCTTAAAAATCTGCGTGATTGCACGCATTGTTAAACTTTTGTAACATTCATGACGAAAAATCCACGCCTTTTTGTTCTGATTTAAGTCTATACGTAGGCTACTTTAGAAAGACCGATGTGGAGTTAATTGTTTTAAGGTCCTATGTTGAAGATGTAAATTTTTATATTAAAACTTTGCGTTTTATCACAGATAAGTTTTCAGGAATATTGCGCATGTTTTCGCTTATGTGTAGTTTTATTCAAATAAATCCTTATGAAAATACCATTTAAGAGTACGTGACCGTCTTTCTATCGATAATGATAATAACAATCAAAAACATTTTTTTTTTTCTTAAAGCGATATGATAACAGTACTATACACGCATAAAATACAAATCTACTAAATAGCAACAATTAAAATAGATAACTTTTTAAAACTTGACCCAGTTAATTTTTGTAATTTTTGAACTGATGTATTATTTATAGGGACAAAACGTCGTTATTAAATTAAAATTAAACTATACAGAAAAATCACAACTGCGAGCTTTAATATTACTAAATAAATAAATACGGTCACTATAGGAGAAATAGCTGGATTTAGGAATTACGAAACGTGAATTTGTAGGTCAATTATTAAATGTCAATAATTGTGTCGACATAGATCTTCCTATACATAACTAATTTAAATATTTAGTAAAATCTTTTTAAAATATTTAAATGGTTGTCTGTAAATTTATCTCATGTATTATGACTATAATAAAAATAATATCTTCATGATATATATGAAATATGATATCTTCATCATATATGTATGAATATATATATATAATACAAAAAAAGAAAAAAATAACCCAACAATACCGACCTCTAGACATTAGAGGTGATTTCAGGCTAGGTGAAGTAAATTCACGATCGGCAGACTGCCAGCGGCCATCTTAACATCCGGTCTGCGTTTATCACAGGTTCGGTCTTATAGACGGTTTCCGGTATGTTTCACAAGGGTGCGATGCAGCTTTTCAATCATAGGGCTTAGACAAAAGAACCAAAAATATATCGATCAAAGTAAAATAATCCGTAGGCCCTAACCGAATCCGTGATAGAACACCTTTTTGAAAATATACAGTAGGTTATAATAATAATAAGTCATAAAACAAATACATATAATTTTATTTATCTTAAAATGTTGAAACGTGAAATGTATTTAACCATAGAACATTTTCGAGCGTAAAGAGGTTGTCAATTTAATAACTTCATTTTCTCATTTATTCAACCATAATTGGTATATTTGCGAAATCAACACATTATATTATATTTTAATTCAGAGACAGCCTTAATACGTACCAGTTGAAGGTTTAAATAATCATTCAACAATATGTAATATAATAGTTTTAAAATAATATTCTGTTTATTGGACTGTAAAACTAAGATAAATCTGACATCAAACGGAGAAAAGAAATCTCCTTAACAACTTAAACAGGAAGAAACATTAAGAGAATAAATTATAAATATTGTTATATCTTAATAAACCAAGTTAGTATTGGGCTAAAATTTTAATAATTAAGGGTTGAAGTAATTTGAAATGCAGTCAACCACCACACCACAAACCTTGCCCTGGGGATCTCTGGGATAAACCATAGACATAAATCATACAAGTTAGGCCGGCTAAAACTGGCGAAACATCACTAAATTATATCCATAATAATGCAGTCATAAACGATTTTCCGTAGCTTTCAAACAAATTTATCAGTTCTATATGGCCCGAAAAGACTCGATGATTTTACTGTCAAAGTAAAAGGTTTTCGCTTGGTAAAATAATAACGTATTTGTCATGGTATCATTATTTTAATTGGCTTTTTAATGGGGACAGCTACCCTGTGTATTGGTTCCTCCTCTCTTTATGCATGTTACCACCCAAACTTGGGCACCCTTTCAAGTATCGTTCCCGATTTCTATGATTGTTCATTAATTTCGAATCAAGTAACTTTGTCCTGACAACCCACAAGACTTGCACTTTTAACATTGGGCCAACGGACGTCATGTGTCACGTGATTTGGCTTGGGCTGTACCTACCTCCCCGGCTTTTCATTGGGCTTAAGAGGGTTTCCTGCCTACGGCAGTTTTCGTTTTTCTGCGATTCTAGCGGTGACTTTTAGAACTGCGGCTTCAAAAGAGCCCGCGTTTTTTTGCACTTTTTGCCGCGCAAGGCAGTGAGGGGTAAACGCAGTGTCATTTAGTGTCTCCAATTCTTAAAATAAAGTTTATTTGGATACACCACTTTAAAAATTAAGAGTTATAGAGTATTCATTGACTCTCCGAAATCGTTTATACTCACTACTTAAAAAGATACATGGCGTTAACGTTGGTCAAATTCAACGCAAATTATCTTCAGATTACGTAAACATGAAAAATTTTGGGTTTGCAACATACACTCTATAATTCTTTGTCTCTGGAACGGTAGGTTGAATCAAATGTTATTTTTAAAACGCTAAACGACACCGAGCGGAGCGTTTGTAGGCGTGTTTTGGCGTAGGTAGGGAACTCTCTTAAGGGTTTGAGGTTATAACGTTTCTGCTTAAGCGTAGGCAAGGCTGTCATTCTTAATTTTCTATCCTATTCGAACGTTTTTTTCCAGTTTTCTGTTTTCAGTTTTTAAATAATGAAAACAGTGTACAGAACGTTTAGAGCTAACTAGTTTGATGAATTTTATGAAAATACATAAAAAGCTTTACGGTTAAATGTTCTAGGGTTATATAGTTCTACGGTTTTATCGTTCTACTTTAATAGCGTGATTTTACAGCCTAAGTATGCACCAGCAATACATTTTTGTCAGTGATTTCTGTCCTTAATGAAAACTGGACGTAAGAGGGAAGAGGAAATGAGCAGGACCAATTAAATTGTTATTAAAAAATACTCACTCCGTTTTGAAATTAGCGCAGGTGATCGAGAATAATTAAAGACTTCCTTATACAGATTCACTAAAACCCTGCAGTTTTCCTTAAGTGACGTTTTAATTATTAATTTTTTAAAACCAATGTTACATGATGTAGGCAGTGTCCCTTATCCTCAATTGGTTAAGTCATATTCACAAAGTTCTCTACTTATAGCTCTGTTACATGTTTTGTAATGATGTGTGTTTATGGTGGATAGAGAAAACGTAGCATAAGTTCTCTTCCGACTAGAGCCAATGATAAGTCAGATGTAAATGACTCGTAGTTAATTAAAAATCAACTGCCCCCCAAAAAAACGTAAATCATCTTCGCCTTAATTAATTTTAATATTTAAATGACGATCAAAATACATCTGTTTACATTATGAAATTTTTTTTAATGTTCCAATATTTATTTAAATGTTGTAATATTTCATTAATAGTAACTTCGTTTATTTTTTTTGCAAGTTAAAAAACCAATGTTTGGCTTCGTTAAGTCTTTTGGTTTCATTCTCTCACAAATACCTCGTTGGAGTTGTTACCACACGCTGAGTTGTAATTCCTTTTGACGTTAAGACCAGTACGTTCCGTAGATAGCAAGTATGTTTTCAACAAAAGAGGCTAAAAATTAGCTTTTTATGTACGTGAAAATTTAAACTTGCTTTAAGTAAGGAAATTACATTATGTAAGCCTATAAAAATATGCGTGTTTGTATTTGATGCTGTTGAATAAATCTTCTTTATAAATTTTACTCTTAAACAATTGTTATAAGACATGATAATCATACCCAAAAAAAGTTTGTAAAATTATGTCAATCAGTAAAGAAGTGTGATTATTCATGATTATATGTTAATGCTGTACTATACTTGATTCAGTAATACTATCAATTTACAAAAGGATAGAGAAAAGAATTTAACATTTTTACAAAAAATAATTAAAACTAAACCAAAAATATGATTTTATTATAATCCTTACTTAGTATGTATTTTTAATAATAGGTTTTACCTAAATTGTATATTACGAAAGTGAAGTTTTGTTTTTTCGCGATAGAGTTTACAGACGTCCTTTTATGAACAAATTAGAATTATTACATTTTAAGAAAACTTGTTTTTGCTATCGAAGAGAAAAGTTTAAATTCTATTCTAAAGGGAGGGTATTAATTCTGCAACAGCCTGTTAAAACAGCTCCAAGGAGGCGTTTTAGGGTATAAATCTTAGTTTTAAAGTATAGCAAAATACAAAATGTACTGTTAAAATCAGTCAAACAGAACAGTTACCAACTATCACCAATAGTAATAGTTGTAATTAATCACACAATTGGGAATATTTGTGCTATTTATCAACCGATTTGAGTAGAAGTTATTTGCAATTATGTGATATAAAATTCTGAAAAGATGTTGCTGTTAATTATTTGTAAAATCAACTTTTTCTAAAGTAATTAAATTTTAAAGTTTAAACTTGCCACCGTTTTGAATTTTGCGAAGTTTAAAGTTGGGAAAATTCTACTTACAAACATCGATAATTAGAACCAAATTATTAAAACTAAAAAAAAATTAAAAAATGATCTTAAAATTGAAACTATTTCATTTTAAACACATACTGGCAGACGGACAGCCACTTACGCTATATATTCTTATTTATAAGCTTACTAAACATCCAGGAACAATACCCTTAAGTATCTGACACGAAATGTTAATAAATATCGTTTCGCCTCAGGATATAATTACACATGAAAACTCTTGTAGTTTAACCACAACTTTCATATATTAATTGAACGCTCATTGAATATCTTAATAAAGTATAATATATTTCAAAAATATACGAGGTAAATGTAAATTATTTATTGATAAAAATCCAAAAGGCACTAATTTAATAGGTCCGAATCTTAAATATGGCATAATTTAATTTATTTTAAAGTAGTTTAGAAAATTGTAAAATATAGAAGAACCTTGTGGTATTAATGTACCTATGAAAATGTTTAAATAATCTTTCGTATTACACAGGATGTCTTCAAAAGACTTGTTATGTTTGGAAGTGATTTCTTAAATTTGCATTGAACTAAGAAGAAAAGTCAATATAATGGTATGTTTTTAATTTTTACTGTAACAAAATATTTTTTATATCCAAAGTTTGTTAACAGCTTTTCTTAGATTTTCAACGGAATTTTAAGTAACTCGGAAACAATTTCAGGGAAAATATTGGGAAGCTGTATCATTTTATAATTTTAAAATAAATAAACACTTTCACATACCTTCATTTGAATCTTTCTTCGAATTAATTGATCACCTACTGAAGATCGGTATCATCTTTCATGGAAACCCTGTATACTTTTATTTCCGGTTTTTATTATTCAAGGATTTTGTACCGAAATGTACATACCGCACCATGTAATATTGTGGAAGCCGACCACATATCTGCGAGTCATATAAACGTTCAAGGGAAGTTTATACGGCCCTTGGAAAGGTGCCCGGCATGTATTTACACTCTATCGCATATACATATCCGGTTGGTGATATTCCAAAAAGTTGAAGTGGTGAAATCTACAAAATACTCAAAAGAGTACGGTTATCCTTGCATACTTGAATTTCATGTAAGGTCATGTAAGGGTAATTGCTTACACTCTCATCTTAATAATGTTTTCGTAAACTGTTTCGAAGTTTTATGGACGGCAAATATAAAACGTTCGGGTATTAAGGTTTTTCCTAAAATTTAATTTAAAGAGTAGATTTGATGAATTAAAATGTTTAATGTTTACATAAAACTTGATTTATTGTGGCAATGACGAGTGACGTTTTAATCCACTACGTTAAGCAGGATTAAGCAAGGAATTAGTTGACACCGTAATTTCATTAATATGTAAAACCTTTCAGTAGATCTTTCAAGCGTAAATTAGCATAATGGACTTTTACACACATTAAATAAAGTTTTAGTTTTGTTGTTCATACAAATAATACCTTCATTTCCATCTTGATAACAAGTTCTAAGTATTTATTTGTCTTACAATATTAAACGATAACAAGTATAAAGACGTAGGGATGGAAGTTAATACTCCTGAAGAAACGGTAATAAAGTGGTCATTAAAAAAGACCTTTAGTTACATGTATTATTAGGTAATATTTAATATAATTTCCCCCAGGACTCAGAGGCCTTTGACTCCAGAGTTTCCTTATTCTCATATCTTTGTTCTTGGAAAATATATTTGGACAGTAGTTTTTAGAATATAATTCATCGTAAAATATTTTGTAATTAAAGTTTTTCAATCGTATACTGTCATATTTATTTAACATCTATCAAAGAGAAATATTAAAAGTAATAAAAAACAAAAAAAGCTGAAATCTCTGAAGACTTTCCCAAAAAGTACTTTTAAAATATTTGTTTATGCTATAAGTTTACGGACTTTCCGTTCTAATGAAGAAACACCAGGAAATTTTTATAATTAAGGTTCATAGAGAACCGTCTTCAATTATAGTCATATTTATAATATGAATTTAATTTTATACATTAAAAGAAAACATAACAGGTTCAACAAACTATATATTTATTATATTAATAAATAACTACAAGGTTTCAAGGTCTGTAACGGGCTTCTTGTTCTCGCCTTTCGTTCTTAACCAACATTATACATCTGTGTTTTAACTGTGTATTCTTTTTCATAAATTAATATAAGTTTTTATTACAAAGCTATATAAAATCAATATTATGATCAGTTTTGAGCAAGATTAAAGTTAAAGTTAAGTTAAGATTAAGATTAAAGTATTTGAATAAAAACATGATAATGTTTTGCTAACAGTCATTGATGCTCTCAGATGAGATTGACTTAAATATAATTCATTAAATGTCGGCGTCATCTGAGTTGCAATCCTCCGCAAAACCACAAACCCCCAAGGAGATCAATGGGATCAATCATAAGCATAAATCATACTCAAGTTTGCCTTCTGCTAAGCCGGCTACAATCAGACGTTCAAGAATCAGTATTAATTATTGGCATTCATCTTCATCCATTAATTTCATAGTTAAATTCAGGTTTTTATACTTTCATAGTCTTAAAGCATTCACCAACATTTTACTGATTAATTACTCATCAATCTCAACTGATAGATTTTTTTATTTTATTGCTCTTTATTGAGTGATTATAATTATAATGATAACGGTAATTTGATTTTACAAAAAAATTGTTGATAGTACAGTTATTCCTTATCAATGCGAAATTTGTTAATTTCTGCTGATTTTTTTGGGTTGATATTCATGTGACAGTGTTTTAATACTTTTTTATTAAAGTGGGAAGCACACACTATTTTGAAATAAAATTATAAAGATAAATTAACGGTAACACGTTTTTAAGAATACCCTGAGCGAGCTGTTTAATTCAGGGTTAGATTACTCATTAAAGAATATACATATACGTGTTCCTTTGATATAACTCATGAGTGGTCACTTGGAAATTAATCTTGAGTATTAAAAATGAACCCCCTTGTATCATTTAAAGAACATATAATTGTTTTAGTTTTATAAACTTCGCTATATAAACTTTGGTGTCTTTTTAGTTTTTGTAAAAAGTGTCAGTAGTAAAATATGAATCACATAAAAATACATTACCTTTCTTACGACATATGTAAACATTCCTGGAAGCACACTATGGGCCAGGGAGGCTGAACCGTGATGTGGTCCGGACATCAAAATTACCGCTTTGAGTCGCCGAAAATATCTGTTTTCTGTGCATTACTCTTGGCAAGAAAGTTACTCTTTGCCGGTCACTGCATGGTAATTGTACCGTTCATTAGAAAAAAGAAATAACGGAAGTGAACAATCAAAATAATCAGCTGATTGCAGCAAACCAACATTCAATGCATTTTTATTGGCTGCTTCAGAGGATCATTCTGGCAGCACTGGTACGAGTAGCAAATTTATGTTAGGCTAGGTTTGAAGAATTGAGAAACGTACTAGTTTGTGCATACGTTATCATTTAAAAAAATCTATACTTTCTAAATAGTACGATGCAAAGTGTCGTACGTAACTCGCCCGGTAAATTTTAGCGTACTCGCATAGTAACTATCATGATAGTATGAAAACTATCATGCTCGCACGAAAAACGGTACTTACCGGGCTAGTAACGTAATATACTATTACACCCCCGCTTCAAAATGTATCTTTGAGATTTTCTATCTACGGATTTTACAGTCTACAATTAGATTTCGGTGGGTCTCTGGCTTTCTACAAAAAGGTGAAATATAGAGCAATGCTTCATCTTTTGTTCATTAACGGTGGTATTTATGTTTTGATAATAATTGTAGTTTGGCACATGTTTGGAAGTTTCATTTTACAAAAACTAAGTACGATTGATACTTATTTAATACTAAAGTACTATTGAAACGATGACATATAAAAACAAATTTAATGATATAGTAAAATATTAATGCAGTTTAGGAGTAATAGAAACTACTATAAAGTTTTTCATTCATAATTAAGTTGAAAAAGTTGTTTTAGGAAATTTCAGGGTTAGGATAAAATTATTTATTAAAATATTGACGTTATATCTTTGGTAAACTTAATCCCTTAACATGAGATAAAACAAATTCATCACCAAACACCAAGAACGGCATAGTACACATTTTCTCTACTAAACATAAATTGTAAATAAATCTTTTTTATATGATCTTCACACCCAAATTAGTTTTTTTGCTATAGTGGTCCGACAGTTTTAATAGCACTTTTACTTGCAGCTCAAAAAGCCTCTTATTTATATTAATATCTAAAGGTAATGACATCTAATGAATTCGATCCTTTTAATATGATTCTAAATGCCTTAAACAAACAGAACATTTGTTGCCGAAATGGAAAAATCCCGTTAAAAACTCTATACAACCATTGAGGGATGTTTTTATAGCCTAAAATTAGACAGTTCTGGGCATATTCTGAAAAACAGTTCTTTCACAATACTTTATGACATTATGAATATTTTTCTAAAATCTGTTTAAACTGACGAAAAATTATTATAATAAACACATACCTATTTAAAACGTTTGGATTTTTGTAATCGAGATTTCTCATACAGACCTAAACCGATTTTAATAATTTAGGTTTCAATGGTAAGAGATCTGCGGTCATAAAGTGTATACAGATAAGACTAAAGCGAAGTGCTCTTACAGTTTTGTATTTGTCTGCAAAAACTTACATTAGATTAGGAATTTCAAAAAACAGCTGATTATAATAATCATGGTTTTATTAGCAGAATATCCACAAAAAATAAATGATCGAAAACCTAGAAACTGCTGATCAGCGCATGTCTGCTATTCTTTATAAAACGTTAGTTATATATAAACTTGAAGCATAAACAAGCTTTACGTGAAGCCGAAACAATAGGCCAACCCCATGATAGCCTGAAGCTAAACACTCCCCATAACAATGAGAGTAATTGGACATAACTTAAGGTTCATTACAGGGATTCTAAAAATTTGTATATACAGTTTGAGTATTGATTAGAATTATTATATAAGAATTTAATTTTAAGACTTAGACATATGCTATTAGCAAATACGAGTAACACATTATGCTGTTAGTTTTAATGAATTTAGTATTGAACTAATACAAGATTTGATGAAAAAATTCATTTTAAATTTTTCCGATGTTCCGTTTGTATAAGTTTGACTAGCAGATTACCCGCAGATACCCGCAGCTTAGCCCGCTGAAAAAATGACTAATTTTTAATCAACTCATATTATGTTATGAGCAATTTTTAGGATTAGTTATCAAATTGACTGATTTGGCTTGTGGGCCATTGGCGTACAATTACACCCTTAAGGTCAGCTAGTAATTCCACCCTAGATTGAAGTGAGAAAACAAAGTTTCCTCTAAAGATTTTCCCTCATGATTAGCAAATAGTATGAATTAGCTTTCTCCCATTTGCCAATAAAGAGAATGAGAAATAAACCGGGATATAAAACCAAAATTACGCTAAGGGCGGCTTTTCGACATCGATATGAATTTAGTAAGTTTTTGAAAATAGGCCGAAAACTGTAAGAAAATGTAGACGGTAGGCCTAAGTCCCTTGGCCAAAAACATATTTTCCAAACCTTTCTCAATCACATTAAAGATCGGGTCTGTAACCTATCGATAAGGCAAAATTATTGTTGTAATGGTATATTTTTGTAATTTAAATCTTCATTACCTAATTAATTTTAATTTTGAAACTCCGTTTCTAGTGGATATAGATATACTCGAAATGAAATGTCGTACTTTTTCTATCCCCTGAAAATATGTATAGGCCTTCCATCCATAGTTTTAAAAACTAAAATAGCCGCCATTTTGAATTTTATAATAAACTTTATTTTAGCCATCAGAGAGAGAAAATTTTTAAAACCTATTCGTTATTCGCATCTAGTGCTTATAAAGAACATTTGTGTCAAGTTTCATGGCCCAAACACTTGTAGTTTATGAGAAAATAAGCTATGAAAGCTAAAAATGGCCGCCATGTTGAATTTCATAATGTACCACATTCAAGCCCTTTGAGAGAAAATATTGTAAAACCCTTTCTTAGTACGCATCTAGAGCCTGTAAAGAATATTTGTGCCAGGTTTCATTGTTTTAAGTCTTACAGTTTTTTAGAAACTGTGATCAGTCAGTCAGTCAGTCAATGGGTTTTGGCTTTTATATATATAGATGAACATGGTATATCGTACCCCTATAGATGGGTATTGAGTAGTGTTGGTTAATCGGTATGTGAAACAAACAAACAGTAACCAAAATATTATTCAGCGGGTTTTCTTTGAGAATAATATGTTGTTATCTGATAGTAGGTTATTATTAAATGACATTTTTAAAGCACAAAAAAGATGACGTTAAAAAGTAAAATCACGGATCTTAGAATATGCGTAAACATTTATCAATAATTTACTTAAATAACACAAATTTAAAGAATATGGCAAATTGATTGTTTGGAATTCTGCTTGATATCATTTTGATGATATAGAGTTAAATTAAAAATATGTTTGATGATATTTCTTTTTCAATAGGGTACTTTGAATTTTCTTGAGCCTTTTTAGAGAAATTCAAACAGAAGCAAATTAACTGAAACTGAACGCTCAGACGAGAAACTTTACCCGTTATATTCCCGTTACAACTCGCAAGCAAGGAGATTTTTGTTCTAAGCAGAAGACTGTCAAGTTAGTAAACTAAATCAGCATTTAGAGTTTTCACACTTTTCGGGTTGTTTATGTGGACTTTAATTTTTCGATCCTTCGATTTGGAGAACAATAACAACTAAGAACAGAAGGACTAACGTGATATGATTACTCAATTAGTCGTTCCATTTTTTTCTTTTTTTATGAAAGCTTAAGAACTCTTGGGCATACATATTTTATAATAATTTTTTTGTAGTTGTTATTTTTTAGAGCAGCAATCTTCAGTCAATGTAATTAAATAACTTCTTGATTAGCATGATACGTGTTGTAGTATTCATGGGATGTAAATAAAAATACTCCCGTTACAGCAGACCTGCATACTCAGCGAATTTCATTTGCATAAGAAAATAATTCAATCCTAAATTAGATTTGACATGTTTTGCAAGCTCTATAGACGTAGAGCAATGATTTAAAATACAACATTGTTTGTTTTTTTTAAGCTGAATTCAATGGTGCTAACAAAAATCGGATTATTTTTATTTTTATATGTAAAAACCTCAAAAACCCCATTTTTGGGGGGTTTATCCTTCCTACCTACCTTATGATGGTTTGATCGGGCTAGTTTTCGAACTCGTCCGCATGATAACTACTTTACACGTCTGTGAAAATTTTTATTCCAATCGGACCATTTTTGAGAGCGCTATCGTCCTCACATATACATATATTGTATAGATATATAGATATATATTTATATAAAATTTCAAACAGTGTTTTTGCTTCTGGGGGCCCCAAAACGAAAGATTATCATGGTCTCAGGCCATGTGACCTACGTTAATAGCTTCTTTCCAATAGGGAAAATTCGCTAAAACGTCTTATAACAATAAAAAATATTTTGAATTTTTAATTGTTGTTGGACGTTTTTTATTTTACATACGTTTTTAGTGTAGTTGTCAAATTGAGTTTTTGCCTCTGCTCCATAAATCCTGTTATCCCAGTTTAGTTAGAATATGTAATTGCTAGACACAATAACCATTACAATTTAAAAGAAATAACTCTTTGTATGATTTTATTTCCAACTGGCTTGTTTCGTCGTCTAGGGATAAATATGATTCTCTCATAAAAAAAGATGGGCGAAAAAAATCTTAATAATGAATTTAGATGCTAAAACGTGAGTTGAAAAAAAGAAATGTAGCTCAGTGAACTCTGTTCTAGTTATTTAATTGAATCCTAAAAGTTATTATGCATTAAAAAAACCGAAAAAAACAGAACGCTTAAATTATCAAATAACAATACAAGAAAGACAGAATAAAATTTTGAAGTTTCTCAACAGTTCTCGTTTCGAAGGACAATTTAAGGAATAACAGCAGAAGAAATATACCAGCTGTCTGGAGCAACACGCTGAACCACTCCAAAGTTACGTTGTGGTCTTTTGTCCCCAGGAATGAATGGCTTATATACGATTGCCTCATATGTCTTTGTCACTGTTAAAGGCTCTCCATGAACTTTCAAAATAATAACTTATATTATTTTTATATAAAAAATAATAATAAACAGCCAAGATTTTATCTTATGATACTACAAGAATTAAATATTAGCGTCAATCCATATGAAGTGGTCCAGAAATAAATTTATTGGTTGCTTCAATATTTTAATTTTTTTTTAATTTTGACCATTTAAAGTTCAATACTTTAGAAGTACAAAATGATATTAGTTTATTTTTTGGATGTGTATATAACCAATGGCGGTCATTTTCTTGTCGACAGAACGCTCATTTTTAGCTATTTTCAAGCTCTACATAAAATGAAATATCCCCGCACCTATTCATCCTAGAACATTCAAATTAAAACCAATCTCTTCAGAAAGAAATAAACTTTAATTAAGGTTCTTATGAGTTTGCACTAAAACCTAATCATAAGGGTCTAAAAACACCTTCAAATTTCATAGAAGTAATTTTACGAAAATGGGTTTTTAAGCATTTTTTCAAAATAGAAGGCAAATGACTATGTGTTTGTATTTTTTTTTATAGGTGTAGGTATGTACTTCAAAATCACAAAGTTTCAAACTGTTGACTTGCACAGTTTTTAAATCAAATTTTTGAAAATCCGAAAATTTTTAAATTTTTAACAGTTTGAAGCTTTTTATTTGTCTTTGTTGGGCATGAAAATAAATATTTGAAACTTTGCTCAAATGTAGTACTTAGTGAGGGGATTTACCTATAAAAATTTCATTTTGTGGACTTAACTGCCTGCAAAGATATAAAATATTGAAACGTGCCAAAATAAGTATACAATTCTCTGCGATTTAGAAGCGTAAATTATTTTTCAGTTTTTTTGCTTTATAACATGAACAAAAAATTACCGGAGGCTGTTATAGTACTTTTATATAAAGTTCACTTCATTTTCATGGGTGGTTATCATGAAGCAGCTATAATATATCATTACACAATGATCTCGTAATATTCCGTTCATCTCGTTGCTGTGGTAAATTCTAGTGGTGTGAGCTTTCTCAAAATATTACTTGCAGGGGCCCATGCTTCATCACTCTTGCTTAATTTAAATGAAATTCTTGGTCAATATTGTTATAAAGTGGCATAAAAAATCATGGTGCTCGAAGTTGCCGATTTTATTTTCCAATTTACCATCGATTGTCATAATTTGGTATAGGCAATAATATCGTCCTGTTGACTTGTTATGTGAGTACACAACAGTGACAGCAATAATATTAATGAAATGGATGAAAAAGAAAGTATTGATAGATTGATTGAGTGCAGGCTGCTGTGTTGTTATAACACAGGTCACTCTTAGTCCATCTACCTCGAAACTATAATGTTAGTTTTAATGTTACCTCAGTTATAATAAAGTTTATTTAATTCAAATTAGTATGGATTTTATCCAGGAAAATATATTATTTAAGTGTGTTATATAGCTAGGTCTATGCACCTGAGAAGAGAATAGATATATAGATAATTCGGTTGCAGCTTCGCTTGCAAACACTGCAATCTGTAGAAATACTGTAGAACTACTGTATTTCAAAACATGACTATAATATGTTCAGTTGTAAAGAAAGTGAACTGAGCTTGGTCTAATGTCGATGGATAGCACAACTGTTCCGAAATTTCAGCTGCTTCCTGTACTTTAGTGATGCACTTTTTTAAATTCTGAGATGTATTGACAAATCTTCATAAGAATCCTTTTAATTTAACACCTTTTGCCTTAGATGTTAAAATCCGTCCAGCTTTAACTGAGGTTTGACTGTGAAAAGAAAACCGCTTGCGTATTAAAATATAGATTAATAAATAGATAGTGATGATAAGAAACTGATTCGTAAACATATTCATAATCAGTAAACATAATTAATATTATCATCACTAAAGAAGGGAATGTTGTAACCCACTAACATATCATTTAAAATAAAAACTGTCAAAAAGAGTTAAAGCAAAATTTCTTTAGGTAAAATTTTTAGATCCAGACGTAAATGCACTGAAGCGGACCTCATACCAAGATTTACGCTCGGCCCTTAAAAGAAATAAGAAAACACTTTAATCTTACAGACAATGAAGATGAAGACTCTTTTCATGACCTAAATTCTTTTTAAATCCAGAAACTATTAATGATATAGTAAAAATTTCATTGCCTCTATGTATAACAAACATGATGGATTGGAAAAATGAAATTGATAAACATCGATTACGAAGTTTGCAAACCTCGAGCACAATGACTGTTACGTTAATTTTTGCCATCAGGACCAAGACCTTGGTATAAATTAAGCAAGATAGACGTAGCATGGATCCCTATAAGTAATATAATGAGGAAACACACACCACTTGAAATTACCACAGCAATGGGAGACACGAAATAATACGTGAACATTGTGTAATGATACATCATACCTGCTTCATGCTGACCACCCATGAAATTGAGGTAAAATTTATATAAAAAAGCTATAACAGCCTCAGGTACATTCATTTTCATGTTATTGGGCAATACAAACTGAAAATAAAATAATATACACTTTTTGAACGCTGAGAATAGAATCCTTATTTTGGCACGTTTCAATATTTTATATCTTTGCAAGCAGTTGAGTCCAAATGAAATTTTTATATTCAATCCCCTCACTAAGTACTACATTTGAGCCAAGTTTCAAATATTTATTTTCATGCCCATCAAAGATATAAGACTTCAAACTTTTGGAATTTAAAAAAATTTCGGATTTTCAAAAACTTTATTTAAAAAACTGTGCAAGTCAACAGTTTGAAACTTTGTGATTTTTAAGTACCTATAAAATACAAAAATTACATACATATCGTCATTTGTCTTCTTGTTTGAAAAAATGCTTAAAAACCCATTTTTAAAAATTACTTCTATGAACTTTGAAGGTGTTTTTAGAACCTTACGATTAGTTTTTAGTGCAAACTTATAAGAATCCTAATTAAAGTTCATTACTTTCTGAAGAGATTGGTTTTCATTTGAATGTTCTAGGATGAATAGGTGCGGAGATATTTCATTTTATGTAGAGCTCTAAAATAGCTGAAAATGAGCGTTCTGTCGATAAGAAAATGGCCGCCATTGGCTATATACACATCCAAAAAATAAACTAATAGCGTGTTTGTACTTCTAAAGTATTGTTCCTTAAATGGTAAAAATATAAAACTAAAAAATACTGAAGCAACCACCTCTGGACCACTTGATATGGATTGACCCATTATTGATGGTTAAAGCGTTAATTAAAATGTGCGTCATTAATACATAATAAAGACTAATAGTTTCGAATTTTATTGGTTGAAAAATAATTAACAAAACAAATTAGATTACTACAGTTAGCTAACCCGTTTGGAAATGTAAACCCTAGTAATACAAAAGCTTACAAAAAAAAACTTCTAATAAGTTACAGTATGTGAAAGTTGTTATAATCAGACAATAATTAAATAACGATAAAATGTGACCGTTTATTCTCACAAGTTTTTATGTGGCTTATTACTTTCAAAGACATAATTTTCATGCGAACATTTTCTTCTCGATGCGATAACCTAAGAATAACACCAGAACAATAACACCTTAAAAACTTATTGATTTTAGATGAAGAACTATAGTTCTTCATCTGTGGATCTTTAGTTCACCATCCGTGTTAATATGATAATTATTTATAGTTTTTAGTTTGCAGTTTATTGTATTTAGTAATTTTTGTAATCAGGTTCTATTAATATATAGTCGTGTGTAAGTTATATGTTGAGCTTGTGGTCTATTTTAACAATATGCATTTTTTTATTTTGCTATAAGTCACTCATATTTCCAAAATATATTACGTTATAAAAATTAAATTTAAAACTAATTTTCAAATCAACAAATGAAACGATATGGGATAGCATTGGCGTAATTAACACTAATTATGTCTTGAAATAGGGGGAATGTTTTATTATATTAATGTTGAACGGTGAGGTTTCATTTATTACAACTTATGTAATTTAATCACATACGGAATGTATCATCGTTCATAAAATACGATTTTCCACGTCGTGGTTATTGTAAAAATGTGAACTGATATTACAAAATAATCCATGTCATGAAGTCTTGAAGATCGTTAATCAGGACGTTAAATCATAGATGAAATCTTAATCAGACTTTTATGAATTAAACTTCTATTTTTCAGGCACTTGAATATAAGATCTTTAGGGGTTTAATTACAACTGGAGTTATTGAAACTCCACTTGACAGCAATTTACCGTCTGAGTTTCATTATCTGGGATGCAAAATCTTCTCGCAAAAGCAGCGATTTCTTCGTACTTTAAGCTATAAATATATAGAATTATCTAGTTGTATTAAATGAAAATATCATTGACATTTAAGACACAATAGTGCTATTAAGATTGACACTATAACATAAGTATATTTAAAAATTCGATTAAAAAGATAAAAGATAAATATATAAATATTAAAACTTGAGTCTCACCTTACTCGTGTTTATAAATATATTTGTGTTCGCTTACAGTCTCACATTATTTGAAACTGCGAGGAAATCAATCAATCAAATAATTCTTTATTGCCATATATAACATTTTACAGCATTGGCATGAGTCAAGTATAAGAATACAATGGGTTATATATTAAAAATAAAACTACTTCTAACTGTCATTCAAGAAATCCCCAATACTATAAAAACATTTCGATACCAGAAATTTCTTAAGTTGGAACTTAAATTTATTTTGGTTGGGTTCAATCCTGAGGTGGTCAGGGAGGGCATTAAAAAATACCACAGCATTGTAAAACATCTGGTTTTTGAAAAATGAGGTGTTGTGGTGGGGAATGTTGAATTTGTTTCTACTCCTTGTTTTATGCTGTAAACGAGCTTTAAACACAGCTTTTAAACAGCTTCAAAACGAGTTTTCATTAAACGACCCGGAAAGGTTTTGTTTCTTTAAAAGATCCAAGTTATAATCCTCGCTGTTTGACTTTCGCCACTAGTCATAACTTCTTTCAACTTAGAACCTTTTTTCACATCTTCCACAGTCACGGGAACAAATTTAAACTAAAATAAATACAATCCGTCTCTGCGTTTGTAATATTTTTCCAGCCGTTCAATTTCTGTTGTTTGAACACCTACACAACTGCCACATACAGTACGAATTCATGCTTCGGCAACACGAACTTTAATGGCACATGACACCGACCATTACGATTCCCAAGAACCGTCAAATACTTTAGTCGGCTTTTGAACGTTTGGGGGTAAAAGCTGACGGCTCTAATGGATGAGCTGAGTTGTTTCTCTTGCAGTACTTTATTCAATACTATTATAGCTTGACATGCTTGATATCATTTGAATATTTGATTTTGCTTTTTCTTGTTAGTTTAAATATTTTAACATTTTGCTAGTTATATTTTAGTCTAAGTTTTGAAAATAGAGTTTTTTTATTTAATTTTCTATTGGACTATTTTAAAGAGTCTGCATTTAAATGTTGTTATAGTTAATTTCTGTTTTATTATTGACCAAAAGATTAACTTAAGTCTTCCATCCCCATAAATGTTTTGATAGACGCGTTTCGGCGTTAGGCTATCTCCTTCAACACAACATTTGAATACAAGGTACGCTCTGTTCTCTAATTTATTCTTTCTACGAGCTGCGTCAGTTTATTAATAAATATAAATTTAAAACGCATGACTCTATCTGCACGAAAAAAGTGAGAGACATTTTTACAATAACGGACGTGCGTTCATCGTGGGAGCAGGTTAAGAGAACTGGGACTATTATCGCGACAAGCTTGCTTGCAGAGCTAGACATAAATTAGTTATTGTCTTCTTTTTAATTTTAAAATGTTTACGACGAATACAAATTACTACTCTTCCTCTTACTCCTAGGCTATGCATATCTAAGATTATATGTTGCCTACACCAACAATACCCAACCACCTTTCTCTATCTTCCGCATCTTCCTCAGTTGCTCCTATTAACTGAAAATCTGCCTTTTCTCAACTCCAACATTTTTGGCGTGGCCTTCCTCTTGGTCGTCCTTCTTCCACATTATCAATTGTTTCAGACTATTTTTCTTTTCTCTTCTCAAAATGTGCCCAGCCCATCTGATTCTTTAATACTTAAATCCAAACTACATCCGGATCCTTGTAATGTTCTCTCATTTCTCTGTTATGTCTCCTTCTCCACTCTCGTTATTCAAACATTGGCCCTTGAATAATTTTTCTCTGAATCTTATTTTCAAATACAAACAGTTTTCCCTCTTTTTTTGGTTTAATTTCCATAAGTAGTGTATTACAACTATGAACACAGAATCCTGAAAGATATACATTATTATTATAAATTGATAAACAAGCAATCCAACCATGAATATAAACGCTTAACAATCTATCATTTATTGAATCCTTTTATTAACATTTTTGTATATATTTTAAAATGTTATTAGATCAATCTGGATTGCTGGTACAACCGGTCGGTATCATAAAAACACATTCGACTGTATTGTGCTTAGACTTCAGCCAATAACTTTAGTCCCTGCAGAGTTGAACCGATCTGCTTGTTTATGGACAAAACTCAACAAACACAATGGATTGATAGAGTGGATTGCGTGTGTGCACTTTTAAGGTAGACGGTAAAATCAGGCGGGCTTTGTTGAGACCAGGTCTTTTTCCGGACACTTTTGATCATTATCAGTTTATAATATGTATATATACTGTTTATGGTTGATTTAAAATAAACGTTTTGATTCGTTATATTGCTTAATATAAATTAATTGTTTTAGTGACAATAATTACGGATTCATTAATGGATTAATATTCCTTACATTTTCGATGTAGTGAATTATATTACTTCCAAAATTCTAAACCTTCAGCCAATACCAAAACAAGCTACTTTTTATCATCATTGCTCACAAGTAAGCATTACTCATTGTCTTGGTAGTATTAATCTGAAATAATTATCAGTTTTGTGATGTTCAATTTCATATTCAATGTCTAATGTTAACTACGAGGCTTCTAAAAGTGTTTATTTTATATCACACCATCAGTGCCTAATATTACTCATCCACCAATAAAATTAATTAGACAAGGAACTATTTTTACATTTTAAAGCTTAGCATTTTAGGGCAGGGAAGTTGGTATATATATTGAACTATATTTACAAATAAAAACTAGCTAATTAAAAAAACTAAACATTTATATGTCAAAGAGGTAGTCCAAAACTATAGTTGTGGGAGGTTTCTTATATTAATCTAGAATAATAAGATAAGAGTAAAACTTGATAATCATAAAAATTCTTGAGTTTTGAGCTATAATAAAGAAATATGACTGATACTGCTGTTTTCAAACGTCTTTCACGATCCACCGCTTACATAAAACCTTTCGATCGCGTGACATTCAATGGATGTAACCGAAAACCTTGCTCGTAAATCTACTTATCAGGTTTGATGCTTGACATATTGATAAGCTAGAATATAATATGGACTCTGAAAACGCATAAAAGTTTATTGATAGTGCAAAAGTACAATTAATAGCATGATTAGAACAACATTTAAATTACTGTTAAAAATATAATTATTGAAATTATCTACTAATTACCTTTTTGGTAAGACATATTAATAATTATTGGAAATATCTCTAGTTTAAAACAGTATGATTAGTAATTGTGGTTAACTTATTTACAAATACGCTTCAAGATTGTTGTGTCAGTAAAACATTAGCGTCATTACTGTCAGTTCTTAGCAAGTCAGGATTTTTTGTTTTCATCTATAAAGATACCTAATGAATTAAGGCACTCTAATTCTTTATAAGGTACTCTAAAAATAAAATCTGCACACATACACGCTTATACTATTGTTCATCCTACTGTTCAATAAGAGAATATACTATCCGGACTGTAAGTGTGTTTAAACTCCAAAGCCGCATTTCCGGTCACTAACTAGATGAATGGTGTATGCGTTTGCACTCAATGCTTAATAATTTTTACTTTATTACGTTGTCTAAAAGCTTTATTTTTACAGCTAAAGTTAATTTCAGAAGGTATACTTAAAAATCGTAGCAAAAAACTTGACTTGGTTAGTATCTATAGTACTATGAAAACTTGGACTGATAGTAATGATGCTAATTTTTTGCTGACGCAACGATGTTAGAGTGTATTTGTAAATATGTTAAACACACTTGTGAATAATACTAACTTAAACTAGAGATACTTCCATTAATATGTATTTCCAAAAAGGTAGTATGTAGAAAAGGTTAGTAATAATTATATATATTACCATATTTTTAATAAAATAGATAGTAATTTAAATATTGTTTTTAATCTTGCTATCAATTGTAGTTTTGACCCATCAATAAAAATATTTATGGCAGTAAATCTGTGAAGTAGTTTTTAGAGCAAAGTTTTAAGCTATGTTTATTGCATGTCACGCTATCGAAAGATTTTATGTATGTTGGGGGGGGGGGGGTTGTGAACGATGTTTGAAAATAGCAGTATTAGTCATTTGTGTTTATTATAGCTAAAAATTCAAGCATTTTTTAAATCACCAAGTCTTACTCTTATCTTATTGCTCTACATTATTATAAAATACTTGACAGACCAATATTTTTAGGCTAACTATTAAAACGTTTAAAACGTTTAGTTGTTTTAAAATTAGCTAAATTTTATTGGTAAAATTGGTTCAAAATATAAAAAATTCCAAGCCCGTAGTCAAGCTAGGCCCTTGTCTGATTATTGTAATGGTGGGTGAGTCAAAATAGGCATTGATAGTGTGTTATGAAATCAACATAAAATAATACTACCGTATTATTATTATATAAAAAGTTAATCCTGATAAGAAATGAATAATAGTTGTAACTGTAATCATTAATAAATGTCTTGAAGGTCAATGAAGTTATATTCTTTCTCTCGTAAGATAATTAGACACAAATCATATGTTTCTCTTCTGGATTAGTGATGCCAGTAGATCATCAACGTCAAAAGATTTCATTGACTTAAAATTTTAATCAATTGAGAAACTGGCACCAATAAAAATCTAAAGCCAAAAATATTATTCCAAATAACTCACAAATAACAATTTTCTCGACTGAGGGCTTACGGTAAGGAATTGTTCTGGAAGACTTTGTTTGGTTGTTTTTATAAGAAAGTGTCTCGAGGCAAAGCACGCAAAAATAAATAGCTTCAACTCCTTCCTTAATCTTTGTGATCAATATTTAAAATACAGGGCGTATTATATTTTTTTCGGTAATACACAACAAAACACACAGTTTGTATTTTAAGTTTTTTTAAGTAAAAAAATTATACAAATATATTAAACCAAACTTTTTCAATACGCATTTGGATCTATAGTTATTCGAAATATATCTAAATATATTCTCGCGGAAAGTAAATTAACTGCTTGAAATCTTAAGTATTAATGAGCTTTAAACTAAAAAAAATTAGCATAGTGATCCTTTTTCATGAAAACGTTTGTAATTTTCAATTGAATAGACAATGGAAACATTTTAATGGGGTTTTCGTTAAACCGTAAATAGCAAGTCTGCTCGGTTAAACACATATAGCTATAACCTGAAAAGAATCATTAAAAATGAGAAAACAGTGTAAAACTTATACATTTTTAATTATATTGAGTGACTCTGTTTACATTTAATATATCAGTCAAACTGAGAATATTAATAGTTCATATATATTTGTTTTTTAATTTTGCACGATACAAAACATTTAAAGTAAACGCCTCATATTATTTATAACTGAACGGTATCAATTCAACAACTATTACTTTCAAATAAAGAAGTACTTTCGCCATAATGTCAAATTAAAACGTTTGATGGATATTGAGCGACAGACAACATAAACAAAGCTAATTCCTGGAACTAAATTGCACCTCTAAACTACCCCTGTCGGCATACCAGTAAATTATTGCCAAACCAAATCAATGTAAAGCGAATCACCTATTTACTTTTACCCTCAATCTAGATCCAAGCCTCTAATACCGCGAACATAAGCTTCATTGAGAAAGTTTATTCATTAAACTGGCACGATGAATCAGCATGACTAAGGACACTCAAGTAGTTGTAATATGATCAAAGAGATAATAGATGGAATGTTTTTTTTCCCAACTTATTAAATATAAATTATATTAGAAAACCTAAATATCTCTTACTATACATATTCTTCATTCTTTTTCAGTTGCAATTATACATGGTGCCCTGGGATATTGTGTTTGAACCAAACTATCAACAACTGTTGAACCAGTTTATAACGCTTTGGTATTTTTTTAAATACAGGGGGAGATTTATTTGTTGTAGTAAGACCTTTTTTGATCGCTTACTTGGATTTTTAAAAATCTACTCGTACTCTATAATTTTTATACTAATTTAGTTAGTTAGTTGTTGAATAATTAAAGTCTTATCAATATTGTTCATAAAAGTATTCTAATACAAGCAATAAATATGTACACGTAGTTAAACGTACTATATCTTAAAATTGACTTCGTTGGGGCTTACCAAAAAATGTTTGTAATAAGAAAAATAATAATATTTAGATTAATGTCAGAAGACACAAGTGGGGCCTGAAAACTAACAGGAAACTTTGATTAGAAGGTCACACGATTGTAATTTAATTACAACCTGTTTAAAAACGAATTTGACTGTTTCATACCTAGGGATAATAGAGGTATTATTTGTAAATAGTATAGTAAAAATATACTGCAAGTTGTTTGTTCAAATTATTAATAGTTTAATTATTTAATTTTCCTTTTTGAATACAAATAAGGGCAATCGATGAAGTTAAAATTAGTCGAAACGTTCAATTGCAGTCCTAAGTCCAGAATGATATGGAAGAATGTTATTCCATTCATGCTACCTTGTATGTGCAATGTGTATCTGTTTTTCCAGCATTGATGTGCTTTTGAACAGTACTAGCCAACTGGCTATTACAAATTAACATGCACGACAACATTGTGCAATTTGTAGCTTAATTATACAGCACTCACGTATAATGATCTGACGCCGCTGTTGTTGGCATACCAATTTACCATCATTTTAGTACATACTGGATAATCATGAACTTTATTTGATTCGAATAGGCCCTATTATTGATTAGTTGGATAAACAAAATAAACGGATAACTTACGATTCGTTAATCGGTTGTTCATTTAACTGTAAGAACAATAAAACTTTGTCTTACATAATTCCTGTTAAGTTTGATAAACATTCTTAATTTCGTCGTTGCAATTAATCAATTCATTTTAGTATATAGCTTACTGTTATATGATTCCTTAGACATTTTATCAGTAAAAGCTATGAACATAGATTTTTTGTGGATATATAATTGATAACTTATATTGATCATAACGTGGAACTCAAATAAATGTCAATAGTAAATTCATCATACATGTTTATTCAGAGATATTTATATTGTTTTACCCAAATTACCACTACTGTTTCTAAAATCAAATTGGTAAGGTCTACGGAATGTGTTCCTTGGTTTAATCAGGATAAAGTATGGGTAGATTGACATATCACAAACGTTGTACTGCGTAATGTTTCGTACACCTTTATGATCCAAGTTAGTTAATCAAGTGTTGATTCTGATAAAGCCGCCATATTTATTGGGTTTGGTAACGCTTCTACATAAAGTGTTAGTATTAAATAAGGGGTCTTATAATATTTTTTAATTTTTATTTGGGTATAACGTATATTTGTTGAAACAATACTTTCAGCATTATATAATAGCATATTAATTAATAAACATTTTAAAATTAATATATTGGAACTCTACTTAACAGTTCTACATTTCTTATTAATCATGTATATAAAGGTTTTCTATTGATTTTTATAGTTTATAGAATGACAGCAGCTCCAACTTTTAATCACCAAAAAGTCTAGAGTAACCGCTCTAACTACATATTATTTTTAATGTTTTTCAAGCTATTAGATTAAATGGCGGGAACAGTGTGTAATATGAAAGACATAACATGAGAAACGTTAAATGCCAAAAACAGCTTGGACGAACAAAAAGTAATGTTGAGACCTGTCATGTGTTACAATCATCTTAATGGGCCACTGTATTGTGTATTACATGAAAACCTATATACACCTGTATATCTGTTTTGTTCAAATCCTTATTTTGCTTGAGATCTATCAATTTTACAATAATGTTTTTTCATCATTTTTAAAACTTTTAAGGAAGGTTTTATTGAAAAAATAGGTTTAGAAAGTGTCGCCTCTTCTATGGATACCACCAGTGTGTAAAAGAAAATAATTATATTACAAAGAAGACATTTACGAAACTTAAAAGGATATTAGCAGATTTTTTGTCGAGTTAAAGGACTCTCCTAGTATATTGAACCTGAATGAAGTCTAACTTTTGGAGGCGTAATTGACCCTTAATTTCTTCTAACGCTTGTTCAGGTCAGTGAAGGACATTTTTACTACTCCAAGCAATGCTATGAAGTAGATATTACAAAGAAATGTCAATAAGCAAATATCAAGTGAATGCGCATTACACATATTAGATAATATTAAGAAAGAATAGTGAATACGACTCAAAAGTCACTTTATTTATAGTATGTATACTGTAACGCCACTTCATAGGAGGAAGTGCATAAAGTTTATACTAATTCATATAAGTATATATAAGTCGATTAAGATTGCACAAAAAAATACTTGTCCTGTTGCAAAACGCCAAACGTTTAATTTTTTAAGCTTATGTTTCAATCTGAGAAACATCTGGTTGATAGATTTGCAGCTAATAAATCTATGAATTTGAAGAACATAAATAACTCAGGCGTTTTAATGTTCAGTGTTTATAAATTAGTTCCATAACAAAATCTTATGTTTTTTTATAAATTAATCTATAAGCCTTTGGCTTTAAAACTCTAGAAGAAACGTGCACGGTGCACGATTAAATATAAAATTCACGTACCTGTGATAAGAAACTAGAATGTGTAACACGCACCGGGCATTAAACCAAGAACTTTAGGAGGCTTGGCAAGAATATCTCAGGATTGTATTCTATCGAGTGTTTCATATAATGATCAAAACAGTTTTATTCTAAGAATAACTGACTTATTATACTTGATGAAAAATTAACTTATCCTAAAAAGTGAAATTCTCAAGCTTTACCTTTGGCCTGGATAGTTTTTCTACAATCTTTCTGGATATATGACTTTTTGTCATTAATTGTAATATATTACTGGCTTATTTCTAATTACATTAAAAAAGCCCTGATGATTTTTAGGCAATGAAGGAATTTGAATTATAATATTGAATTATTAGACCTCCGATTAGCTTATTAGATTCTTAATTGCTATTATAAAAGTAAAATGCAGTGGCTCGCTGTAAAAATGGTAATCTGATAGATGACTTTAATTTTATTGAACCTTCCTCGTAAACAGATTTATAAACGCTGACCGTTGATGCGTCGGCGATTAGTATTTTCAACTTGTTTTCTTTGTTAAGAAAATATTTTTTGAAGAATTAAAAAACCCCTTTTTAAAAGCATAATCTATTACCCGAGAACATAGAAAGAGTTCATTGTAAATTATGCAGCATAATTGATGCTTGAAGTTAAAGTTTTTGCTGGAGATTACATTTAATAACAATGCTAGTTTAAATAGTGCGATAATACGGACCAATTAAGTAAAAATCTAATAACACGTACGCTTAAAATTCAACATTGAACACACAATCCTTTGAGAGTTATTGTATTTGTGTTGTAAAATTTTATTTAATTTGAAATTGAAACAAACTAACCTAAAAACTTTTGATTAAATTTGTGCTAAATATTTTTGAACACACTTTTACTTTATAACAACGTGTTTTTTTCAATATTAGTTTAATTTATCAGTGGGACTTATATCAAAAAACAAAGTGAGTTTTAAATGCCCTCCCACAACATTTTTCCACAATTTTTTAAATAGACCAAATTATCCCCAACCATCACTGGGAGGTACGTACTTAATTTTGATTGGGTGGCCATTTTCAGCGGCCATCTTAAATCCAACTATAAAAAAATCAAATGCAGTGCAGTCAAAATAAAGTTTTGTGGGACATTGAGTTAATTTCAATTGATGTTGTTTCTAATATTCGTTCCTGTTGAATCCAACTAAACTTGGATGTGTGACAACCCAATTTCGTAACGTAAAATTATTTTAGATCCAATCAAATTTTTCAGCTACAGTTTCAGAACTGAGCAGATGTAGCTCACCTACGAATTAATAAAAATATTGAATAATATGCAAACTATTAATATAAAAAAATCACAAATAAAAATGGAGAATCTCAAAAGAGAAATGATTTAAAATGGGATGCAACATATAAAGCTGTTCAACACGATCGGTCAAACACGATATTCATATTTAAATTAAAATAGCTCATTTCATAATGGCGGATCCAAGATGGCGCCAGGAAGCGTTAAATCCGTAAAAATCACTTGTAAATATCTCAAAAATAACTGCTGGTGGTTACTTGCCATTATCTAGCATTATTTTTGAGATTGTGAGCTTGTGTTTACTATGCATAATCCAAAAATGAGTTAAAAATAAAATTTCATGAAGCTTAATATCCTAAGAACGGGTAATATTATAGAAACATATAGTGTTACTAAACCAATATGAACATCTAGTCTAAAATTATGGGTCACAACCCCACCATTACATTTGAAAAATAATTATCCAATATGGCGGATCCAAGTTGGCGCCAAAAATGGCCACTCTCTGAAAATGAAGTACTAACTGCCCAACAATGATTGGGGTAGTCTGGAATTGGTATTTCAAAAATGTGGGAAAAAGTTGGGGGGATGAATTAAAACTCTCTCAGTAGATTACATAGTGCAGTCAAAATAAAGTTTTGCGGGACATTGAGTTAATTTCAATTGATGTTGTTTCTAATATTCGTTCCTGATGAATCCAACTTAACTTGGATGTGTAACAACCCAATTTCGTAACGTAAAATTATTTAAGATCCAATCAATTTTTTTCAGCTACAGTTTCAGAATTTAGCAGATGTAGCTCACCTACGAATTGATAAAAATAAATAAAAATATTGAATAATATGCAAACTATTAATATACGATTTTCCTAAATTACATCAAGCTTTTTTAAAGCTTGAGGTTCATAGCTATAAGAAGATATTTTTTTACGATTTGTAGATTTTTATCTAAGAATGGGCAGCTATATCTTTTGTATAGTTGATTTAGTGGGAATGTAAAGAAATAATAAACCAAATAAAAACAAGTAAGTACAACAATGGGGAAAATCTATTTAATATCCAATAAGCAGAGAAAAGAGAAGAGCCAATGTAGAAAATAAAACAACGCACATCCTACAGGGTTTTCATTCAAATATGTACTTTTCACATTCTGCTTATAGGAGATAGGTCTGCCAATTCGATAAAAAATATACTAGCCAGGATAAATTTTATGGATGCAAATATTAAAACAATATAAGGGAAATGTGAGTTTTAGCGGTTGCTATTTGCATTAAAACCCCGCATTAAAAACTAGTTAAAAGACGAAGCCCGTATTCAGCTTGGCATGTCTCTATCCATAACTCTAAACTTGGACCATTCCAGATATTTATGAGCTCATACGTCAAACACAAGCACGAATAAAGCTTGTGTAGGCATTGGGCTTGGATGGTGCTACATAGTGTTGAACTGAGTAGATGTTCAAGTATATCTCTACGTAGATTTACGACTTTTTATCGCAGTTCTTCAGGATTTCTTTATCTTGTTCTGATGAAAAAAATATACGCTAGAAAAATACATGGGCCAATAATTGTGATAACATAATGTGAATAGTTGCATTGAACTGAAGGAATATTTAATTTACTAAACTCATAATTTGTTATTGTAAAAATTATTTTAAGTAATCAAGAATCAATCATTAAGTAGCTTTCAGAAACGAATTATCACATATTATAAATAAATAAAAAATTATATAGATTTAGGTAGCCTCCCGGGCTCAAATCTCAACATGCCGCCTACGGTAATATTTGCCTGATAGAGGTCATTTACTTCAAACCATTCCTTATTGCATAGTTGTGTTGCTGAGACCCCAGTACCAGTACAGAACTGGTTTTCAAGATTTGTCAAAATTAAGAGTTTCGAAGATATAAAAAAACATATTTTTGAAGGGATACTAGAATACTGTTTATATCTCAATAACCTATTCGTCCACATAAAGAAAACGAGAGCAGGGGAAGTTTTGATTTTCTTCAAACAAAATTTAGATATAGTGACGTAAATAAATCATTGCATTTAAATACAGTCTTGGAATGTAAAGATGGTATAAGGGAAAAACCTTTTTTATTTCGTTAAAATAATATAAGCTTGGTTGAGAAAAGTTAAACCAGAGGATATACCAGGTTACAAATTATTTGGTTCCTACGATTGTTTGACACATTGTGCCAGCGCTGTTGTTGTTAGATAGCTTAAAAATCGGTTGTTTACAATCAGCTGTCAATGAAAAGACCTGGGTTAGCCATGCCTTATCTTCATCTGGACAGACCAACGTTGTAAATTCTTAACTGTTATAGAATTCTGAATTCTAATCCAAACAAAATCATTGATGGCGTCAATATCCACTGTTTTAACAGTTCTAAGAATTATAGACCAGTCATTTTAAATATTTAAAAAAAAACGGGTAACCAAGTGGGACTTTTTACCATATGTTCCTTGATATGTTACCTTTGAAACCCCATCACTTTTTCGAAAATAAAACTTGTGCTCAAGCCGCCATCTTGGAAAATGGCGGCCAAAATATAGTTTTTGAGCTATACCACGATAACTATTAAGTTTAGAAAACAACTTTTAATACAAAAGTTGCTTGGTTTGAAAAGGCCTATAACTTTCATATTTAACGTATTGTTTTACAACAATTGATAAAGCCGCCATATTGGAAAATGGCTGCCAACAAGTATATTTTGGCTGGTGCAGCTTAATTATTAATCTTACTAAAAAGGTTACCAAAGAGAAGTTGCAGAGGTTTTGATAATCTAACACTTTTATATTTACTTTGTTATTGTAAACTCACAATAATATAGGTGCCATCTAGGAAAAATGGCCGCTAATATTAGTTTTATGACTGGGACTTTTTTATTATTGAATTTACATTAGGTAACTAAATGCCAAACTTGTATGGTTTGAAAAGACCTACAACTTTTGTATTTAACATATTGTTGTGCAACAATTAATACAGCCACCATCTTAGAAAATGGTGGCCAAATATGTTTTCTTGGAATTTTCACCCTGAAAATTTAAAATAACCAAGTTTTAGTTGGCATCATTGGATTCAGCTTGAAAAAACAAACAATTTAGTTTTTTGAATCACTGATTTATGCCCACTGGTTACCAAGATATTAAAAATAGTAAACAAAGTGTGTTGTCCCTACGTTACCCTTATGGGAATAAGTAGAATTTTATATATCGCTCAATTCTTGACTTACATTAATACAACTTTGTATGCGGCTTCTTTTAGTTGAGATCTACTGGTTTATGGCTTAAAATAATCCATTTTTCATTTCCGTGGCAGCAAACCTGCGTGCCCATACACCATGTTATTCTTATGGAGAATGTTTTACCATATTTATTTATGAATTTATGTTTATACTATTTATCACTAGGCTTTATATTATGTTGGAATTTGTATTTACACACGTTGAAGCATCATAATATGAAGTTCTTATCCTCAGTAGAAGACGTAAAGTAAATTTGCTAAAATATTCTCCATAAGAATAACATGGTGTATGGGCACGCAGGTTTGCTGCCACGGAAATGTAAAAATGGATTATTTTAAGCCATAAACCAGTAGATCTCAACTAAAAGAAGCCGCATACAAAGTTGTATTAATGTAAGTCAAGAATTGAGCGATATATAGAATTCTACTTATTCCCATAAGGGTAACGTAGGGACAACGCACTTTGTTTACTATTTTCAATATCTTGGTAACCAGTGGACATAAATCAGTGATTCAAAAAAATAAATTGTTTGTTTTTCAAGCTGAATGCAATGATGCCAACTAAAACCTGGTTATTTTAAATTTTCAGGGTGAAAATTCCAAGAAAAACATATTTGGCCACCATTTTCTAAGATGGCGGCTTTATTAATTGTTAATCTTTGTATTAATATGTTAAATACAATAGTTATAGATCATTTCAAACCATACAAGTTTTGTATTTAGTTACCTAATGTAAATTCAATAATAAAAAAGCCCCAGTCAAAAAACTAATATTAGCGGCCATTTTTCCAAGATATATTTGTGAGTTTACAATAACAAAGTAAATTTAAAAGTGGTAGATTATCAAAATCTCTGCAACTTCTCTTTGGTAACCTTTTTAGTAAGATTAATAATTAAGCTGCACCAGCCAAAATATACTTGTTGGCAGCCATTTTCCAATATGGCGGCTTTATCAATTGTTCTACAACAATACGTTAAATATGAAAGTTATAGGCTTTTTCAAACCAAGCAACTTTTGTATTAAAAGTTGTTTTCTAAACTTATTAATTATCGTGATATAGCTCAAAAACTATATTTTGGCCGCCATTTTCCAGGATGGCGGCTTGAGCACAAGTTTTATTTTCGAAAAAGTGATGGGGTTTCAAAGGTAACATATCAAGGAACATATGGTAAAAAGTCCCACATGGTTACCCGATTTTTTTGGAAACCGGGGTTTTTCTTCTAAAATGACTGGACTATTAGTCCAGGCAACGAAAAGGTACAGAGGGAGTTTTTCGGAACACAATTTTCGACTTTGTAGCTTTGTAGCTAGTTAGATGGTGAACATATCAAAACTCCCCGTCCGTAGCCCTTGAGTGGGGGAGGGAGGGGGGTCTGAAGGTAAAATCTTTTTGGTTTTTCCTAAATATCTTTAAAACTATCAACTTTTATTATTCCCTATAAAGTTTGAAAATAAAATTAAATTAAATTTTCTATTAGAAAAGTACATAATATGTCTACATTGGTCCAACCATTTACAAGAAATACACCAATTTTATTAATATTTAAACAAATATGCCTTCCATAAGGAACGCAAGTAAAAGTTTGGGTAACATTCATGCCCAATGAGGCAACGCTTTTTTCACCAAAAGGAAAATTAACAGCGTTCAGGAAATATTGATAAAATGTCCAGAAATTTGACACTCCAATAATGAAATTGGTCTAAAATAAAGGCGTTGGCGAACTCACAAAAAATCGATATTTTTTATGAAATCATTACAATTGGTTATAATTCCTAATAATTATAATAAATATATAATATTTATAATTCCTTGTAATTTTTGAGCATTCGTTGCCTAGACTATTACGTATTTTAGTGCGTTAAGCCAACTACAATATTTAAATTGTAACAGAAACAGCTGTTTTCTTTATCTCAATGTTGGTAAAGAAGTAGCTCTTTGTCGATAACAAAACTGTAAATTTACCAAGAAATTCTCACTGAATGGACTTTCAATAAACAATTTAAGCAAGGAGTCATCTGACTGCAACAAAACTCAGTTAAATGTTTTATTACATGTTGGGTTTAAATAATTTAGAAGTGTAGTTGTTTACACAGACAATATGTTATGATTGAAAAAGATGCATTACTTTCTATAGGTAGGTGTTAAGTATCATACTTAATGCAGTATTGGTTTTTGGTATGGTATGGTGCATGGTTTTTTGCCTTGAGGACCATTTAAACCTGAAGCAGTTAGAGTGGAGTGACGTTATAGCGGTTGTTAAATAAATGTGGAGTTTTAAAAATACATTCAAACCAAAATCGTCTTAACATTTCAACAAAATCTCCAACTAAATGGAATTTCATCACTATTAGGAAATAGTGATGAAATTCCACAGTTTCCTAACCACAGTTAGGAAACTGTGGTTAGTGTGTTGTTGCTACAGGAAGTTTTTAATTTATAAAATTTAATACACGAAGAATAAAGATATTCAATTTTCTGAGGATTAAATTAATCTAAATCGGTTTATAAAATCACCTATTAAGTTCATGTTAACATCTTACAGCTTTTTTGCCGAATTTAACTTAGCCTAAACTATATATGCAATCGATTTAAATATAAAGTGCTTCTGTACGACTTCGCCCATAAATTAAATATAAAAAAAAACACTTTTAATTACAGGAAATTCAATCCAAGTAAACGTTTCATTTAAATGTTGCAACGTGTTAGATAAAAAGAATGGACTACTTAGACCAGTCAGTGTCTTCATAATAGCCTAATTATGCTGAAGGATTATCATATTTGAGAGAAGCTACTCGTAGTTTACTGTATTACAGATCAAATCCTGCATTGTTTTCCTATATAGCTCTACATATTAAAAATTGCACAAGTGATTACACAATTGTTTTTCTTTAATTTAGTATAGTGATATCTGATTCATATAATTTGTAAGCCCTGACACGATTTAGGTTCATGTATACAAATAAATATTACTTATTTTTGTAGGTTTGTCTTTACAGAATATCGGGATTATTCTAATATAACATATAATAATAATAGTTTTGCAACGGTCGTATTAGGAAAGCCTTAAAGCCACGAAAGAGACATAAGTTAGAAAACAAACGAGGCCGGTGGTCTACGCTTTCCACGTGAGGCTTAAGAGATTAATACAAGCGTTGCATACACTACTAAATCTACAACCAACAACATACAAAAAAATTCCCTGGAGTTAAACAAATCATATTCACTCATGATGAAAAAATAACTCACATTAAATATTACACAAAATATTTTTCGAGGCACATAAGAGCACTAAACTCTGATTTACAGTAGACAATCAGGTAATGGAATAAGTGAAGAAACATTACAGATAAGGCACATAAGAAAATGAAAAATGAATTGTAGTAGACCAGTTAGCTGTGCATAATTCTTATCATTATCCTACTTCCGACGAAATACGAGCTCTCATTGGTCTAAAACCTGCATCGTAAAGTGATTATTGTACCATATATGTTAATTTATTAATTTTTTTCTTTTAATAATGGACATCCAAATGATTACTTGTAACATCATTTATGGTGCTTATCACAACGGTTTAGTATAATTCATAGTCAAAAGCATTATGAATGAGTTTTAATAATTTAGTTCTACTATATTTTTGTAATCGACAAAACTTCGAACAATAACATTAAAAATGTATTTTTATCAAATTATTTATATGTATTTGATCATATGTTGGAAAAGTGTCATCTAAGTGTCAACCATAACCATAATATCGGTTATTTAAACAAAAATTCGCGCCAATAAACTTCCAGCATCCGATATTACATTGTTAGTTCCTGTCAGATTGAACATTGTTTACTGCCTTTATATCGAAAACTGCACAATAAACTCTAGTGAATATAATAACCCTAATAATTCCCAATATCTAAATAGTTACACAGTATTACACATTGTTTCGCTAGATGGGAATATCTAAAAGTAATGGGAAATTCCCAACATATAAAAACGACAGTAACTAACATTGTTATAGTGGATTAATTGTTTTGTTCAACTTTAAATGTTTATAATATTAAAAATAACATAACTTAGATACTTTATTTCAAATGAAAACAAATTAGTCAAAACTCGAAAAACAGCAAAACCTTTGTACAAAAGCTGGAAAAGCTGGCTTTTGGATACAAAAGCACATATTAAACTCTCAAAGGATGATGTTTCGGGAATTAATTTATACGATTACAAAAGAACTGAAACTCATAACTTACTAGAAAATCGGCAGGTTCTTAGCAAGAAGATTAAGTAGCTTGGATATGCTGAATATTAATCTTTAAAACATCTCCATACTTATTACATTGAATGTTTATTATTAATCTGCCGGTCTTTATATTAATTTACCAACTAAGCTTTATGAAAATAGTCTATGGAGTACTAGTCACTACTAAACTTTTAAAGCTGTAAAACTTAAACAAAGTATATAACTTTTAAACAAAACAAAAAGAAAATGACATTGCTTTATTTGCTTGAATTAGCGTGCTAGTCAAGAAGTATTAATGTAATCATAAACATATGTTAAGGTAGACAATCCCTTATGTACTGGTTCAAACCAAAAGAAAAGAACATATTTAAGTTCGTACAAACCCCAAATAAAAGACATTACATATATGAAAATTTGGTACATTGTAAAGTTGCGATATTTTACATTTAGTTGTTATATTTTTACTATGTTTAGTTTCAGAATGAAAAAATATATTTAAAACATAGAAATATAAAATACATTGATGTTTTCAAAGAAAATGTTATTTAAATTTACAATTAAATTCTACAAGAATAATAAAATATTAATAAAATGTTAGCCTTACAATTCATGCGTAATATTTATGTATAACATCTGCGCCGGGATTCGACATATCCCTGGTGTCTAAGGGCAAGTTTCTTTAACGAGTAAAGTTTAATTCTTGTTGGCCTTCCTCTCGACTTGGTCTCACATACTCGCATGATTAAATATTTTAAAACTCATTTCATATACTTTTGATATACGTTTATGTTCCAGGATCATACTTAGTATATCCTCTTATGTATACATCCTGATTCATATATGAGTGTTAGAGCCATGCTGAACTAATTTATTTCATGCAATAAATATATGTAGACATAAAACATCAGCGTTTTTTTAGCCTACATTTATTACTCCCAACGGCAATACATTAACTTTATGGTTACATACTATAAGGATCAAACATACATATAATTATTCTAGAATCAAGGTATGATGTATAATTCTAATAATCATGTTTCAAGTTAAATTCAATAAACTGACGTTAATTCCAATATAAGAAATGGTCACATTTTGTGCCGCACTATATGAAAATAATACTTTGGGGGTAATAATATACTTTAAACCTTTCAATATCTCCACTTTTAGGCAATTACATCTAATATCGCTACCTACGTTTTTCACTCAAATTTTATTAAATTATTTTATATGTTTAGTTAGTCAGATTATTTGTAGTTTATAAGTACCTCAATAATTTCCTTTATTAACCGGTCATATTTACAAAGGTCAGTGGTTTTGAGAAAACATAACGCCTTTGACAAGAATCCAGTTCAAAGCTACTTGAATATTAAACGTACAAAAATTTAATAAACTTAATGTATGGCCCAGGAGCTGGGAGATCGATATTTATTTATGTCATAAGATGGACATGTACAAGCTCTGCCATTTCGAAGAGACATGCTAGGTGTAAAAAATGAACTTGAGAGACCTCAATCTGGAGGCTCTCTCCAAAGTGGACCAATTTGAAAATAACCCAAAATAGAAAAATTAGTAACATATACAAAATATTAGTTTACACCATTGAAATTAGTAAAAAAAATGGTATGTTGGATCATTGCTCTTTGTGCATTTGATACCGAGATATTAAGGGTGATATACTCAATATGTTGTCCCAACCTTATGGGAAATAAGTACAATTTTGTAACTATTTCTTAACATATCTTAATAGAACTTGATATGTGGCTTAATTTAGTTAAGATCTATTTCTATATTAGCCTGTATTTCCGCGGCAGCAAACCTACTTCATGTTTCCCATGTTATTCTTATGGTGAAAAAACGTTATTGTATTTCCCCTTTATTTTTTTTAACATACGATGTTAAAACTTGGCATATGGATTCTTGTAGTAGAGGTTTATTGTATACTAGCAGATATACCCGCAGCTTCGCTCGCTGAAAAAATGACAAATTTTTAATCAACTCATATTATGCTATGAGCAATTTAAAGGAATATTTATCAAAATTGACTGATTTGGGTCGTGGACCATTGGCGTACAATTACACCGTTAAGGTCAGCTAGTAATTCCACCCTAGATTGAAGTGAGAAGGTGTAACGTTTCCTCTAAAAATGTTCCCTTATGATTAGCAAATAGAATGAATTAGCTTTCTCCCATTTGCCAATACAGATAATGAGAAATAAACCGGGATATAAAACAAAAATTACGCTAAGGGCGGCTTTTTGACTTAACATCGACATAATTTTAGTACCTAAGACAAAGTAGACGGTAGGCCTAAGTGCCTTGGCCAAAAATATATTTCCCTAACCTTTTTCAATCACATTGAAGAGGTTCTCTAACCTATCGTTAAGGCAAAATTATAATTTTTTTTGGTTATGTTCTAGATTTTCTTCCACCTGAAGACGGGATCAGATTCCAGATCCCGAAACGTCGTGAAACTTGTTTTTTACTGATCAGTGATGGCAAATGTCCGCAAAAATCCTAATCAAAAATTAAAATCACCATCACCAACAATGAATTTCAAACAAAGCAAACTTATTGTTGTAATGGTATATTTTTGTATTTTAAATCTTCATCACCTAATAAATTTTAATTTTGAAACTCCGTTTCTAGTGGATATACATATACTCAAAATGAAATGAAATGTACTTTTTGTATCCTTTAAAAATGTTGTATAAGCCTTCCATCCATAGTTTTAAAATCTGAAAGAGCCGCCATTTTGAATTTTATAATAAACTCTATTTTAGCCATCAGACAGAGTTTAAAAACCTTTTCATTATTCTCATTTAGTACCTATAAAGAACATTTGTGTCAAGTTTCATGGCCCAAACTCTTGTAGTTTATGAGAAAATGAGCTACGAAGGCTAAAAATGGCCGCCATTTTGAATTTCATAATATACCACATTCAAGCCCTTTGAGAGAAAATATGTCAAAACCCTTTCTTAGTACGCATCTAGAGCCTGTAAAGAATATGTTTGCCAAGTTTCATTGTTCTAAGTCTTATAGTTTTTGAGAAACTGTGATCAGTCAGTCAGTCAGTCAATGGGTTTTGGCTTATATATATATAGATTAACTTAAAACCACCAATTTTTTTATACCTGTTGAAATTATCCTGCACATTTCATCCCCATGTCATTCTTATGGAGAATACAAAAAGTCACATTAAAGTTTGCCCACATTGGTAAAAGCCCCAAGGTTGAGGGTTCACAAACCCATTTTTGAAAACCCCCTGGATGCCTCTTCAAAATGGCATAGCTTTTTTAATGTACACTTTGTAACGTAATTTTTTACCAGCCAGCTCCCGGTTCAGTATGCATATTTAGATTGTCTAATCTACCAAAGATCGCCATGATTTTTCATAATACCGTATCTAATTAAAAATTACAATTTAGGGGAAACAAAATTACAGAGGGAAAATTTATAGTCAACTGCTATGGCAGTTTTGTCTCAATCCGATTTGCTTAAGAAGTAACTAAAATTGTAGACTCAAAGATTCTCAAAGGGTCTTTAACAACAGTAATACAAAACTAAGCTCCTATTTCAAAGGTTGCTTCAGGCCTTCATAGAGAACTAGAGTTGTCAATCCCTTGTATATTTGATATCCTAAGAGTATATTATGATAGCTTACGTTATAAGACCATAACAAATATAATTGTATTAATTAATATAGAGTAGTGAAGTAATCCAAAACCACCAGATATTGTTAACTCTCTCGTATATGGGTGATAGTGGCAACACAATTATTTGCTCTACTCACACGGTATACTTACAACGTTTATTTCCATTTTTATTTGCTTAATTAAGGAATGTTAAGGACGATAACCAGATTATTGGTTTGAAAGTGGAACAATTATTTAAAGATTAAATAATGAATTCACTAACATTGACTTAGATGGAAAGTAAAAATCCATCATATTATAAGAAGATAAAGCAGAAAATTAGACCATTTCAATTTTTGGAATCCTTTAAATTACCTATGTATACGAATAACGAAAACTAATTGGAATTTCACATGGATCGATTATTATAAGATTAAAGATGTTGGCGAAATTACCAGACATATGTCAAAATCAATATAACAATATTAGGGTGGGGACAGTTTTCTCAATCAATTATATATTGTTTATTAAAATTACGTATTACGTATTATCTGGTATTTATCATGTGATAAAAATTATGGCAACAAAATGTATGGACTGTTTTATTTCAATTTTGCATAAATGAAGCAAAACCGACTTACATTAATTTTAATCTATCGCTAAACTAACCATTAATATTTTTATAAACATTTTTCCAAGAAAACAATTATAATCTGACATTTAATGTTAATGAGGTAACTTAAAAAACTTAGGTGTAGGGGTTGAGTAGTCAAAACAAAAACAAAATAAAAATATATAAAAACTCTCCTTAAAATTTCTTCATAAACTTTATATTTTTAACTTTTCAAATGAAATAAAATAATAATACAAGTGACAGATTAACAAGCAAATTTATATAATGAAATAAAACGAATTAACAAATGATCATCCCACGAATACATACATTTTGCATCAACATCGGTTGGTAAATAACAAAGATTAACAAATATGTAGTTTTTTATATTTGCCATGAGAATAACATTATTCAACGAACTGTGTTTGAAAATATTAATTGTTTCCGCAGCCAGTTGACAAATACCAATAATTCTAAATACTGGACTATTTATTTTGGCAAGCCAAATTTAATGTTGCACATTATTATGATTTTAAGTATATTAGCAAAATTAGAATTTTTAACACTTAAATCCCCATAATTCTGAACCCGAATTTTCACCGACATGCGAGGGCTATCATTTTGTTTGCAATCTTAAGAATCATAAACTATGAATTTTTATCAAACTCACCAGAGCCGTCTTTGAAAAATTTTAATATTTGAAGTTGTTTATGGGTTTTTGTAGGGTAAGTATCCTTAAAAATAAAAAATTAAAAAATAATCAAAAAGCCTGGAGATATCATGATTTTATACCTACATGTCAAATTCCATATAAATCTGACTACTTGTGTCGCCTCTAGCTTTGTTTACATCCACATTCGCACACATCCACACATCCACACAGACACGGACAGACAGACACCTCTCCGAAAACCTTTTTTTTGGACTCAGCGAGTTAAAAGATTATTTGAATCATCATGAATTTACAAATGATTTACAGCTGATGCATACTCATTGAAAAAATCACATGGGTAAAATGATCAGTGCGAGATTTGAGTTAACATCTGGCTGCGTCACAATAATTAAATTAAAATAAATATAAGCACTTTCTCACGGGGAAAAATTACATAAAAGAATTTCAGCTAAAGGAAGACAACATAAATAACAAAATAGCACAATAAAACATTTGGAAAATATATTTTATATACAATGTAACAGTTAATTTCTGTAAAATGAACAAGTAGAATACCATACACAAAATCTAAAATAGATATGAATGATAAATATTATAATTTACAGTAAAATGGAATAATCTGTTCAAATTATGTGTTTTTTTTATTTGAAATAATCCATTATTATACATATTTTGAAAAAAATTTTCGTTGAAAATTTTTCAACTCATTATACATCTTATTATGTGTTTCAGGTACAGTAACAAAATAAGAGTTCAACAGTTTGTGAGTACTGCTACATGTCCAGTAAAATTAAAAACGAAATGAATTAGATGAAAACGTCCTGATTTTATAGGTCTGTAAACGGCTACTTGTTTTTCTGTTAAATGTTTAAGGAATTTCATGGTTATACATTGTATTATAAGTCAATTGGTAGAGTACCAATATAATTTCAATATACTGAGAAAGTATAATTTTCTGTTCAACGCTAAGGAAGCTGATAAGATTGTTTAAAATATTTATTTCATTACCTTTTAGATTTCTATGGCAAGTTTACAGTACATTTTCTGAACTATGTCTACTCATTGTTCTTTTTTTCATGTTAGAAGGTTCTTGCTGTAAGCATCTATTTCTGGAAGCGTGTATAAAAAAGTAAAAAAGAATTGTATCCTAAATCTTACGAGTGTTAGGAACAGGAAAACTTTTGCCGTTACCTATAACAATATAATGCAGGAATACCTTGCATTATATTGTTAAATTTCATAGAGAATCTACATTATAAGGCGACAGTAGAATTTATCAATAAATACCTTTTGTAAATATATTCATTTAATGCTAATTATTTAACAAGACTCAAATATTTGAATTGACAGACTAAAGGGTTATCCGCTTCACCGTACTGTTATAATAATTATGGTTTGGATTGGTTGAGGAGCAAGTGCAATTATTAATTAATTGCAATTATTAATTATTAATTAACTATCAATTTATTAATTAAAATACGGAATACTACTCTATCAACTATTCTTAATATATTTTACACTATAAGTAATTATCTGACACCAAACAGCCACCACGGCTGTGGGGGGGGGGGGGCAAATGCAAGGTAAAAAGAGGCCGCCACCCTCTTTAAAAAAAAGAAAGTAAGTAGTAATTAAAATGGTACGTTTGTGAATCCATCATAATAGCCCCTGAGCTGCAATTTATATGTAAGACTATACTACTTACGTCAAAACAGCTCAAAATAATATTCTTGCGAAATCAGGACATATGTTTCGGGGTTAATACCCCATCTTATGTCCTGACCCCATCTTTTTTGACAAGCTGAAGATGGGGTATTAACCCCGAAACATATGTCCTGATTTCGCAAGAATGTTATTTTGAGCGGTTTTGACGTAAGTAGTATAGTCTTAGGTACGTTAGTGACCTAGGCTTGATCGGTAAATTTTTATATTGACCAGTTTATCACAATACCATACAAATTCAGAATCATTGTCTCTATAAAATTGTCTAAATCTTCCATACAACTCTAATTCTCTCACAAGAAAAGGGTCTCAGCACAGAAGAGTCTTGTCGTGTATGTATACAACTATAAACCTAGACCCTTGAAACATTTCTCTTGACAGACATCTTAAATTTAAGTCGGATGTTTTAATTACTTTATTTTGTCGTTGTTTATTTCTTTGCAAACATAAAGCCCTATATTAAGTGTAATCAAGCTAAAAATAATGTTTTTGCGTAGCTAGAATTTGACTGAAATTCCAATTCAGACCTGCATGGAACAGGTTTTGCCAGTCAGAACTATTTTATTTTCAGCATTTAATAGAAATCTTGTGTTCTATTCTGTCAAGCACATACTTAAATTTATGCAATCAAGTACACAATGCATACATAAGAGTGCAAGAAAAAGTTAAAGTAATTATTACTTAACGAAAATTGATAAAGCTATCAAAATATATTTTCAAACACGAGCATCCGGAAAACAATTAATTTGTCTTTATTATTTTTTCCGTTGAAGGTAAAGGTAGGAAGTAGGCCTACCAGCGTGATTCATGACCCCTGGAGAGCTGTTAAGGCCCCCTTCGCAATAAACAATCTTGTTAGCACCTATAAATTATATAGAGGTTGGGACGGTAGGCCTTACCGTAAAACTAGTTTAATGCATATTCAACATGTTATGGAAAACAATAATGAAAATAACTAATAACAAAGATAATGAACCCATACAGATGGGTAACACACTGAATCATAGGAGCAATTTTTGGGCGGTTTCTGGTTTTTTAGATGATTTTGCCATCACTTCAAAAAATTTTTCTGTTGCATTTCTTTAGTGACTAACAGAATCGTGATTATCATTCCCTAGGTCGTAAAGAACCGGACCACCACAAAGCAATTGGGTGTAAAATGGTCGGTTGGCAAAGGCCAGTTCATTAGGTCATGTATAATCTAATAACCTGGAGGGTTGTTAAAAAATATTAAATGCTAAAAAAGAGACTTATTGTAAAAAAAAGTAGTGAAATATCAAACAAGTCCAGTCCATTCAGCTAATATCCTAAAAAAAGGTATTTCAATTTGCATTATCCATCTTTTGAAAGCCATCACAAAAATGTTACAAGATTTTAAGATTACATTTTCAGACATAACCACTGCACGTGTGGCGAGCACCGGTCCAGGTTGATCCTATTAAAGTATATTAGTGTAGACCAACAAAATACACCAAAAATGTATTTAAAGGACATAGCAGTTTATACTTTGTACGAGTATTTTAGTCTATACATTAAACTAGCAGTTGCCCGTGGCTTCGCTCACGATAAAAATCACAGCTGATCTTACTTCTGCTATTTGAACTGTCAAATTGTAGTATATCCACAGCTGTTTACATTTCGGTATTTGAATGTTTACATCCTCATAAAATGTAAACATTGAAGCTAAGGACGTTCACGGGGCGTAGCCCGAAGGGATTTTAAGGAAGTAAATAGACTTATATGTTTCCCAGGTTCAAGATCTACCTCTGTGTGGAATTTCAACCCAGTCAGTTCAGTATTTTTCGAGTTTACCTGTCCCATACATTCATACATAGACACATACAGAAACCACCTCTTCTTTATAATAGTATAGATAGATATATCCGTAATAGTTTTATACCATTTATTCTTTTAGTAAATGGAATTTCTATTTTGTTATCTCTTTAAAATATTTTAGATACCTTCTATTGATATTTTGTAATTGTAGCTCTTAAATTTTGTAATTGTAGCTCTAAAAATTGAAAAGACCACCATTTTGAATTTTTGAATTACCTTACTTTAGGCTTTACAGAAAAAAAAACATTTTAAAATCCTTCATTTGCATGCATCTAGAGTAAAGAATATTTGAGCCAAAAACTAATGGCCCAAGGTCCTACATTGTTCCAGAAAATAAGCTTTGAAAACTAAAAATGGCCGCCATTTTGAATTTTATAACATACTCTATTTTAGCCTTTCGAACGAATATATTTTAAAATTAGTTCTTAGTACGCATCTAGAGGCTATAATGATTAATTGTGCCAAGTTTCATGGCCCAAAGCCTTATAGTTTTTGAGAAACTGTGATCAGTAAGTCAGTCAGTCAGTCAGTCAACCGTTTTGGCTTTTATATATATATAGATATACTTACATATATCTTCAAAAAACTTTATAAAATAAAATGTCCAGGAATTTTACAACAATAGGGAGATAAGAACTACAGTCATTAATTTCTTTAACAATGATTGCACTAATCCTTTAACTTGTAGTTTAAATAATGCCACTAAGCCCTGTCGGTATCATAGTGGGTGTGACGGATGATAGTGAATCTGTTAATCATCGTACGTCTTACATTATGTATTTCAAATGTGCTGTATATAAAAAAATTGATTTAGATTCTTCTATAAATAACTGATATAAATGTTTATAAAATAATATAATATTGTAGTTGAATATTTATCAAAGCTTCTTTCTTACTCTAATGTTGTGGAAAAACGTCTTACGACTTCATCGCTAGAGCAAAACCAGGTCTCCTAGATACTATTTATGGGGTATTTTTAAGGCAAATGATGGTGAATAATAAGAATAGAATGGATGATAACTTTGTTACTGAGACAACCAAATCGCATATTAAGGCTAAGTAGGGAAGAAGGCTTCACATACAATTGTCATATCAGGAAATTATAATTCAATGATAACTTGCAGGTGTCCTGGCTTCCGCAAGTTCATAACTTTTTTTCATGTCGTGAATGGATATGAAAATAATTTCAACAGCTTTGTTATACTGTGAACATTAAGAATTAATAAAAAATTGCCATAAGTATAAAATTAATCCAATCTACAGTACTTCCAAAAACAATGACATGAATCAATTGTAAACTGTCCTGCAATTATGGCCTGATACATATCAAAAGACGAACACTAAAATTCACGACATCAGAGATTCTCAATAATGATGAACGCTAAATAAGTGGATTATTAAGCTGACGAACGAGTACAAGACGCTTCTAGGCAGACATTATTATTTTAACTTTTAAAGGATAAAAATAACAATTTGTAAAAACGAGGAAAGTTACGAATGCGTGTGGAAGTGACAGGTTGTGATATCAGCAAGGGAAGAGTCAACAATGTTGAAGCGATGACATTGTTGAAGTGACAAAAATGTTGAAGTGACAAAAACGTTGAAGTAGGGAAAGCTCAGACGAACGGCAACAAATCAGACACGCCCTGATATAGTCTAACTGTCGAGGAGATTAAATAACTTCAATATTGTAAAAATTTCTATTATCTATTTGAATAATAAAACATTAAAAGTAAAATACGAATAGAAATAGTAGTCTGTTTTTATATTTTTATTGTATCTTCTAAGTAGTATCCAATTAATATAGAGAGTTTCTTTTTCGAAATTTACATTTATAACATGCTAAGTTTTATTTATTGACAACGTCCAATATCTTAATATTAAAATGACAAATAGTATGATAATTAATAATAATACGATCATATTTATGATAAATGAAAGACAAATATTCTGAATAAAAAGAGCCTGACAGTGAATACAACATAATAAAACATCGAGGCCCCGAAACATCATTAATTAGGCTTGTGTAAACATTACATGTAACGAAGCAAATGATAATCTCTTATCTTTGGAAACTCTGAAACAAAAGTGGGTGATTTATAAACTGAAACACTTCACGTACTCGAGATAAGGAACAAGACTGTATAATACGTGCCTAATATTAAACTGACAACTCTAGAGAAATATTTCACGTGTAAAGACTCTCAAGTCGTTGACAATAAGGTTGTGTTTTAATAAATTAACTAATATTGCATCTACATATTAATACGTAAGCGGTTTTCTTTTCACAGTCATACTTCAATAACGGCTTAACGGATTTTAACGTTTGAGGTATTTTTATGATAGATATTTTTATATTATTAATATTATATATGAATATATAATATTAATATTATCAATATTAATATATGTTAATGTAATATGTTATAAAGATATATTACAAAAATATCTTTATGTATATTTGTCAATATATCTCAAATTTTGAGAAAGGGCATCTCTAAAGAACAGTAAAGGGCTGAAGTTTCAGGACAGTGGCGCTATCCATCGACATTTGACCAAGCCCACTTCAGTTTGTTTACAACTGAAAATATGGTCTTGCTTTTTTTTAAAGAGGGCGGCGGCCTCTTTTTACCTTGCATTTGCTCCCCCACATGGGCCTCAGGCCTGTGCGTGGAAGTTTTCAAGCAAACCCAAGGAGTGAGCCGGTACAGTACAAGGATGAACAGTACTGCTTTGAAAGAGTTCTACAGGCAAACCAAACATCGCAGCATTTGTAATTTATTTTTTGAAAAGAGCAATATCCATTTATTTTTTACAGCTGCTTTGGTGACTGGGACGAGACATCAAATAGTTTTTGACCAGTTTTACTTATTATAGTTTTTTTTAATATATGTTATGGAATTTAGGTAATATTGGCCTTGATTACTACATAATGAAGTGTTTTAAGTGGTTTTTCATAGCAGTTTTCAGTGTACAATTTTGCAATGAAGTTTACCATACATCAATACTTTCAGCATATCTTAGTTTTCTTTCAGTTTTATAAACTTGAACCAATTTAATTTTGGATTTGGTGCAATTATAATACCACCAATAAGAAGATGCTCATTGACCGGTCGGAGGGATCACGAACCCCTGGCAACACCCTCCCAATGTAACATTTAATAAGTACAGAGTGGCATTATACAGTATGTTCATTTTTTTGTGCACACCATTGGGATCTCGTAAACTATAAGAGATACAAGAAAGGTTAAATTAGCAAAGTAATGCGTAATAAAAAGACAAATAAAATGGTGGTGAGCAATTTAAAATATTCGACCAAACTCGTTCGCTACGCTCAAAAAACCATGTTGGCCCCAAAACTAAAATTGCCCATAACTCCCTTATTTTTTAAGGAACAAGACTGTAAGTGGGGTCAAATTTACACGAAATTTTACGTAGAATCTAAATATCCAGTCAAAAATGTGATACCATTTATGGTTTTCTGAGAATAATGTTCAAATCCAGAATTTTAAATGCCAACATGTAAAATTTTATTTTTCATTGGAAGGATATTTTTCTCCTGATTACAAAAATACCATACATGTGATATTTTCCTGTTCAAATCTGTTTTTGATCTGAGAAAATATTTTTTGTAAATCAAAATGGGTTTTAATGCACTGGATTTATCATAAAAGTGATAACTATGAAATAAGCTGATTTTTACTAGACAGCTGATTGACTCGGAACAGCTGATTGGCAGCAAAATGCTATTTTACGGATAAATAAACATCTTCATTAAAAACAACTGATTTATTTGTAAATTATCATTTTACTGTTAATCAGCTGTTTCTAGTCAATCAGCTGTTAAATATTAATCAGCTGTTCCCCTTTTCCTGATTTTTGTTATGAATCCAATTCATCATAGCCCATCATCATGTACAATAATGAATTAACTTGAACATACCATTAATTTAAAATATTTAATAGATTTTAACGCATTAAATTCATGATAACAAGAAGAGAAAGGGAGCAGCTGATGAATAGATAACAGCTGGTTGACTAGAAACAGCTGATTAACAGTAAAAGGATAGTTTACAAATAAATCAGTTGTTTTAAATGAAGATGCTTCCGTGAAACAGCTTTTTGCTGCCAATCAGCTGTTTCGTGTCAATCAGCTGTTTCGAGTCAATCAGCTGTTTGGTACAAATCAGCTGATTTCATAGTTATCATTTTTATGATAAATCCAGTGCATTATAACCCATTTTAATTCACAAAAATATATTTTCTGATTAAAAGCACATTTAAGGAGGAAAGTATCACATGTTTGGTATTTTTGTAATCAGGAGAAAAATATCTTTCCAATGAAAAATAAAATTTTACATGTTGGCATTTAAAATTCTGGACTTGAGCATTATTCTCAGAAAACCATAAATGGTATCACATTTTTGACTAGATATTTAGATTTTACGTAAAATTTCGTGTAAATTTGACCCCACTTACAGTCTTATACCTTAAAAAATAAGGGAGTTACGGACAATTTTAGTTTTGGGGCTAAAATGGTTTTTTGAGCGTAGCGAACGAGTTTGGTCGAATATTTTTAATTGCTCACCACCATTTTATTTGTCTTTTTACTACGCATTACCTTGCTGATTTAACCTTTCTTGTATCTCTTATAGTTTACGAGATACCAATGGTGTGCACAAAAAAATGAACACACTGTAGATCGTCGTAGTTCTCCTTCCAACCTCGGAACTTTTGCTTGCGGCGGCTTGCATTTCAAGAATGAACACAGTGGTAGAGATAATGCATAATTTACCCTTTGTTGCCACAAAGTAAAGGCTCGTCTGCCTAATTTGCGCATTTCGTGTACTTTTAAGATCTTACGGAAAACTCTTAATATGAGAACAGGGCTGTTAGACAACTCCAGAAACAACCTGTTTAGCATTCGACAGTTGTTGCCGTAAGCAGAGCATGACCTTTTGCCAGTATTAAAATATACATTTTAGAAACAAGAGAACAAAAGAAAATGAAGAAAACCGAACCAGGCGATCACAAAAAATATCGTTTACTGAAAACTCCTGCGGTTAATTAAATTAACTTAAAAATTAACTGTGGTTTAGCCATGATGTTGTTTTTAAATTTATTCCTTTGATGAAACTTTAAAAGTATAAAAGTAAATAGTCCATTCTTTATTCTTTTTGTTTATGATTTATGTCTTTCTCGATTTCTAGCAACGGGCTACCTAGTTAAGATTATTATTTTTATATATAGATGTGTTAAACTTAACATAGTATACGTATAAAATAGTATACCTTATTAGGTATATTAAACTTTCAGTGGAATGGCAAGGTATATTTTGTTGAAATTCATATTCATAATTTGCTCCATTAAAATAAAATATTTTTATATTTTAATGGTTTGAAATCGTTTCATGTAATTAATGATTCTTTTTCACAAAGTATAAAATATCGCTATTGATAGTTAAAAAAAAACATATTAATTACTCAAATAGTGAACTCAGGCCAACAATTGCATAAAATAACTGTTACAAGAAAACGTTTGTATTGCGGTTTGGCGTGTTTCTTAACCACAACTCTAAACTTAGTAAGTTCATGATATGTGCGAGGTTGTGAGTCAAATAAAAGAAGGCATGAAGCTAGTGTATACAATTGTTAGTTACTCGCTGTTCTTATTGATTAAATATAAGTGTATATTCTTGGGTTTACCTTTCGCCCAATTTCAATTATTAAACTTGCTATTGGTTTTTGGCTGATATTTATTTGCTTCTGAAACCACCAAACATTTCGGTCGTAAAAATATGTGCCTTTTATAAAGTCATTAATATTACTATTTAATTACCTTCTAATCGAGTATTCTTAAAAGAATAATGTTAATCAGCTACAAAATATCTATTTTGACATAAATGTTGGTTGAAATAATGTATTTTTATTTGTTTGAATTTTAGTTATGAAAATTGTGAGTTTTTATTGATAATAAGTTTTTAATTCGCCATAATAAATTGTTCTTGAATTTTTATTTTCTGGTTCGTAAAATACATTGGAATTGATACATATTATAAATATTTTTTAAAGCTGACTGTTTTAGTAAAAATATTTCTTAACTTTCGACTGGTTGCTTATAGCTTTATTTAATATAATACCGGATTTCACGCAATATTATAAATTGAGTGATGATGAGTTTGCCTAGTTTTATGGAATAATTTACTTAAATATTCTCAAACCACTATTTAAGGAAAAATAAATAGTTTAAACATTGATATAACACCGTATTAATGCACAGCGAGCCGTGTATTGGTTATAATTTCATAATCGCAGGCTCATTAACGTCTACCTTAAGGCATCACCTTTGAGGATTATCATTACCATAGTCCCTGTGAGGCAGCTTGCAGCAGCTTCATCATGTAAGTACCTGGATTGTTTCTCCTCACCTTTACATATTGAGTGAGTAATTAATTGGAAGGGATATATTTACTCTTATATCTTTTAATGGCAATAAGATTTTTAAAATTCTAAACTCATATTGTTATTTCATGCCAAGTTAAAGAATATACGTAAAATCCAAAAACGCCATAAAATATAGTGTTCCTTAAGAAAAATCAAAGTTGTCCGTTATATTAAAAAATAACGGCTATATAAAATAAAATAGAATTAATATTTTTTTCTTTAAACGTAGGTGAAGTCCCCTGTGTAAAGTTTCCTCTAAAAATACTGGTTTTTGAGATTCCTATAGTGGTAGGCCTATTGTTGAGTTATGTTGGACACCCTTTGTTTAACTCGGGAGAAATTAGGACAAATCCAAATTTCTCTATAATAGCTCTGTTAGCTATGATAAAAATGTGGCATTTTGAAGTACTGTTGATGACATACAAAACGAGACGACATACAAAACTACCTACATTATAGAAGAAACCTGTATTCAGAACATATAAGGCTTTATGTGAAAAACTTTGAGTGTTTTGTGGATAAAAAATCCTTGTAGCTATTAGGCCTATTACAAGCTAAACGTCCCAAATTTGTAGAAAATTGTGTTCTCTTTATTCTACTAACAAAAAATTTTGCTTTACATTGGCTAGAAGTTAACATATTTGGGAGAAATCAAAAACCTGCATATTACAAAAAAGAGTGAATTTAGATTTTTAGAGGAGGGAAAAGAAATAACAACAGATGATCGATTTATTTCACTATGAATTTCTTGTGTCAATCATATGTTACTTGCTAAATCAAAAATAGTTCACATGTTTTCGATTGTTATTTAAAGAGCATTAGTTTAAATATCAACCCACACTTTGTTTTGAATTAGTTTTTTTTTTTTTGCTACGAGATTAGAATCGTAATCACATAGTTCTGTTTACTTCCACGTCATAAAAGATTACCTTCCCTCCCCTGAGGAAACTACAAACTCAAGAGTCAACATGTTTCTCACTACCTATAACTGTTATTTCTTATTTATTTATTCTTATTACAAATATAAGAAGTTTTGTTCACTATTTTTACCTAGCATCCATCAGCAGTTATTACATGAATGATGAACAAAAATAAAAAACGTAAAAAAATTATGGTATAAATACCTGGATTTGTGGACGTTATCATGTTTTCTGCAGTCTGTTATTCAATATTTTTGCGGTATTTAGTTTCCAGTAGACACGCGTTGGTCAGCAGGTCCAACCACAATGATTTTCGTTTGGTCTGCTGAAAGACAACTTTATTACAACCACTTGTTCCTTAAAATGTTATTCCAAAGTTAAATCTTTCGGATAAATACGAGTCTGAAAGGTTGTGTAGAGTTTTAATTTTAGTCTAAGCTTCATAAATTTGATTTCCTCCAGAATTTCACTCTGAGTTGTTTTCAACGACACCTTAATTATTAAAAACAGTTCAGACTGGAGGAGTCGTGATCACAAAATAGCCCCATGCGTATTAAATTAGTATATAAAATAATATGTTCTTCGGTGCTTATAGCTATTTATGATCACTAAATAACCCCTAGCGTATTAATACGTATATATAATTATTTGCCCTTGGGTGCTTTAAACTAATTACTACAAGATTATTGTGTGTACACCTAATATTAAGCTTGGAATATTTTCCAAATACTTTTTTTAACAGCTTAACCGTAAGAAAACATTTTTTTCTTTCATAATTCTAAATGAACCCTGGCTGAAATATCTTAAAGATTTTGAGAGGAAAACTGTAATCTGTAATTCTTGGAACGACAAATCCCTGTAGCCTGCCGTGTATCTTTAATAAGGAGATTTCGTTTATACTGCGGTATTGTTTTTTTCTCAAATATTTATTTTTTGTTATACATTTTTAGTCTCAATACATTTTTAGTCTAACAGATTTATCCATTAGACAGTTTCATGCAAACACGTATTTGTAAAATTTATGATTAATGAAATTGCTCATTATTCGAAAACTGTCGTAGTTTTGGTTATATTTCTTATAAATATACCTAGTATCCCATTTATACTTCCAACTTTTAGCTCTTTTGTACCCAAAAATGAAATTTTGTGTGATTTATATTTCTAACACTTCAAATGAATTGTTTTCGTATTTGAAGCCTGATCAAATATTGGTACTTCGAAGGCCACAGATTCGTGATACCCTTGTCAACAAAACAAGAATAAGAATTTGTGATAAAAAATTTGGTAGCCCTTTCTTTAGAATTTTTATATTAGTAAGAAAGCAAACGTAATTTAAGTTTTCTATGATTCTTTATTCTATAAAATTTTGGAAGGGCCACCCAGATACCTTTAAATGGCAAAATATAATAATTATTACTAGCATTAGCAGTTATGCCTGAGTGAATAACTTCTTGATTAGCATGATACGTGTTGTTTCATAAACTGGATATAAATAAAAGACGTCTTACAACACTTAAAATATATTTACACTGAATGTATGAATGAAGAAAAAATGTTAAATAATCTGGATTTGTGATTTTTATCATGTTTCCTGCCAAATAATATTAATACTAATAAAATATGGGTAACAAATGAAATAATTCCACCCTAAAAAAGGTTTTCTGCAAACAAGGCTTTATAATAATTATAATAATTAATTTTGTCACTAAACAGATTTGTTAAGACCTGAGAGTTTAGTTTGCTGGATATAAGGATATAAACAAACTCAATAATTTATAAAAATGTAAATGACTATGAGAAATTAATTTGTGGAAATCGTAATTATAATATATCTTGATAACATAATAATTTTTTTATTTTATGTTAATTCATAATAAAAATGCTGGTATAATTAATCACTACGAAAGTGCTACCAAAAATAACAACTGTTCTGATGCTTGATGTGAATTTCCCACACATATTCAACTTATTTACATCTAAATACTGCTTTAACCTTATTCATAAATTCCGGGATACTTTCATGATAACATTATAGAACACAGTAAAAATTTATACAGGGTGAGTCCTCTAAGCCGTGCACAACAGATTACAGGCGAGCGGCTTAACATACAAAGACGAGACAAAACATTTCCGGGATAAATCATATCCAAGGACCTACATAGGAATATTTTTAACGTTTTTAAAATACAGGGTGTTCCAAAAACCGGGGATCATGAAGTAAAATCTCGGGATTTTTCAATGTATACATATGTCATATTATACATAAATATCTAAGCAAGAAAAACAATAACGGTATATACGAAATACCCTGTATCTCGATAACTACTGAACGTTTTTTCGTTCCGTTTGAAAATTCTTAATCCTTGTAAACTCAGCTTTAATTTGATATGCAATATACCAACATTAAGAAATAAATAAATATTTGTTCAAACATTTATTTTGTAAATGTTGGTAGCACTGAAAATAAAAATTTTTAAATAGTAACATATGTAAAATTGGATATTATTTCAAAGGTCTTGAAAAAACCTACAATTTTTCAATTTATACTCCTATTCTATCTTTAGTGGTTTTTCGGTAATAAACAAAAAACTCTATTTTACCATATAATGCCCATGTTAAATTTGCTGTACTCAATGTTAAAGAATGTTAATTTAAATGCTTTGATTACTGCACATTTAACATAGGCGTTATATGGGAAGATAACGTTTTTTGTTTATTACTACAAAACTACAGAAGATAGGAGGTACAACACAAAAAAAAGAAAAAAAGTTGCAAAAAAGTAACCTGCATCCATCCATAAGTCAGCCACAACCTGCCATAGGTGCCATAAGTCCTGCCATGGGTACGTCCTGCAACCTCCATTTGTTGTTAAATGGAAAAGTTGTAGGTTTTTGCAAGACCTTTGAAATAATATATAATTTTACAAATGTTGCTATTTAAAACTTTTGATTATCAATGCTGCCAACATTAAAAAATAGATTTTTTAACAATTTTTTTTAATGTTGGCATATTCCATATCAAATCAAAGCTGAGTTTACAGGGATTAAGAATTTTCAAACAGAGAGAAAATCCTGCAGTAGTTCTCGAGAAACAGGTTATTTCGTAAATACAAGTTTCTTCACAAAAACGGCCGCCATTTTGAAAATATTAAAGAAAATTGAGTTATGTTTTCACCAAATAGTTTTTCTTCCTTATAGCTTTAAAATGATTTATAATTATTTAAAAATTCCGAGATTTTAACCCATGACCCCCGGTTTTTGGAACACCTGTATTTTAAAAAGGTTAAAAATATTCTTACGTTGTTCCTTGGGTATGATTTAGTTTGGAAATGCTTGTTTCGTCTTAGTATGTTAAGCCGCTCGCCTATAATCTCTTGTGGACGGTTTAGAGGACTCACCCTGTATAGTTAGCTATAAATTCTGCAAGATGCATCCCATCTTTAGAGGCCAGCTGAGCCCCTTTTAGTGGGAGAGGATTATGAATTAACGTACTTACAATAGGCCGGTAACAGAGTACTCATACTTAATTCTACACTTACAAAGTGTATATTTCCTTTTCTGATTACAGTCATAAAGCTAAATTTATAAACGAGGCCTCAAAATAATGTTGGTAGTTGAAAAAAACAAAATTCAAAGATGAGAGCAGTACTGTATGATAAATTCTGGTGGTGAACTATAAAACGACGTGCTAGATTCGTCTTAATCCACTAGATTGTAGCCCAGTACAATCCACCCTCTACAACCCTATCAACCCACCCACCACCCCTTTCTGCTGATAGTTCCAATGCTGCAATGTAGATGGCAGCAGTAAACGTACCATCAGCTCTGTTTTTGTGGCGCACCCGGGAACTACTATTTAGTTCCGCAAAATTCCGCTAGGTCGTAGTGCAATACATGGCCTACCCCACAATCCCCCAAACCGAAAGTAGTTCCAGTGGATCAATATAGGTGGCAGCACTTTGTAAGCAGCACGCTCCTAGTGTAGAGAGTCTACAACTATTGTATAAATCCATGCACCTGCACAATAGTGCAGAGAGAACACACAACAGAGAAGTTGTGTGTTTCTTAATAAAATACTCTAAAGTACTTAAGTATACTGCCTGGTGCTAGAAACGAAAACAAGTTATTTAAAAAAAAACTTTTTTCGATTAGTTTTATTTCAATAAAACTGGTTAAAGCAGAGTATTTTTATATATTGATAAAAATAACCACTAAATTTAACACATTTTAATGCCTCTATTGGATTTTTTTAATTTCCAATTAATTATAAAATACTTATTAACGATATGTTGCGCTGTAAGTTTATTTAGTGCAAATAAAACTCAGTTTTGTTTATGTACTTGTAAACATTTGTTTTTTAACTATTGTTTTAAAATATAAATATTTTGTCTATTATTTTAGACGACAAAGTAATTTTTAGTTATTAGTTTTTATCGTTAATAACCATATCACATTTATTCTTTGGTGATTAATTTGTTATGTTTTGTAATTATAAGAGACCCATACTAGTTTTTTAATCTAAAAAAAGTCAATCGGTGGTCCAATGGATATGATAAAAGGTGCTGTGAACATTGTGGTAAGTTTTTATAATTGTAATTGACACAATATCTTGGTTGTATTATCAATATTTATCATGCGTTTAAAAACTTTAAATTTTCTGGGATTTTGCCCACTTACATATACAACTATTTTCTTTGAATGTTTCTGTCTCAATGTTTACTTATGTTTCTAATAAAACTCATACTTTAACATAAGTTATTTTTCCGCAATGATCGCATTCACCATAATCGTTTAACAATGAAATAACTACAGGATAGAAAAAGAAAATTACTTGATTGGCAATATTTGGCCTTTTCGAGAGTTTTATCTTAAAGGATGCAGTGCAATTTTCTTTACCAAGTCTTCATAATTTAGAATATCCGAAGTTATTTTGTAGTTGAGCTATAAAAATTCTACGATTGTGTCAGATAATCTAAAAGAATTTATTAAAAGGAATTGTAATGGATTAAGATTGGAGTAATATTGAGCCGGTTTGGATATTAGATCTAACAATTGAAAAGCTTTGTTTTCAATAAAACCAAAATTTGCTTGCTTTATAGGTCAGGTGGAAAATTACCTGATTCACACGATATGACTTTTTTCTAGAGTTTAATCAAGTGTCTTATCAAAATAAAATTAACAGAAACTAAAAATGATTTAATCGTAACCAAAAAAAAAACAAAACATTAGATTGCTACATTGAGTTTTGCCCAACAACCTCCCAGGTAGCACGCAAACGTGTTTTCAACGTTGAAAATAGGTTTTTACGGGCGAATAACCGTTACGCGTTGAATTTTTCAACGTTATATTTTCAACGGGTTTTCAACGGTTGAAAATAACGTGTTATCAACGTTTAATATTTCAAAATATTCAACGTTCTCGAGCTTTTTCAATTAATTTTAATTACTCAGCTACAAACATTATTATCCTAATTTTTGATATAAATTTAAGATGACTTTTCCCTCCAATATCAATGTTTGCAACTCTGGCGTCAGGCGATGCATGCGCGCGCAACCTTTGACGTCCTCTGCGCAGCCCAAATTTCCAACCTTTGCAACTGAGCAGCAGTGACTTCGAGTGAACTTGTACTTGTAGTTATTTGTGGTCTAGGTCTACTCTCTGTGGTGTTTCTCCGTCTTCTTACTTTGAGGTAAGTTTAAAATGGCGAATTTATATTAGGATATTAGGCCTAAGTATGAAGTCCTTTTTGCGTTTTAGAACGAGATAATTATGAAAGTTGGCTATGATTCTACTTGCTCATGTTGTGCTACCCACAATGGCAGCAAGGTGAAGATTCCTATGAACTTAAAAATGAATGCTATAGCTTTATTATTAAACTTTTACTTGTGCAGTTTTATAATGCTTAGGTAAAATTATCCTTAGATAAATTGGTATCTAGGCTTATAAATTTATTTGATATAGGCCTACACTATTTTAAATCTAGGCTAGGCCTACATGCATGGTGTTTGAAAGTATTCTATTTCATTTCAATAATCCAAAAACTATTTGCAAAACAGATAGGCTACCAGTCCCCTCCAAAAATTTAGAGGAACCCTAAAAATCTAGCCTAAGGCAAAATGGATTGGCTGAGCAAAACCCATAGATATTTAGCTGTCTAAAGGCTTTATCAGGTACAAGTTCCGTAGAAGGTGCACGCTTCACCTGACTATTTAGAGTAGTCTGTGTGAATTGGGGTGATAGGGTGGGGAACTATCGATAGTCGCCAGATCAACATGATTCAACTCTCCGAAATGATTACATCAGTTTTTGAATCAGTAGAATCGGCTCAAAGAATGGTACATCAGTTATTACCAACTGCGGCAAACTTTCCTTATTTAGTTTGTGAAGGCAGTGTTATCTCCAGTATAACAATATATCCTCCTTGTGCGTAGCACTTTGTTTACTCCGCCGTGATTCCAGGATCGCCAACATTGTATGAAAACAAAGGAAATAATCACTGTGCTTGAAATAGCAAATAATTAGGCCTATGAGAAAAAGTGAATTACTTTTACTATTGCCCGTTTATTTGGTGGTGCCCATTTTGGTGATGCCCTGAGTCGCCACTCAGGGCATCACCAGTGGCCGACAAGTGGCACGGCTGCAGCAGCGGCCCTCCAAGCTTTTAGAGAAAGGAAACTTAATCTGGCCAAATTCTAATGGTAATTATGAATTCCCAATGTGGGAAATTTGCAGCCGTCTAAAACCAACCATTTTGTCCCGTTTTCCTAGGATTTTTCCTCCTATTTTGGCGATACCAGCAGACTGGTGCAATCCAGGCAGTGCTGCTATCTGTGGGTGTTCCAGTGAACTACGTCCACTCTCGTGGTTATGCAGGGACCATCATCACTAGTGTTTTGTGTTCAGTCAAACGAAAATAAATCGGGTTCGCTGATCCGTTGCCTCGCACCGCTCGCACCTTATGAACCCCCGCCATTGGGTGGCCCGCAGCAAACGTGTTAAGAGTCTTCTGTTATAAAGATTTAGAGAAACTATTGAAATTTATTTTATGCTTTAAGAGAAAAATGTACCTCATTCTATATTTTGTAGTTCTTATTGAGACTTTTCTTGTTTTGTTTCAGATAATTCGGTGACCATTGATATTTCTTCAACCGACCATACTTCAACAGACACACTCCTTACACCAAGAAGTGTCCCCCCTACTTTAATAACACCTACTCGCCAATGGACCCCGGGACTACCTACCATCCCGAATGGCTCTGGTCCCAGTCAAGCTTGTTCAGTCGAGTCAACAGGTAAGTTCATAAAGTTATTCACTTGTTTAAATTAATTAAAATGACACACTAACCTAGGTAAAACTTGTACAACTGATATGGTACATCTACAATTGAATTGGTGTAGTTGTATAGAGTGTTGGTGGTAGAGGTTCCTATAAAATGAAAAATAAACCTAGAAGAGAAGGCCCTTGCAGGTCATGTACATATTTTGTTACACTGCAAAAGGGGTTGGAACTACATAACAGACTGTGTCAGAGGGGATAGGGGTATACTTTCCAGGGTGGCAATTGTGATTTATCTCTTTTTTTACCACTGGCGTGGCAGTTTTTCTTAGTTGGTAATATATAAATTCATGACCGAGAATCCGTGATTGTGGCAGATAAGTCCCAAACACAAACAAAGGTATCTGGAATTCACCGTTACCTGCAATCTTTTTGCAATTGTTTCATCCTTAAGCCCCCTGATGCATTGGCAGAAGAAGTATATGGGGGGTAGATGCACATAGTCGCAGGGGCGGGGTAGATTAGTCATCTCTTATGATTCCTTTACAAATGCTAATGCGTTCATGAGTTGTATGGCTTTGCATTTCAAATTTTTGAGATATTTTTAAGGAATGTCTATTCTAATTGCTTAAAAACAATCCCTCCAGTATAAATAATTACTAGAGGTGTGCGGATATCCAAAAACTCGGATCGGATCGGATATCCGAATCCGATCCGAGGGTTTTATAACTAACCGGTAAGACTGACTAGATATCCGACTCTATCGGATAGACTGCATTTTTTGGGGTAAATTGTAAAGAAAAATCAAATTTTCAAGTAAGGAAAGTCTTCCAAACAAAAGAAGTCACTGCCGACAAAAGTACATTAGTGACAGAAAACATCGCGGAGCAAAAACGACGCTTTGAAATGCGGCGGTTGCGATAGCGGCTAGAACACCTCAACACGATGCGATTATGTATAGTGATGTGTCGAGTCGAGTTGACTTGAGTCAAGAGCCGACTCGAGTTGACTCGAGTCAATTTGTTCGTAACTCGAGTTGGAGTGTTGGAGACAAACTCGTACGGAGATTGCCGACTCGGGCCGACTCGCTTCTCAACTCGAGTCAGAACCCGAACTCGCCCGATGATTGCCGACTCGTTTCCGTTTCTCAACTCGAGTTAGGTCCCGAACTCGTCCGAAGGTTGCCGACTCGAGCCGACTCGCTTCTCAACTCGAGTCAGAACCCGAACTCGCCCGATGATTGCCGACTCGCTTCTCAACTCGAGTCAGACCCGAACTCGTCCGATGGTTGCCGACTCGAGCCGACTCGCTTCTCAACTCGAGTCAGAACCCGAACTCGCCCAATGATTGCCGACTCGCTTCTCAACTCGAGTCAGAACCCGAACTCGTCCAATGATTGCCGACTCGAGCCGACTCGTTTCTCAACTCGAGTTAGGTCCCGAACTCGTCCGAAGGTTGCCGACTCGCTTCTCAACTCGAGTCAGAACCCGAACTCGTCCGATGGTTGCCGACTCGAGCCGAGCCGTCCCCCATAGGAATTAGCATTGGTGCCTGACAGCGAGTCGAGTTCCACTTGACTCGTAACCAGGGTGACCAGACGTCCGGCTTGAGGAGGACATGTCCTCATTTTTAACGCTTGTCCTCCTGTCCTCCCGGCTTTCAAAAAATACGTAAAATGTCCGGCTTTTTAAAAAATCCTAGACAGGTATTTTTAAAACTATAATTAATAATTACCATACATAAATAGGCTACTGCTGTAGCAAACCTTGTACACCTGAGGACGGTGCTGCTTAAAGCAGGCACAGAGTTGGATGGAGTAGTTGTCGCATTGTATGAGTATGCCGATTTGCGAGCGTAGTGTCGCGCGTCTATAGGCTAGTAGGCCTACGCGGCCGGCGGCAATACGCAAGGCTACTGTAGACTGCGAGGGCGGAGAGAATCCCTACTAGATAGGCTTAATAATGTATTTTTTATATTAAGGTCTAAAACCTTAGTATACCTTTAGTACCTACACCTTTATTGCCATTTATTTTAGTACCTTTAGTGTATACCCTTAGTATTACACTCATATGCATTAGAGTCTGCATTTGCAGAATATTGGTAACTTCATATAACAGAGTATTTGAGAGTTATTGGTTTCACAATACAGATTTTTCGTATACTTTACAACTGGATTGTGAATTTTTAAATTTTTTCATAATATTTACGTTTCATTAAAACAAAACAAGTGTTTTTTTTAATTTTTCCGCTATATTATGAATTTTCAATTCTTATTAAATTTATAACTATACAGCAAATAAGTTTTTTTTTAATATTAAGGACAACTATACCTTTGCATTACTCTATTGTTGTTGTATATACCCTTAAAAATAAGGTGTTAATTAGGAAATCTATCTTTGCCCTCCTTTCTTAGCAAATGTCATCCTATTTGAACCCAATTGTCCTACTCGTCAAAATTTTCATCTGGTGGTCACCCTGCTCGTAACTCGAGTTGAGTGGGTGGACGAGTCGAGTTGACTCGAGTCATCAAATGACTCGACTCGACACATCACTAATTATGTAGTGGTATGCATCAATCGATGTATTTCGGTTGCCGATATTGCGACTCGTGATTAGATCGCGATCGTTGTTTACAATCAGATTACTCTGCAATACCCGACACGATAACAAACACTTTCTAAGATAAATTCTTGTATCGTAGCATTAAGTCAGTTAACAAATAGTAGTACATCCTGTAATAGTTCTGTCTCAGGTATCCGTTACCGACGAAACATCGATTGGGATCAGTGTTCGCCATTGACCGACTGTGTCCAACAGTCGTCTTGAATTTCCAAAACGAAATATCCCGTAAATACCCCATAAATAAATAGTCATGTTGATGTTTCGTACGACTATTTTAGGCCGTAAATATCTTAAGTGGCCTGTTGATACGATAAAACAAAAAGCCTACAATAATTTTGGGCTGTCAAAGAATTGGCGAACCTGTTTATTTCATTGTTTTGTCTTGCCATTTTACTTCATTTTTGAATGTCGTCGTCTGCTTAAAAGCTGAATTAACTCAAGAACGTTTTTTTTTCAATCGCCAGATTACTTTATTTATCAATTAAACAATTACCTACCTAGAAATAGAAAGTTGAACGATCACAAATAAGTTTTATTTTGCTGAAATATTAATCTTTGACGATTTAAGCCTAATCAAAGCCGGCCGGCCGTATTTTCAATACGTGATTAAAATGGACATTTCTAAGACAACAGTACAATGCGACTTGACAACCTACGTCTATGAAAATAATTAGTGAGTTTGCTTGTTGTTTGTGATATAAAACAAATAGACCTTTGTTCTAATTAAATGACCAAGCTTTAATACTGAAACTTACTATATTTGAAACTTATCTTGAAATTTAGGTTAAGTTTAATGCTCAGACTTGTTTTGTTTTTTAGTATTATTGTAGTGAATCGAAATCTAGGTTGTCAGGCATTAATGCATAAATAAAAATGTTAAGCTTTCTTCAAATATGAGGTGATTGGTGAATCAAGTTTTATATTTAATTCTAGTCACTTAGGCCTAGTCTCTGATCAAATAAGGAAAAGAACAAAAAAGACAGAGGCCTAATAGTGAATAAATTTAGGTTGCATTGAAAAAGGATTTTTTAAGTTGCAAATCCTGAAATTGATTTAGGCCTAATAAGCTTATTCAATTATATACTAACTTACCTATGCTTAAGGGGAATCAATGAATTTCTAAATTCTTAACAGATATTTAGTTGAACCTTTGCATACTTTAATAATTGACATTTGGCCTATATTGGAAACAATATAGGCCCTATGACAACAATCAACAACTCAATCCTATCAAGGCAAATCCTCCCTTATACATTAGGGTAATATGGCAGTTCCTTGTAATTATCTTAGGCTTATGAGAAAACTTAAATCTGCTCATTATGCCGCGCTGTAAATATCTGAATCCGGTATTATCCGATCCGAACCTGTTGTTATCCAATCCGAAACCGATCCGAACATAAACTATCCGATCCGACTTAAAGACTCCAAAAATATATACATAACTCTCCATACTTAAAGCAAAACAAGATAGAGCAGAGAAAAGACCTGGGGGCCCTCACCACTGAGTGAGCCTAGGGGCCCAAAAGTCCTAAATCCGGCCCTGGGTGTTCTATGTTTTGATTTCAAATTTTGTGGACATTTGCCATTGTCACTGAATAGTAAAAATAGTTTCTCAACATTTCGGGATATCGAATCCGTTCCCATCTTCAGTTGTTAAAGAACGTAGAACATTTATGTTCCAAAATTGTAACAAGTAAGCTCTATTTAATACTTTCCAACATTAATATGTGAAATCAAAATTTTTGTAACATCACTTGTGGTATTTTCTTTGTTTCAGTGCAAGTTATTGAGCGCCGTAGGTGGAGGCAGTACTGCCCATGCTACAAGAAGAATGTTAAAGCGGCTTTTAACTTCTGAATTTGCTCAGTCCTTCAACTGGGCAGGGTGAGCCCCGAAAAAGCCTTTTAAGGTTTTGAAGACAACATCCCTCATCTTTGGTAAGACATTATATGTGTGTATGCAACTAAAATGTTTGATTTTTACAATGTTATGGTGGACATATTAATTATTGCTAGTAGTGTCAGATTTTTCTCGGACCGAGCTTGATTTTTACTCGGCCCGAGTTATAGGGCTTAATCGGTTCGAGTCTACTCGGGCCGAGCTTGTTAGTCAGCTAGTGCACTCGGATTGAATTTTTAAACGTATCCATTGTTAAATCCTTTCAAATAAAAATTTGTACCCGAGAGAATATCTCTATCCAACTAACTCGGACCGAGTTGTTTACATACGAGGTACTCGGATGCATTATTGTTGCGATCCGAGTAGCATCCAAGTGATGCGCGAGCATCGTCCGAGTTAACTCGGTCCGAGAATAATCTGACGCTACTCAACCCGCCTTAAATCTTGTTATTCATAATTTTGTGTTATAAAACAGTCAATTATACTCAAATTTTATCCTCGAGCCAACAGTGCTGACCATTTTCACTGCCGGTTACACATCAAAGTGATCTTTTTAATTGTTAATGCTCTTGTTTTAAGAGACAGTTCAATTGGCATAAATAATTGTACAATTTGTCATACACTTGAACGTGTCCCCCCTTTTTCCCTTGGGTATATATGTACTTATTTCAACCAATCATTAAATATTTTACAAGAAAAATATTTATTCGGAAACACATTCTTGTTAACATATTGTAAATTTGTTTATCATTTTAATATTTCTTATGTATGTTCAGTTATAACAAATTATTAAATAAACTGGAATCCAGGTATTTGATGAGTTTCAACCAGAAATAAAAAATATTTCCTTGAATTTAATTGACTCATCATTTATCCGTTACCAATCTAAAAAATTGGCTGTTCATGGTATTTTTTTATAGTTCACGCATAAAGATTTCTACCATTTAAAGATTGTGTGTGGAGAGATGGATAAGGAATGGATAGAGCAAGATAGACGATTCCTAAAATTGTGTCATTGGCTGCAGCCAACTTTTTTATACCTGTTTGGTTTCTTATTGGATGATTATTTGGGTCTTATTTTCAAGTTGCTGTACTGGTCAGTTCAATGCGTGAAGGGCTTTAGAGGAAGAAAGTATTAGGTTTAGGTTTTATGTCTTAGGTAAAGATTTGTGATTATTAACATTAAACTGTGAATCATGTGACGTATATCAGTGTCTCCTCTGCCCAAAAAAACTGTCTGTAGCCAAGGTGCTAATTTAATTTATTATGTTTCAGATGCAGTAAAAAAAACCATGAGTGGGGGGAACACTGTGGGAATTGAGGGCCAGATAGAAGTAGCCATCAAAGATTGGCTGAAGTACGCCGCAGTGAGGGTTCTTTCTTCAGAGAAAAGAAAACTGAAGGACTAATTATGTTGTAAATTCTATTAATAAGTTTTATCTAATTAAATAATTTTTAAATTTTCCAAATGTTTTCCTTCTTTTTTTTAGCCAAAAACCCTCATAAATGAACAGGAGAAATTTCAAAATATGTAGGATGGAATTTTTATCTTGATTAGTGAGACAACATGTGTTTACTATTTACCATATAATTATTACAACATCAGTGGCCGAGCGCCAATACCTATCAAAAAACCTATTTCAATATTTTTTTTCTCTGGAAAACTCTTAGGGGCTCTATGCATGAAGCACCCAGCTGGCCTAGCTCTAGTGTAAATTACTTTCAGTAACACCAATTAATTTTATTGTTAATTTAAATTTATTGATCATTGTGACCAACGGTTTCTAGATGTTATTCACACCAAAAATAGTACTGAATATGATTCTTGAAACTTGGTACAAGTACACTATTAATATTATATTTCATGTAAAACTAGACATTTCTAGCACTTACCACTTAAACATGGATGCCATTTAAAACTTTAAAAAAATCTCAAAAATAACTTATAACCTGTAAATTTTAGCAGATTTTTTCAAGAGCCATTGAAGATACACAATTTTATGCAAAGCAATGTTGATTGTCAAAATTGATTGAGTAATTAATTGTTATTGGGATTTTATTGGTAAAATCTTCAATTACCCAACTGATCTTTATAATCTTCAATCATATCACTCATCTGTTGACAAGAAAGTTCAATCTTTTTTGTCACAGGCTATGATGGCTGAAATTTGGATTTGAATATGTAAAGTGGTCACCATTTTTACATGGTAGATTCTACAAATGTGTAGTTTCATATGAAAGTTGACTTAGTGTAATGTGTGTACCATGTTTTACCGTTAAAAATGTGTTTTTCTATGTCTTTTAAATGCTTTTTCAAAGTTAAAAAATATGGTTATTTCAATGTGTTTTCAACGTTAATTCAATGTTTAAAAAAATTGTTATTTCAACGTGTTTTCAACGATCCTTCAACGTTTTAAAGTTAGTTGTTTCAACGTGTTTTCAACGTTTATTCAACGTTTAAAATAACGTTGAAAGGTTGGACATTTTCACGTGTTTTTAAGGTTACATTTCAACGTTATATCAACGTTAAGGGTTCACGTGTTTTAAACGTTTTTTCAACGTTTGTGTGCTACATGGGCTATATATGGGTTTCGACTCTGATGGATCGTTCAGTATTGTCCTCTTCAACATAAAATGGTGAAATAAAGTAAGGAGCACAGGTCGAACACGAGAGTACCACGCACGAGTCTCATACCTGGGACGAAGTCTGCAAAAATGATAATATATTTTTTGTTCGCCACCAAAACGAGAATGAAAGTGGAAGTCGTATAAAATCTACGAAACATTTGGCTTCATAAAACTCTGTCCCTGGCAGTGATAGAACGAATTACCTAAGTTAGGATCGATAGGAACTGTGCCTTGTGGCACTGCCAGCAAGTTATTTAATGCGGGAGTTTGTCATTGTTTTAATTTAAGTACTGAATAAAAAGGTTTTTTCCTTGATATTTTGGTGATTTATTTAAACTATGAAAATTTTAGGGGTTTCTTTGGTCTTAGTTTTGAAATTTGTCTGCCTTCGAAGTGCAAATAAAATCTTTTGAAAGAATGAATAACATAATTCGATCACGAGTCCAAAATAACTTAAATTTATAAAAATTAGAAAGGACAATGTAAAACAGTATCTTCCTATTTTGAGTACGTAATGAAATATGTCAGATAAATGAATGTTAGATGAATGTTGAATGTCAGATAAAATAATGTCAGATGTAAATGAATGTTATAATAGGTTTTATGATGTTTTAGATGAAGTAGTAAATAGTTGTACGAGAATTGTAACTCTGAAAAATAAATTAGATAAGGCTAGGTTGAAAAGTCCCTGGATTACACATAGTATTCTAAGGAAAATTAATAAAAGAAACAAACTTTATAGAATTTTGAAGCGAAGGCCATATGATAACGTTTACAAACAATATTTTTCCAGATTTAGTTCAAATTAAAAAAATGAAATCGACAAAGTAAAAAGTAAATATTTTGCTGAGAAACTTGAAAACTGAAAAGGGGACACTGCTAGGCAGTGGAGGATAATTAACAATCTAACTGAAGGTTTCTCAGTGCAAACATTAGATAAGATAGAACTGGCAGATGGCACAGTGATTAGTGGTCATCAGAACATTGCCGAGGAAGTAAACAAATACTTTACAAACATAACTGATAACAATAATACGCTTGTGACTAGTTCTTGTGAGCTATCAAATCATCTTGATTCTTTCTTTGTAAACTATACTACACCTACTGAAGTAATTAATACTATTAACGGCCTACAGAATAAGAAATCGTCTGGTTACGATAATTATAATGTAATTCTAGTGAAATGTATAGAAGAGGAAATTGCCCAAATATTTACATACCTAATTAATTTAAGTTTTGCTTCTGGTGTCTTCCCCGAAAGCCTGAAACTTAGCATTGTCGTTCCCTTACTCAAAACACCTAATTTATTAAACGTAAATAATCTAAGGCATATTAGCTTAATTTCTGTATTTTCGAAGATAATTGAAAAAATTATGAAAACTAGACTAATCAGATACCTTAATGACATTTCATTCTTGAGCAACAACCAATTTGGTTTTACAAAAGGAAAATGCACAGAGGACGCTTTAATTAAAGTCACTGATTATATATACAGCACTTTCAACGAAAGTAAAAAAATAACTGGTCTTTTTATAGATTTCAAAAAAGCCTTTGACACCGTCGACCATAGTATTTTATTAAGGAAAATGGAAACAATAGGAATCAGAGGCGTGGCGCTTGACTGGTTTCGCAGCTACCTGTCGGGCCGCCGCGCCGGCAGCGCGTCAGGGTGGCCGGGTGCCTCAGTGAGGCGCTGCCCGTGGCCCTGGGGGTGCCCCAAGGAGCCGTCCTCTCTGCAAATATTTTTTTAATATTTATAAATGACCTCTTGATACAAAATTTAAATGGATCTGTTAACGCTTTTGCCGATGATGTAGCAATTTTTTACTCAGACACAGATACTCAAAATATATTGGAAAATATTAATGAAGATTTAAAGACTTTAAGAAATTGGTGCACATTGAATCGTATGCAAATTAACGTAAGTAAAACCAAATTTGTTAATTTTGATTTAAGAGGTTTTGACCTCCCACGCCCATTAGTCTTTCATAAAGAAAGTTGTTCTAGTGTAGTCTGCGATTGTCAAGTAATAGAAAAAACAGATAAATTTAAGTACTTAGGCGTAATTTTGGACGAAAAACTTAGATGGGAAAAACATATCCATGAACTGAATAACAAAATTAAGTATAGTATTAGAAATTTCTATTTCTAAAAAAAAAAAATTGTTGCGTACAGTTACTGAGAAGTCTTTATTTTGCTCTGATTCACTCAAGAATACAGTATGGGTTGATTGCGTGGGGAGGTACTTTTAAATATTTAATAGAAAAATTAAGAGTTACACAAAACCATTTTTTACGTATCATAATGAACAAAACCGTCAGAGAAAGCTCTTTTCCTTTATATGTTGAGCTAAAAATATTGCCAATTCAACATAATTACATATATAAAGTATTGAGATTGTTTTACAACCGAAGTGGGAATCAAGGAACAAATCAATTATATTATAACACCAGAAACATAGGGAAACATATTTTTAGATTGCCAAAGGTAAATAAATACGTTTTTAAGCATTCCTTCACATACAGTGGACCAAAATACTTTAATCAACTGCCATATGAAATAAGATCCTCGAAAAGTCTAAAACAATTCACTTCAAAAAATTTAACATGGCTCTTCAAGCAAGTAGATATATGTTACTTAAATACTAACAATGTTTAAGTTAAGTATTCTTTCGTTTAGTATTTCAGTAAATAGTAGGTCTTTGTTTCTCATAGTTAAGGGAAATTGTATTTTTATTTTAGTTCAAACTTTATTTTCAAGTGATTAGCAGAGTGTGTGTGCAGGCGCTGCGGGAAACTGCTCTGTTATCAGTGATTATTATCGTGCAGCTGAACTCACCTTATCAAGAATAAGAATACTGTATTATAAATATTGTTATTTTGCTGGCCAACTACTGGATACCGGCTAGCAATAATTCCTAAGTTGCACTTTTGTTTTGTACGTATTTTATATTGAAGGAATAAATCATTATTTCATTATTTCATATATTTTGGAATATCATCGATGAAATCAATGACGATTACATTTAAGGATTTTAACATTGTTTTCACTACAAATTGTTTCCTTCTTGAAATTGTTATTAAGTTTAACTTTCTTTCCAAATAATATTTTTATTTTCAACAATATACTTTTAGCTACTTGAGATTATTTTAAAATATAATCTTTGACTGTAAATGCTAGTACGCTGGAGTATTTTTTCATCAGTATCCCTCCTTGATCTGGACCGATTTCAATAAATTAGGAGTCATAGGAAAGAGCTCGGCGTAAAGTTTTTCCGGAAACAAAATTTATAAAGATCATAATAAAGGGGACCCTAAACGTTTCTAAAGATTTGCTCTTAAGATTCAATATGTGAATGAAAAGTTCCACAGAACTAGCATAATACCCCAAAAAAAGAGTCCTCAAAACTGCTGAATAACACGTGTCCACCACAACGAATAAATTTGAACGAATAATTATAATTAGTGACTGTTAACCATGAATATTTTTCACGGAGAGGATTGTTTAATATTTTCGAGTTCACTAAAATGTTGAAAGTTGTGATGCAGTTTCGATGAAAGCCAGCTCGGCTTAGCGGTCACATGCATTGTTGAAGGCAGCTGTTGTATTCCCCAACTTCTGTTGTTTTGTAAAAATTGTTTATGTAAAAGTTTCAAAAAATGTCTGCGAACAACAAAATCTATTATATGTTTCTTAACTTTCTGAATAAAATTTGGAATAGATTGTTGGAATTGCAGTTTACTTTTATTTTCTCTAGTCAATTCTAAGAAGTCAAGATTTAGTTTATGCATTAGTGTTACAGCTTTAATAGCCAGAGACTTAAGAAAGAATTTTTATATGGAAAAAAATCTCAAATTCTCTTCTATTGTATGTGCACTTCTCTTGATATTTGTATCCTAACTTTGTTATTGAAAATTAATAATTCCAAGCGAATTATTTATTTATTGAAATAGAGCCGGTAGCCATTTTGATTTTAAAAAAGCAAGAAAGCTCAATATGACAGTTTGAAAACGTTTCAACGAAATAAAATTGCCAAAAATAATTAAAGAATGTTCATCAAGGTTTTTTACTAACTTGGAGAACATATTCACCTTACTGAAAATATTCACCTAAAAGTTCTTATAAACATGTATGTTGCAGAATGTTCGGTTTTCCATCCGTAAGTCTATAAATATATATTTCAAATAATAATTTTTTAAACCTATTACTATAACGTAACGATTATACATTTAAATGATTGACTTATGCACTTAAAATTTGGAATTTAAATCAGAGAGCCTATTTAAATACATCACGTTTACAGAGTGAGAATAAAAATGACATTAAAAGTTACATTTTATTTAACAATTACTTTCCTTAACTAAATATGTGCTAACACCTTTTACAAGTATTTACATTCTTGAAGAAAAATCGATTATTGTAAATAAATATTTATTTGTGTTTCAACATTGATATGTATTGGATTTTAAGATAAAACGGCACGATTGAGCTAACGATGTCACGTTTATTTGAAAGCATTTTACTGAATTTCATGAGCTAATGTGTTTTGTATTAAGTTTACAAAATTATTGAGCTGTACAAGTTAGGCATGTTTTAGGTATTGATATTCAAACTTTATTGTATTTACAAATTAAAATAAGTGGTTTGGTTTAAAACACTCCGGAAAACATAAATTAAAAGGATATCTTATATTCAAACATGTCATTGATTTTAATTTTAGTCGGGTGATTTTCGGTTTAATACAATATGACGAAATTTACGAGGTTGGATGCTTAAACAAGCTTTCGTGAGATCGGCCTTATTGCACTGTTAATACGTCTATTGATGATCATGGTTGATTAGGCCAGTATTACCGGGTTAGCTTTGTCTTAATTTAGATCAAGAAAAATAAGTCTCAGGAGAAATATTATATCTTTTGTGCAAAAAATATATTTAGATATATTTCGTAATTAATATATGCATAAAAATACATTTATAATTCCCAATCAAAATCAACACTATACATGATCCTGAATAAATTTTAGTACACTCCTTACAAAGATTGGTAAAAAGCAGCGTAGTTAGCTATAAATATCTTGGTAAACGAATATATTTATTGAGACTTCCGTTCTCCCAACAGTTAAGGAGGAAGTAGTAGATAATGGGTTTGTTTACTTAGGATGTTGGCAATGACCCGTTTAGTTACTTTGACCTAGTAGACTATGATTGATTCTTAAAGGTTGATGTGAAGGGAATATTTAAAATAAAAAAGGATTTTTACCAGAGAGACTTGTAAGCTTGGTAAAGGTAAGATTTTTAATATTTACGATATATTAAAAATATTTTCAAGTAGTAATATACAATTTATGTAGATCATCAAAAAACAAAAAAATTAGTCCGGAATAGTAACCATTTTTCCTTCACAGTAAAAATAATTAGGAGCAAGGTTTTTCATCGGTGTTTAATATATTTTAATACGTTGAAAAATTTGAAACCACGTTTTATGTAAATCTATAGCACAATGATGGTCAGGTTATATCATATGGATTGCTAATTAATTATGTTTAACATGACATACAAATTTATCATTACTAAATTATACAACAGTTTGCTGCTAAACTTTTGTTAACAGTACATTAGTTGTTTTGGAGCGTACACTTTGGATTCAAATCACCTAGATGTTGCTACATAGACCTACCTCAGTTTTATTATTCTCACATTGTCCTCAAAGGTGCGGTTTATATACCTACGCATAATAAAAGTTGCCGATTTTCATATCAGGGAAGTGTAAAATTATTCTCATGCCCACGGTAACGATTCCGTTCTCTCTTGCTGTGCTTTCACTACTTCAGCACCATTTTATGAATGTTCGGTTTTATTCCGGTAAATTTTTAATGTATATTTCCTCTTTATGCACCTTTAGTTCTACATTCAAGTGAAAGAATGAAATAATACATTATAGTACATTATAGTAGCATCAAAGTTACCAATACGTTGATAAAGCTAATGAAATAGTTTAGATAACTTAATTTTCAGTCTCTGAACCATCGTATTTTCACTGATACCAATTACTGAAGAATACAACTATGGGTACAGCAAAATGTTAGGAGTTATGTCCTTGATTAATTTGCAAGGCTCCAGAAAATAAACTTATAAAATAGTTGTAGGATTCTAAAATTAATGGTAGTAAGATGCCTATAAAACACAATGTCTGTGTTTTCCCCGGGAAATTAAAATGCTTTGTTCTATTATTTAGTGACAAAAGCTTTAGGCTTACAAAAAAATTAAGATAATTTTTTTAGCAAGCCAATGCAGTATAGGTACTAATATGGTGTATTAATGAGATACGTAATAAGTAATGATGTAAGGTAGGAATAAGCGATAGTTAAAACGCTAACATATTAAAAGAAACATTGATAGCAAACCACAATGCCCTGCACAAACCTATACTCAACTCCCTTGAGTGCTGAAGTCCCCCGAGAATGTTCCAAATCCCTTGGCACAACTAAACCAGAAGAAAACCTGGGCATCTCTGTAATAATTCTTGTACTCATTTTAGAGCTACCTCAGTTTCCTCAAACACGGAGTAATTCCTTTACGACGAAAAATAATTGCATTTTGAGTGTTAATTAACACCAATAAATAACCACCCAATAGTACAGGTAAAACTATTCTTAGGTTAATACAATTCCACAATTATTAGCTCTCAACTCACGACCGCCGGTTCGATCCTGACCAAGATCGAAACTGTGTCCAGTTGTCATTGATCATTGGGCTTTGAATAATGATGCTATCTAACAAAAAGTCGCCGTTAGGCAGTAATAAAACCCGGGTTTGGATCATTCCTAATAAAAAGTAAAAATGCGACTGGCTTAGAAAGACAAAAAATAAATAAATAAAAATGCATTACTAATTATGTTTGAATTATCAATGGAAAAATAGGTTTAAATTTATTTAGTTTATAAGGCTTATTCACTTATAGTGTAGACCGCTTTCCAAATTCTAAATAAAATAAACAGAAATCAGAAGACCATGTAAGTTTGAAGGAGCAACTACCCTTTTTGATTACTTTATCGCGAATTAAGTGCAAGCTAACATTACATTACAGTTTTCAGTGCATTTTAGTAACGACTGGAACAGAATCTAAAATCTCCAATTTACATACACGTGTGAAGATAATTAGATCCAATTATTAAAGCTGTGTTCAAGGAGGCAAATTAATTTGAATCATGAGGAAATTGTAAGTCCTGTGGCATTAAAATATACCATTTAGCAAACAAAGTGGTTTTGATGCATATTCTTAATATAAGGTCTTAGCCCCGTAAATAAAATCCACGCGTATATTTAATAATCAGATGTTGTAATGCAGAGCGTTTTTTTAACGTAACCTAAAACTTTATTTTACCAGTGAATGATTATTCCCCTAAAGATCCCCAGATTTAACCCCACTCTATGATTTTCTTTTCGGATACATAAAAAGTAAGGCCTAAGAAAGCAATTCACAATATATTCAGCATCTCAAAACAACAATAACAAATTTAATGCAAGAAATTCAAAGGCGCACCTTGTAACACGTGTTCAGCAATTTGATGTATAAATGCCCATGGCGGATTGTTTGAACACATAATATAAAGTAAATATGATCAAACTTAAATAATATGTTGTATAAAATGTAAATATTAACAGTTTAATACTAATTTCATATTTATATATGCATGATTTAATCTTGAAAATAAATGGGTTGCGTAAAAAAAACTCCCTGTATTTATTTGATTACAAAACTAATATTTGACCTCAAACTTCTAAAGTCGTAGTGTTGGGCCATTAGGCATCAAATGGCCCAAAGGCTGGGGGTAGAGCCTCGGAATAGTAACCAATGAAATTGAATTGCCCCTGAATTGCAGTGGTGGAAAAGTCTCTTCTATCGAACATGTAAACTTAATTAGACTTAATAATACTTATATTTTCAATTATACTAACTTTTAAAATGAAAAACAGTAACAATACGATGAAACTACCACAACAACATATTTAAATACTTAATAATCTAACGCAGTTTCCTTATAACTTAATCTATCATCAAGTATTATTTGTAAATAATATTGAGTTTTATTGATATTTTTTAAATAAACTATTACAAAAAATAATATTGAATTAATTTTTTTTACTTAAATTTAGATTTTAGATTTGTAAAAGTTAAATTAGAAATGTATCTACTTTTACAGGTTAGGAGTTAGGTCTGCTTTTACAGGTTAGGTGAATAATTAACAACTTTAGATCTAAAACAATATCAGTTGTTTTTCAAATTTTACACTAAGAAACTCTAATATAATAATTTATTGCAGACTTAGGTCTTAGTCTCGTTTACCCAATATGAAACACATAAGGCATGCATAATTGAAACTCGGTATTGTAAAGGCCGATTTGGAATGCAGTTTAACCTATGAATCTCACAGGTATAATGCAAAAAAATAATAAAAGCCCAACTATTGTATATGTATCACAGCATTAAATATTAAGGAAAAATCTGATTTTGTAAGAAATGGTCAAACCAAAAGAAAGCTAAACAGTATTTTGGGATCAATCATCAGTTATCCACAGGCTCCAAAACTAAATCTAACTATAAACAAAAAAAATTAAAACTTCGTTCCTAAAGATTGATTGTTAAATTCTTAAATCCCATACAAAGTACAAGCTGATGCTAAGATAAAAGATTTATATCTGTGTACATGTATCGTAGATCTTCTCTCATCCGGTCATCAATGGACTTCTTAAAATGTCCAACAGGAATAGTGGATTCCGTATTTCTTATCGATATATGTTGCTTTAACTAACGCTTCGATAAAAATTGGCCTCGTACAAAGATGTTACTTCCGCTTAAATTGACCGCCAGTTGGAAGGTAGTAATATAAGTAGGATATTGCTGTATATATTTACAGAGGCAAGAGGTAACTGAGGCCATATCCGCTGGAGGACTGCCAATGGTATAGTCTTCAGGTGTTCAAATCACAAATACTACTTTTGTGTTCCGGTGTTATAAACTCCTCCCTACATCTTTATCAAAACTAACTCTCCATACAAATCAAATGCTGTGTATATTTTAAGGAGAATGCAGTTTATGGAAACTTAAATTATTTTAATTTCCTGACAGGAAAATTTAATTTTATACAGCCTGTTGGTTTATTTTTGTTGTTTTCCTAGCTAAACAGTAAAACCTTTAGTTATCAGTTAGATAGTTGTTAGTTATTCGTTTATTAGTTATTTATTTGAAAACTAGTTTAAATAAAAACATAATTTCGTTAAATAATTGCTGTTAAATTAAATAGAAGTCTAAGAGCTGATTTTCATTTAAATAAATGTACTACATAGTGTCTTTTGCTCCATAAACAAAAAATTATCCAAAAGCTATGAAAAGGAAATCATGAAGATATAACACATAAATTGATAATTTTTGAAAATACTTTTGCACCTAAGAGAGTTAAACAATTATGTTGTGTGGATAGAATCTCAAAAAAGAAAAAAATGAATGCTCTTTTAGTCTATCTAAGTACTTATACCTAATTACTTCCTTATTTTATTAAAATCTAACATTTGTTATAAGACAGCATCTAATGCTGTCTTTGAAACACAAAAGTAAATTACAACATGAATTGGTTCGGTAAAGTGCTCTTATGTCTTAAAAAGTTGGTCTCCTGGGTCACATTAGCTGTTAAAGTCTGTCGTTAAAATTTAGACTCTCAAATTTCGAGAAAAACTTAAATCATTTTACACTAACTGACGTTTGAAAAAAACCTATTTAGCACAATACATTTAATAATTGAACGAAAACATTAAATTACCCTTTAAAGTACAATAATATTGAAGGTCATAACCTTCAATATTATTGTATCATGTTGAAGGTCATAACCTTCAATATTATTGTACTTCCAGGATCATAATCCTGGATAAAGTTAGGCTGACATGACTTTATTAAGTTTGTAATATTCTATTAATTAATAATCTAGTATTAAACTACAGTCTATATATTTATTTACTGTTACAAAAAACTTGTTAGGTTTTCGTGTCCCTCTGACAAGGTTTTTATTTGTGGTTTTCATTTATAAAAGATTATCAAACTTTTATCATTTTATGTTCAAGTTCAGGCATACCCTTCCTTAAAGTACATATTTTAGTGCACTACTTCAGTAATATTTACTTACTGAAGGTAAGTAAATATACTGCATTTACAATACATTAATTTTACTAATGTAGCAGGTCTAATGAAGACCCTTGATTTTCTAACAAGATTGTACACGCAATTACGTGTTCTTAGAAACAATATAAGTTCTAAAAACATGAAATTATGCAAATAGCCGCTTGTTTCGCCTTGTATAGGGGTTATTATGGCGTCGCTGCATACCATTGCCATGAAAAGTAAGGGGGGTTTTATTTGTTACGTCGAAAGGATAAGCTTATTTTTCTTTTATAATTTGTAGATTTTTTAATATAAAAAAAACAACAAGAAATAACAACGTGTGAATAACAACGTGTATTCGTGTTTCTTGTATGAATTAACAAGAAATATTACCTTCATTGATTTCATGCTTCAAAGTATTTAAATACTACACTAACAGCTACAAAACCATGATAATTTATTTGTAATTGTTTTTAAGTACACCTAGTGCAAAACGATGATTTTAGGCTGCTATATTTTAACATTCAGCAAAAATTCAGTTAATCAGCCTGCTTTTATAAATAAATACTCTTAATGAATTCGTGTTTATTAACCCTAGGAGGGTATCGTACGTAATTTTGACGTGACCGGAAGTGTTTTTGTCCGATTTTGCAATCAAATGACCTTGAGCCCCGTACCGTAGCAGTGCTTTTCCCGCTACAGGTTTGATTTAATATGACCGTATTATGGCTGTTCTTAACGTATTTCAAAATTCGATTGAAAAAAATACGTCAAATTTACGTACGATACCTACATCAGCAAAATGTGCTTTTCAATGGACTCTTATGGAGCTTATTCCCAAAAATTAAAATGGAGCTAACGACATAATGTAAGTTTATTATATAGTAAATAATATTATCAATGTTTTCTTGTATTTGGGTGCCTTCTTTAAAAAAAAATGTTTCATCAAACATATTTTAATTTTTAACCACAGAGTAAAATTTACGTATCGATACCTTTACCGTATTTTTGAATAACGATACCTTTCTAGGGTTAACATTTCAATATTATAATGTTTAATGAATTAACAAGTTTACTCAATTTTTGAATAATTAGTAATTTAATGTCTAACAGCATGACCACGGCAAGAATATTTAAAATTTAACTAGCCAACTATCAACTATCAAACATTAAACATTGTGCTGCTATTGAGTTATTTTTATTGGTTTGTGTTAGTGCGTTATTCGAACACCCGCAGATGATATTAACTAGCATACGTGACAACTTACTAAATGTAGCAATATGGCAAACAAAACATAACGAGTTTAAAACTTTATCTTAAATAAGATAATTTTCATCTTAACGAAATATTGTATACGGCATCTGCAATATAATAATGTAGTTTATGTAAATATTCTAAAAATATATTTAAATCCTACAAATATAGATACATAATAGGGATATTCCAGCACTGAGGCAGAGCTAAGCACGTGATTATGCTGTTAGCGGCTTGTAAACATCATATTATGCAAATGGAAAAATTCTGAGTAGGACATTAGCCTTATTCAGGAAACGTACATACGTTCTTTCCGCCAACGATAACAGTTGTTCTATATTTACTTTTATTGAACTATTAGTTTATATGTGGTTTATTTAGAGTTTTGTGTCATTAAAATCAGTTAAAATTTTTAACTAAATAACGTATGCTTCTCTGCAGTTTTATATATATTCAATAAATCGAGTTCCAGTTCTGACATAGAAACTTTCCTGGTGAACTGTGTTTTCTCTACCCAGCGGTTTTACGTAAAATATCTCTTTTGGAAAACACAAGACCTTAAGGGCGTCTGAAGATCTTCCCTTAAGCCCAGCCTTCATTAATTTTGATTCCTGCAAAACTTCAGACGGAGTCCTTCCCAATAACACAAAAATGAGTAAAATCATTTCATATCAGTAGGAGGTGTATTGATAAGAAAACCATACAGCGTAAAAAAATTTAGGAATTTGAATAAAAAAAAACATTCAGCCACAGCTATTAGTTTTATAAATATTCATATTTAGTGTGAAATAATTTAGAATACTTGAAAACAAGCTCATAAGAGGATTAATTAATTTTTTTTCATTTGGAACCAGATCATTAGCTCTTAAAAATGTAATAAAACCCACTCCTACAAATAACATTCAAAGAGATTATTAGTAAATACTAATCCAATAATCTGTAATTTATTATAACAACTATTCAAATCCTATGACAGTTACACCATTAAGTAAAATGTATTTAAGTATAATATTTCCTTTTCAGAAAAGACGAATTCAAAATTGAATATGTGTAATGCATTATTTTATTTTTTGAAACAATATTTCAAGTAATATTTAACATAATATCCTTCAATGTGGCATTCGAGAATCGACATTCCAGCAACACATGCGACCACTCCCCAGGCGACATTCCTAACACCCTCTCGCGAGACCTCAACATAGGAAGAGATTTTGGACTGGCTTATTTAATTTACTGTGCATGAATAATCGGCCAGTTTTTAATAACAACATATGTACGCACCATTATATTATAGTAATATGTTCGCTTGGGTTTTAGTTTTAAGTTGAACTTATTACATTCAGTGTTTTTGGCTGGTTCAACATTTTGTTGAGTTAGAAATTTATTCGCATTTAAATTTGTTCTGTTTGAAAGAAAAAGTCAAACGTTCGGTTTGAGCTATTGATTAATATGTTGGTGTTATTTGCTAATGACCTCGTAATTCCCGAACAGTTTAAATAACGGAAATAAAAATATGGGGAAGAGCCTATATCATAGCTTCAATACAAGATTATGTGTAGTAAAAATAATAAAACATAATAATTCCAATAAAAGTAATATATTTCGATTATATTTTTGTATCGGAACTAATGAATAGTTTCTGCCTTATATGTGCGACAAATTTTAAAGATAGTGTAATACAATTAAGATGTGAAAATCAACGTTACTTGTAATATTAGAAAACATATAAGCGAATCTTTATTAAGCTATTATTTTATAGATTGAAACTTTGAATTTTTTAAGTTATTTGTATAAGGTTAAATCTCTATTTCACCAGTAACGTCGAAGTAAAGAAAACTGATAAAATTTTGACTGTCGGTATCCTTTTTAAAAATAAGTTTAAAATCTGCAAAAGTTTAAAAGTCCTAAGTTTAAAATCTGCAAAAGTATCAAAACTGTTAAACTGCAATCACATAAGTGTATTGCGCATATCATCTCTCTGAATAAAATGTGAAACTCTACATGGCATAAGATCGTTTTTGAAATTGAAACATAGTTTAGAATACATTAGTATATTGCTCCAGCACCATCTATGCAAACTTTATTTTCAAACATGAGTGAATATAGTTAAGTGGAATCAGGTAGCCTGAGTTTCCAATGAAATCTAATATACTAATATGCTTTTCGAGTATGTTTGCATTTATTAATACATGCATCCAATTTAGTCCCTCCATATTAAAAGTGCTTTCGTGTCACTCAAAAAGCTCATAACTTATGATGAAATATCTTGGTTTGCTGAAAGATAACTAACTCATCCACAAACTGTGGTAAACGACATTCGTCCATCATGATATTCGGCTTTTATGTAGTTTTGGATGCTTTTGAATATATTTAATGTTTAATCTTAATAAAACGTTTCCTACTAATGTGGAACTTCTATTTTCGATCTATTTCTATTTCGTAGGGTTTTTCTATTTTCTATTTTCTTCTATTCATGTTTGAAAATAATTAATTGTTAAAATATATAATACAAAATTTATTCCCAAAAATACTTACTCTACTCTCTAAAATAGTCCTTTCAAAAACTTGGATGAGAAGAAACTTAAGAAAATAAAACTATTTATTTTTTATAACATCTAGTTTTATTAATAATAACTGGTGGACCGAGCTTACTCGGTATTATTTTTATTCTATTTTATTATTAATTTACCAGTTCATCCAATTACTATAAAACAATTCAAAAATACTAATGTATTAGTACACTTTTTTATTCATCCCACACGCTGTATTTTCCTAGATGGCTGTAGTTCGCAAACAGCTGTTAAGATTACTCGATTTGTTTACAGTTTCCTTGATTATTTCGTTGCTATCATGGCAACTCATTAGGCCAATGTTAAAGTTTGTCAACTTTAAATTAATTTTATTTCGTTATTAAATTTTCTCTGACTGAGTAATCTGCGCAGAATATGTTTTTAGTGATAAATTACTTATTAAAAGAAATTGAAGAAAATCCTTGGAGCCGTTTTTGAGATCTTAGTGCAAGCAAGCAAACATACATACACACAAGATAACATTGCTCATAAGAGAGTATAGATTTAGAACAGCAGAGCGGTGTAATAATTAGCTGTCACGCTTGATACGTTTTAATATTAATACGAGTCAGTTTTCAAAATAAAAAACATTATTGTTCATCAATTTCTAGCCCCAAGCACAATACGTTGTCCCACCTTTTCAATAACCGTCACTGGGCCAATTATGGGATGTTGTTACATTGGATCACTACTTTTCATACTGTTTCATACATAACTGTAGTTTTAATTGTAAAAATACAGTTTACATTATATATACATTTACAGACAAAGGAATTATCTTTGTTTTCAATGTTCTTAATTGAGTTGTTGATGATATAAATAACAATATTTTCTAAAAATATATTTAGGATGAGGTGGATAATCTTTTGTACCATATTTTTAAGTATATGTTTTGACCATTATTAATCGGTTTAGTTTAGTGATCGGTTGTATTACGCTACATACTATTAGTTTGAGTTTTTTGAATTTTAATCTCCTGAAGAAAATCATATTTAACTGAGAACCACTAAATATTCCCTGGGTGACAGTTTTACAGAAACATTATACTTTAGGATTGACCTTACCACTTTCAGTTTTTTATATTGTCAAAGAACAGTATATTTCACAACATGGCCCAAAAATGAGGTTTCGTAGGTTTTATAATTATTAATTTATTTAACAGAGAGCCTTAAACATCTGGCCTTACAAAATACTAACAGTAATACAAAAAACTTAACAGTAAGGTCCAATAATAATCCTGGTAAATTATTCAAGCATACAATTTCAAACAATTCATGTGTGGTTCCAGAGGTGACCCTGCTCTTAGCAATAATAATAGTGGCACTACTGCAAAAAATAACAATATAATTCCCTATCCAAAATCTTCAAATCAAATAAAAATTCATAGATCAAAGTGATCTGTTTAACTAAATATAACAACACTACGACCATGTTCAACAGCTAACTTTAAAAATATAAATAATATAGAAAACCTATATTCCAAGAACACATACAGATACAATACAAATACCAGCCAAGGATATCTCAATATGAGCACTTAATATATTATATTATATCCCCTTACCACTGTTATACTCTTTTCAAAAACATCTGAGCCTTTTCCTCTATAAACCTTTTTTTACCTTTCGTTTTTTTCGGGGGGCCAGTTCCAGTCCAATTCAAATCCAAAGTTCAGTTCCAGTGATTGAATTATCATGCTTAATTGGATCGAGATCCTATTGATTTGATCAAGAGTGGCAAAACCCTTTCGGCTGAGGTGCAAACACTATTTTTTACCACACTACACAGTGATATAAACCCCATAAAACATTTGAAATCTGAATATTTATTTGATAAGCTTGAAAACGAAACTTTGAGATGATAAGAGATGAAACAACCTTTAGCCATGGCTAAAATTTGTCTATTTTAATTATGGCTTTTATTTTTTATTTATCGGATACATGTTTTATTTCAAAAATGGTTCTGAGAAACACTACTCCGATCAACAAAAGCACATATGCCTCTATTCCCAGGCCGGCGCCATTCACGTGTTGTCACTAGCAGTAATACTGTAAGAAGATTGAATATTTAGTTCGTTTGTCGGAGTGGTTTGTTTTAAAACTATACTATCACGTACATTGTGAAAGAAATAGCCCAAATGGCTAAGTAGCTTTTTTATTTTTAAAACATTTTATTATTATTTTAATCAACGTTTGTATTTGAAAATACAGTCAGTGTTAAATCAAAAATACTTTACAACCAATAAGCACTTTGCTTCTGAGGCAATCAGAACTGTACTCTTCCTTGTGCTACTCGAATGTGTAAATATAATAAGCTTTACCATGGACAGAAAGAAAATATCTAATTGTGTTACAAGGGTAAAGTACAACTTTACCCCACAAAGGAGAAGGCGAAAAATTGGTTTTTTAAATAACTTTTTTATTCCCTAGACCACTTACCTGGGTAAGGAGAATTGCAGTGTTCCCCTCACCTAGACGTTTAAGTATTGTAAATGCTTCCGGTGTATGTTTCCTTGCAGTTGCTGCTCGTAAGGGATTTGTACATGACTGGGAAAAGTCCTAAATGTATTATATGTAATCTGAAATCAAAATCAAAATATAATTAAACTCTGAAATTGCGTGAACAACACAATAACAAATATTAAGACATGTTTTAAACTGGATGTCCAGGGGCTTGTCATACATATGTGATTGTCTACCATTAATTATCATACATGACTATTTTGGGTTGTTTCAAATTAATTATGAAAAGTGTCGTTATATAGAATGCAATATTCTACGAAAAATATCGTGTACTAGGAAATATTGGTATAATGGCAGTCCAGAACTGTATATGTTATATTAAGGTTCTACTTCAATATTTTAAGTGTTTATATTAACTAATCAAAGAAAGTCTAAGTAATTTGTGTCAATCTAAATAAGTGTTTTTTTTTTCAATTGAAAAACAATACACAATTTATTCAAGGGAAGTTGTTGAATACGGCAACTATTTAATGTTGTTAATACCCATCATAGGTTGTAATGCTTCAACCTCAACTAATATCAGTCTAATTGAATAGAATATGAAGACATTATTGAGACCAGCACATTCCAGTTTAATCTCCTAGGTTGGATGCCTGAGCGAGCGTGAACGTGAGATCGGCTTTATTGTGGAGCTAAACGTTGGATCTTACCTATTGATAGATTTTATGGGTTGATTGTAGTAAATGGGTTAACAAATAAGATAATGGTTTATAACGACTTATGTCATTTAACAGAACAATTTCTCAACGCCGAATTCATTAACTTGTGTAAATAATGTTTTTTTAAATAGTGTACAAAGTAAAGTGCAATACACGTTTCAATCCAATATGTACTTGATACTGTTACGGAACAACGGGAAGCCTGCAGCCCCGTCCGTTCTGGAAGCTGCCAGAGGTGCGAGAATGCGGAGTGGAGGGACGGCGGCACGTGCCGTCGGCGGCCCCTTTGACCTGCCGACAAAGGGGCTTCCGGAACCTTCCAGTACTCGAACCAGCCTAGCCTCTTCGACGCGGGACCATATAAAAGGAACCCGCGCCGCCGATGAGTCAGTCAGTTTTGGATTCGATGATACGGCGAGCGAGTGACCAGTACTAGTGACAGTGACAGTGACAGTGACAGTGCTCAGTGACAGTGACAGTGCATAGTGACAGTGCTTAGTGACAGTATCGAATAAGATTATTAGAATAACTACCTGTAAGTAGCACTTTAAGTTTATTGTATTCGAGATAGGTTAAATAGGCTTAGCTATTTTTAGATAGGAAATTAACTCCTTGTATCTGCAAGATTAATTAATAAAAAATAGTTAGTTTATGAAATCGCCAGTGTTATTATTTTAGAACCGTAGGCCCGTAACTATACTAAAATATAAGTAAGAAAAAAACAGGCTCATTTTAGTATGATTTCTAAATTATCCTTTTAAGGTTGGAAGTCACTCCAATCCTACGATATTATTACAAAAATGATCCCTCAATTATGACGATAAAAGAAAAAGAGGAACCAATATTATCGAATTAGAATTCCCTTATTAAAATAGAGAGGGAAGGAAGTGATGTGTTTGTTTACCAGAATGGAGGAGGCAATGGCCCGACTAGTGACTTTGACCCAGTAGACTGGGACTTTTGCTGTTATAGTAAAAAATAGTCTTAACAACTAGGAGTTAAAAATTATATTTTTGATATATAATACTATTAGATATGGGATAATGTTAGTTTTTGTGAACTATTAACCGTAAACTTAATGTTTACTTTTTATTTATCTATGATATTTTGAATTTTGAAATTTGAATTTTGAAGGGTTGTTGCTGGAGCCGGTGCCATTGGTTGCTGGGCTATTAATTATTAACAGTCCTGTCTAAGGAACGTGCCAACCTTAGTCAGTCACAAGGCTCTCAGATCGTGCCACAATCATCACGAGCATCACACTCATCCTTCACTCATATTCAGGGTAACGTACTCCATGAGATACCTGTCTCAAAAAGAATAATTAAGAATTATATTTAAATTAAATTGTTTGTTGTTTGAAGATCCAATTATGTGGGGAAGTATATAGATCGGTATTGCATTAAATCATATTAGAATATAAATAATATAATAATAGAGACATGGAATAAATATGCAAATACAGTGGTATGATAATTCATAATAATTCAGGTCAAATATTCCGATTAGGATCTGTTGCTATTTTCTAAGGGGCTGTTGTATGCAAGTAAGAATTTTTCGTTGACTTATAACCTTTAAAACATGTTTCACTATTAGTGTTTATTTTAAATAAAATATTACAACAGTTAAAAAAACAATGTGAAGTTAATGAAAACACCTTTTTAAAAAGAGTGGCAACTAGTAATTGTGGCAGAAAAAATTACAAATAAAATTATAAAATTAGGATAGTAAAATAATGTAATTGTTTGCTCAACACAGGCCAGTCTACAAAACGGATAGACCTACTCAACTCCCTTTTGGGCTTAAATCCCCTGAGAATCGACTGCTTCCCTTATCACGACGAAACTAGAAACCTGCTCCCTCTGCAATAACTCTTTCACAATTTTTAAAATCTTTCCTCTTCCCACTAGGGAGTTTACCAAGCTTGGAAAAATATTCTTTACCATAAAATTTAAAAGAGCGTTTTAATATCAGTGCCTGCTGGTAAACCTTGCTCGGTTGTCAAAAACCTTTTTTTCTGTTTTACACAATTTCAAACCGTTATTCTTTTCGCTGTTCTTGAAAACGTTTGACAGGGTAGCTCTTATTGCATTATTTTAATAATTTCACGTTTTTCCTTTATTTTAGTTGCTAGATTAAGTGTCTATATGGTCCCATGTTAGTTACTACTGATTTGGAATCCGTTTTAACGTTGTATTCGGAGTTTTACTGGCATTGCGACCTGCTTAAAACACTTTTCAGCCATAAAGTAGTTATTTTCAGACTAAAAGAAATACTAGGAGCCTTTTTAAGGAAATTTTGCAATTTTTAATTACTTTTAGCACAAATATGTTTCTACTTAACGCAACCTGTCTTAAATAATATTAAATATTTATTTGGACTAAAATACTCTGCCAACGAATGAAGTTTCAGCAAGCTCTTAGTTATTATAGTTCTGAGACGCAATATCGATTTAGATTGTAGTAGTTAAATACAGTTTCTTCAGTCTTGAAGGTAATCAGTTTGGCTTTGATGTTGCGATAATGCCATCATCCTGTATTCGATAAACACCCTTAGAATATTTATTAGCATTATAGGCTTCAAAATCTCGTTGTATTATTAGAATCATTTGACTGAATACAACATTAAACGGACCTATAATCGGACTCGGCCCGCGTTAATTTAGAAAAAACCTAGCGAACATACAGTTATAAGTTTGTATGTAAATTATATTTTAAAATGTTATCGAATAAATTTAGATCCCTCCTACAGTCTAGTTATTAAAATATTTTCTAGTGCGTAAGCATGGTCTCACTTTTTTCTATGGCTGCAAAGTGTTATTAATTGTAAGGTTTGTTTTTTTCTGGAGAAAATTAAGATTAGGTTGAATTAATTGGTTTTCAATAACATCGCCATCATTATAAACAATATCTTTCCCAAAGTAGTAAAATCTTCAATTTAAATTCTGTATGTCGAGAAACATTAAACATGGTGAATGGTGGATGGTGAATATTTTATTATTCTGGTGGTAAAAATATTTCAACTTTAGGTTAGGTTGGGTTAGGTTTGGTTGGTTTAGGTTAAGTTCATGGTAATAATATTTAATATTATATTTAATTTATCACACATCATAACTTTTTGAAATAAAAGTATCGCATACAAATAACGTACAAATAAGTTCTCAGACGAGGTCTATCAAAATCACAATAATTGTGGTTTCAAATTGAAATTGAATTAATTATTGAAATTGGTTAAATAGTAGTATCAGAATATGACAAAATTGTTGCACTGCATTAAATTCTTAGAATGACATAGTGCTTATCTTCCGCAACCGATGATGTCAGTCAAGTTTGAATTTATTTTTAAATGATATTTGACTTCATTTTGAATCTGACGCTCTGACCCAAAGATTGTATTTAATACACTATAATAATTTATGTTTATTAGTAATTTAATAAATTACTACCGTAGAATTAAAAAATAATTAAAACCTTAAACGTTTTAAAAGTAAAATTAATTGATAAATAATCAAAGGACACCTTTCCTAGTCTATCGACTAATAATTATACTATGTATTAGTAATAATTATTTAAAGTAGTTGGTTTGTAGCTGTAGAAATATTTGACTATGGAAAGAACAGGTAATAAGGTAGTTTTAACCGTAATATAGAAACATTTGAAAATGCGGGGGCAAACTATGAAAGATCGAACCTTTTGTTTGATTTGTTAAGGATTACAGTTTTTAAAGATTCTTTATAAAAAATTTACCCTATTGCAAAATTATACTACAACGAAAGACAGTAAGATTAATATCGTAAAAAAATTAAAGGATAAGGGAATAATTACAAAGTCATTAAACCTTGGAATATCAAAAGCTGAAATTTACAAAAAAAATATCATTAACTACTTTATGAGCTTTTTTCCCGGAAATTGCATGGAAAGTACAAACATAATGATTCTTTGTATGACAGCAAGCACTCTTATTATATAACAATCATTAGTTTTAAGTAATTTATTTACCACGGAAACATTTGTAATCCTGCATTTCTTTATTAAAGTGGCCAGTACCGAGGATATAGGGCTTTACAGTAACGACTGCTTAAAACAAGCTCTGAATATAAAATTGCAAATTTACATGATCGTGTGCAGAACGGAATCAGTTCTTACATCCCGCGTGAAAGTAGGACAGTTGGCGTTTGGTCTACTAGGAACATTAGTAACCAGTTAGGGGAGATTAGTAATCATTAGTTGTAGTAAGGACGTTGGTTTATAACGAATCGAAAAATTCAATAAAACGACAATATATCGTCCATAAAGTTTCAATTAATTCTTAAAGATATATTCTCCTTTATAAAATAATGTCTCAAGCCAGTGGCTTAATTTAATATGGAAATTTAGAATTTAGAATGTATCAAAATATTATAGGATGAGTTTAGTTTATCTCCATTAAATTGGTTTTAAGGCAGTGATGAAAGGTTTCCCTAATTGTAATGAATAAGTAAGAAAATTTAAAATCGGATTTAAAATCGTCCATTTTTATTTATTTTACTGCATATGTTTATACAGTCATTCAGTTATACAGTTATACAGACATTTATAGAAACAATCTTTATTTGACTTAAAAAACCCTAGGTTCGGTTTATGTTTAACCAGTTGTATTAAATCAAAACATTTGTATTATCTGACTGACATACTATGCAGTAAATGGTCATGGCCTATTTAGATATCATTTTAAATATAGCAAACTTTTGTACTGTTTGTATAAAATTGTTAGTAAAAATGAAAGAAAATAATTTAAGGTAATGCTGTCAGATTTTACTGTGGAACTACACATGTACACCCCACAAACACGTTGCCAAAAAAAAAAAAAAAAACTGATATTTTATCTATCGACATGGCATTTTGATGTTTGTTACATTTGATTACAACACTATTTTGAGATAAAACAACGACTAAATGCCGTAGCTTCGAGCCATTAGGCATCCAACGGCGTAGAGGCTGGTGGTATCCCCTCGGAATAACAACAAATAAAATTGAATTGCCCTGTACCTACAACAGGAATGGGTCTTAACAGATTTCTTCTGTGAAGTTTTTTTTCATTATCATAATGACTAAATTATTTGTCATTAAAACAATTCAACCATGCATTTTAAAATACATATATGATGTTGTCTTTAAACATCTGGTAAAAACCGTAAAAAATAAAACAATTATATGGACATTGACCTAAAGCAACTTTTATTTTATACATTTTTCTCTTATAAAACTAGAAAATTTTAAATTAAGTGCTCTAAGGAAATACTTTAATTGTATATTCAACAATTTTACAAGAGTGTAATGTAACAATTGTGCCATTAGTTTTTATGTATAAGCAAACATATTTAATAAAAGTTTTTCTAGACTTATAAATATTACATATATTTGCTTAGGTCAAATTTATATTGTCAAATTATAAAGGAAAGACAGATTTGAAGAACTCTGGAGTTTCGCCAATTCACAAAGCCAGCCAAGAAGAATTGTAGAATTTTTAACAAGATATTCGTTCCTATTTATCCCAAACGTTATTTTATACCAAACCTTGCTACACATTTTTTATATACTTATGTATATAAATTTTAATGGAAATTAAGCCGTATATTTGGGGACCAGGAACAAATAATTGTCGTTAAATGGTTATGTTACGGTGTGAATAATTTGATGAAATTTGACAATTTAGATAAATATTATGCACTTATTAAACTTATTTAACGTCCTGCAGTGTGCCTTTTTCTAGACATTTTGCATCGATTTATGAATTCGTAATTTAGCTAAATGGTTAGAATGGTATCATAATGGTACATCGCTTGTACAGTGTGTGTATCTAAGATTTAAGCTAATGGAATCTATGATTTTTCATGGTATATGGAAAGTCAGGTTCTGTTATGATTTTAAATTTCTTTGTACTAAGCAGACAAAAGAACTCTCAATTATTTAAAAATAGACTCTCAATGTCTTGACTAATTCCTTGCGTAAACATCTTAGGTTCAACCAAAATATTTCAGGCCGCGTAGTCATGAAATGTGAGAATAACTTTACAAAACAACAAAAACGCAAATACAGTGTAGTACGCAGTAAAAAGTTGATAGAATGTAAAAACGTGTAATTATGCAAATAGACACTTGTATATTCCACGCTCACCTTATGCAGTGGTTATTGTAATGACCACCCGAACCCTTGTCGCAGCTATTAAGGATTAGTCTTTTGTTCTTTCGCCTCGAAAGAAGGCCTGCCCTAAAACACAGTGTAAGCTTATGTGTATAGCTAGTACATAACATATATTTAACATAACATAACTGCATATTTTAGTACCAGTCCAATGAAATAGATATTTTTACAGATTTACAAAAACATCTTCCATAAGAAATCTTATTTTTTTGGTTAAGAAAAATTTTAATTATTTTCGGCACAGGGAAAAGATTTTAAATTTATTTTCACAAAATAAACAATACTTTATGCATATGATGAAATTATTGCTGGAATTTATACATACAGACTCAGGCCTGTTCAGATTGATTTTTAGGAATTGTGTATTATTTAAAATTAATGAAATTAAGATGTTGATCAAAATCCTAACCACATTATTTCATTGGTATTGATGTTAAGTGTATGGCGGAAAAGAGTTTGCATGGTAGATTGAGTGTTTAGTAAGTGACGCTGAGCTTCAAATATTTATATTAAAAAATAGTTACCTAATCAATATCCGTTTTTTTGCGGACTACTAGTTTCGAAGTGACGGCTTCATCATTGAGTTCTTATCCTCTGTCAGATTCGTCAAGGATTTAAGATTGAGACTCTTAACACAACGAGACACAAAATTGCATACGGACACGAACATATATCTAATAGGGAATTGAACAGTTTATTGAATTGAAACTGCTCTAATCAAGTAATAGATTCGATATTCAGAAGTATGGACATGAATCTTCATATAAATATTTCATTAATTTCATTTGATATCCAAACGTTAACATTTACCATACATTTCCAATTTTTTTCTGAATTTGTTTCATATACTGGTTTCAGTAAAGAAATGAAATGGCTTCTAATTCGTAAATTACTTCTGGTAAATTAGAATGCTTACATGGTATACTTCAGGTCAAAGATTACCCCCTTCATTCGAAATAATACCCGTATAACCTTCTAAATGCTCATGAACCAAATCTAAGTGGATTTAAGGGTATTCCATACTAAAAAGTGAAATTTCATAAAAATCTTTTAAAAACAAAGATAGGAACTTTAATGTTTCTGTGGCACTAGAGTAATGTCTACCACTGTTAAAGTGAAGTAAGAAGTTACTTTCTTTAGGAGGGGGGGCATTGTTTTTATTTTTAGTTTCTTATAACGTTTTGACCAGTTAATAAATCTTAATGTTCTGTATCTCAATTTATAGAGAATGAACAGTACAATCATTTGTATATACTCATATTGTTTAATTTTTAATTTAAGATATTTGAAACACAACAATTATTTTCTTATGGATTTTTTAATATTTTACCTTGTATTTGATAAAATAAGTATGCATACACAAACAATTGTGCTGGACTGTTTGGTCAAAAACGCATTGCTGTATGGGATGTTAAAGTTTAAAATGTATGAATAAATTCTTGTAAAAAATAACAAAACTTCTAATTTGCAGGAAACAGTGTTTGAAATCTACACTGGCTGTGTAACGGATCGTCCCCAATGTAGATGTGTTCGCTTCAAATATTTCCTTATCAATGATGAGAGGCGATATTATACCATATGTTTTGTTTACCTCAACAGAACAAGTTTCAAGTTAATTTTCAGTTGAGAATCCCCTTAAACTAACATAACCATCCTTAATCTCTCTTATTCCAACCAAATAAACCCTACACTAATCTAACCGAAGGAACATCGCAATGTTCGGATTTTTTCAGCTTTATCTCCGTTTCTGCGTGCAGTGTACTCGTAACAAGCAAAACCATTATGTTGTTCCACTACCATTTCTGTTAATATTTGCACCCATATAATATATATTTTTGACAAAGTATTCCTCTGGTTCTCCGGCCGTATCTCCGATATACATAGGATCTTATAAATTCTTCAGCTCCCTTATTCCGTTAGTCTAAACCAACATGATACATTTTGGAGAAAATATGTTAAACATTTTTTTATATTGTTTACCATGGTTTCCCGCTGAAAAAGATTAACATTCCCGGGATTAAAATTTCATTTCCTACAATTAAAAAAAATCACAACTGCATTACAACTGTAGACTGTATAGTTATCGATAAATCTTTAAGACCTCTGGAGCTGTCTCTTTCCTCAACGAAAATTCAAGCCCCATGAAGCAGAAAAATGTGTAGTGTAACGATTCTTTAAACTCTATGTTTATCTTTTTTAGATAATATAGTCAAGATATTATTCTCCGCCTAGTTTATATTTCCCTAGTGAAAATTAATATTTCGTCATGTATGTTACTATTAAAATAAATGACAGTGGATTTGACCGTGGTTGGTACGTTTCATTACTGAAATGTACGTGCAATTCACCAAGGAAATTTTATCCCATTAGCATTTTCATAAAATCTAAACAATTAAATTTAAAATAATAATTTTCTTAAACTTTTTTTACTAATTTTATTATGTAATACTCATATCAAAAATAATTGTGATTAAAATCGTTAATAAGTAACCAAATTTACTTATTTTACCAAATTTACCAAAATTTACTGCATTTTTATTAAAATTCAGCAATGCTATTATTAATAACTACCTTTCAATCTTTTGACATATATGTGTATCTTGTCCTATTCTCCCATGCCAAAAGCGGATGTATTTATACAAAAATTACATGACAAAGACGGATATATCATTCACAATGCCATTTTAAAATTACAGGGCTGCTTGAATGGAAATTTAATTGCTGATCCTGTGTGTGTTATGATTAAAATATAATAATTTTTAAAACTATATTTTAATATTTTGCCGTAGTGTATCAACAAACTAAACGTAATAGATGAATAATGATGAATAACAGTTAGTTATGGAATCAGTTCCTAAAATAAATTCAGATTTTGATAGATAGTTCATATTTTTCAAATATACTAAAAAATTGAAAATCATATACCTATTGGAAAGTTATGAGGTTGAACGTAGTTAATGATTATAATACTTTCAATTGCATATGTTCGACATCTGGTATTATTTAATCTGTAATTACAGTGAAAGTTACACTTTTTAAGTGTGGCGTAATGTCACTTTGGCACAGATAATGACATAGAAACGTTTCTAAGCATATCCCGTTACCGTTAGGGGTGAGTAGAACACATTTCCTAGTTTAATACCCCTTTGCAGCAGGCCTGCATACTCGGCGACATTCAATTGTGTAAATAAATTATTCAGATAAAGTCTCATTTTAAGTTATTTTCACCAGGCCTCTCTCAATAGATGAGTTTATATCAATCAATATTCTCCATAGAGTAACATGTTGAATGAGTATGCCGGTTTGCTGCGTCATAAATATAAAAATGGGCGGTTTATGCTATTACCTAGCAAAAATCAACCAGTTAAAGCCACAAACCAAGATCTATTAAGATATTTCTAGGATTTTGCCAAATTACCAATGTTATTTATTTCCCATAAGGTCAACATTGGGACAACGTACTGTGTTTACCACATTATTTATCTCGGTAACTAATGGGCATTGATAAATAACTCAAGATACTATATTATTTGGGTTTTTTACTTGAATTAATTGATGAAAGATTAAATAAGATCATTTGAATGTGTCTAAGAAAATCTAGAAATCCCTTTTTGTGGAGTTTGACCCCTTTTACCCCCACTTCCAATGGATCGATCGAATTGGGTACAGACTCGTCCGAATAATTTCTACTTTAGATGTCGATGCCAAATTCATTAGGATAGGTATACTTTTAAGTATACTTTTACAAAATCTATCACGCTTAAGGACACATATATTCATGAAAAATGAATTATTTAGCATCTGGGGAATTCAAAATGAAAATTTATTGTGGTCTCTGGCTAAATTCATACCTTGAGACTTACGGTAACTGCCTCTCCCTATAGGGAAAATTCGCTAACACATACCGAATAAAAAATTAATGTTATTTATAACTGTATAACTTATCACTCAAAAATGTTATTCTGATTTGCAGGTTTGAAGCAAGCAATATAGATTAAATTACAAACCAGACAATTGACACAATGAACCTTCTGCTGATCGTTGCTTTCTTTTTGCTATGTTCATCACCCTCATATCAATCAACAAACGACAATAATGTGCAGCTTGAAACAAAAGAAGGTTTTGAGAGTGAGCCTACTAAAGAAGCTATCAAAAATGATTTAAAGGAAACATCCACTTCAGGGAAACAGGTTAACACCAATGAGATTGAAAAACAACAATCTGATGGCTTGCAGTCAATTTTGGCTAAGCTCAAAGAGTTTGCGCCTGAAAATGGACAAGGAATATTAGAGGTTCTCCTCCAAAAAGTGTCTGCTTTGGGTGGAGATTTATTTGCTAGAGGCGCCGGTCAACAAAAAGGTCACGAAAAAATGGGCGATGCGGCCGGGGACATCCACACGCAAGTTGAGCCTCTAAGGGAATATTGGGACAAAGCTTGGGACATTATGGGTACAATCAGCTTAAACAAGTTGTCTGAAGGGAAACATCTGGAATATATTGTTTCAGCATTGACGGCCAAGTTGGTGGACTTCTTGCCGGAGTCACAACAACTACCCCCTCTAGAACTAGGCCCTCTAGAAATGTTACCAGAAGAGCATTTAACCATTCGTGCAACGGAAGGAAAAATATTGAATCTGAAATCCCTCAAATTGGTTAAATTGGAACATGAGAGTAATGAAGACTCTTACTTACTTGAAGCTACCTATAAGTTTGAAGATGTGTTTCTAATATATGATACATTTCACATGAATGCATTAGGTCATGATATCGATAGAAAGTCATCATTGAAGTTTAAAGAGATTAGGTTTACAATAAATTTTGAGGTTCCAAAGATTCATACTTTAATCTCGAATGTTTCTGCTAGAAATTGTGTTTTGCGACTTAAAAAATTCAAGGTAGATAAAATGGAAACACCCGTTCTTACAATAGATCAGGCGAATAAGGATCATGCTAATGATCAAGATTTAATGGTAAATGAACTAATAGATCAAATTTCACAACAGCTTATACCACCTATGATTGAGGAATTCGAGAATGTTATTAATGATTTGATCTTCAATGGACTACCAGAAACAGGCGACTGGGTGTGCAAGGCAACTAGGGTACAACTAGTGGGCGCAGCTGAGGGTATGGTGAGTCACAAGAATGAAGAGAACAAGAATTAAAACAACATGAGACAAATTTGAAGAGACAAAATTATAAACCGATTATCTTAAAGTAAAAAATAATAACTTTGTCCATATTTTGATTCTAAACCAAAAATATATACTTTTGTAAAATGTTTTTCGATCACCATTTTCTACCATAGTACAAAATCCATTGTAAGATTAAAGGTTTGTTAAAATAAGTGGCATAAGATTACAATTATTATGACTAAAATTTACAACTTTCTGTTCAAAAATTGTCATTATATACTTCAGAACAGTGGCATCCATTATGTTTTGTCCTCGGATTGTTTCCTAAAAATGACAATTTTGGTCGCTATCTTAATATTTTCATGGGATGGTATCAGAATATCATTTCAGTCAAAAGGGTCAGGCCTGATTAACATATTTTAAATTAGAATATTGTTTTAACAAATTTAATTCTACCCCTAAAGCGACTCAACGCAGTAAAAATCATCAACTGCCTTTAATAATCATGAGCACTGCGGTGATCTTAAGACTTTGCTATACCATTTTGAGAATAAGTCGCATAACCATAGCGAGGGTTGACACCTAACTGTTCATAATCGAAGTCATTTTGTAGCAAAGATTGGTCCAACCACGTGAGACTTATTGGATCAGCACTATGCCACTATGGCCTCCTTGTCCACGGATTTTGCCTCAACATCGTTTCAATGAACATATTTAATGATTTTTAAAGAACTGTAAATTGTTTTTTTGTTTCTAACTAAGCATATGCTCATCGTCTGAACGCCAGTTGATGCGTAATTCACTGATTGAGGTAAATAAATACTTTTAAATTCTTTAGAATCATGGGCATGAGTTTTTTTGCATATAAACAAACAAATTTAACTAGAGATTTTCATCCCTCAAAGGGGGAACTGAGATTATTGATAAAATTTTTTTTTCTTTCAATTGTCTATAATGCACTAACGGGCACTACTAGCTTAGGGCTTTGAATGATCAACAGTATTTAAGACAGGCATTTTGGAGCATCTTAACTCCTTCGCATTACTCCCTCCAGAGGTAGACTTGTTTCAGGTTTTCAATTTCCTTCATTTATTTCTTCTTATTAATAAATATTTTATGGCACAGGGACCTAATCACATACTGCATGTTAGAGCAGAGGGCGAGATTTAATTATTTCTCTTAAAACAACATTGCTAAATATTTTAAATAGGCTAAATTTGCTATATTAATTGGTCAAATTCATGTATTAAACAGGTTGATAATTTTAAATTATTCCTGATTACTTAGCATCTTCAATTTCCTTCCTTTAGTTGGGAGAGAGGTAGACATTTTTTAATTTGAGTCACGTTTCGTGGATGGAACGAGTCAAAATGGTCAAACAGTCATAAACCGTATTTGTTGAGGGAGGTGAAGAATGTAGAGAAAAAAGGTCGGATTTCAGGAAAAGAAATAGAGAAATAGCTTAAATTACGTACCTTAGATTATGATATGAATATTATATAATTTGATATGAATATCAATCAGTAAAACATTCCCTACGAGAATTCTTGCACACTATTAGTGAACCAAACACAGGATTTTTATAGGTCCATTCAAAGTGATGACATATTTTTTTTACCCTCCTATTATAAAGGTTACTATAGGCGCCACTATTTGCAAAGCCTTCTTCCTATTATTATATGGTCAACAACACATTAATGTAGCTATTATAAAAAAAACATGAGTAAGTAACTAGCCATAGATGGTAATAGTTAATAATAACATCACATTTCAGCCACTGAACGACAATCTGCACGCTTTTGTAATTTACTGAATTCATCAAATTATAGTTATCATGCCGAGTATATATCTACAGTATAACATGCTAATGTATTTATACATGTGAAAATTAATTTCTTATGAAAATTTACATTTCAGAAAAATATTTCAGCCCAACAAAAGCACAGTGCCTCAATCACCAGACCAACACTAATCACACGTTCTCAATGGCTGTAATTCTGAAAGGGGATTGGGTATCGGACGTGTTCTCCAGAGAGCCCAAACATTGTCAATATCCCTGTTAGACTAGGCAATTGACAACGGAAATGGGTAACAAAAGGTCATCAGATATTATGTATTAATGTTATTGTTGTTAAACAACTAATAAAGAAAAATCATAAATTGCAGAACTTTTTAATTGGTAAAATATAATAAAATGCTAAATTTAGTTTGAAGTGAATTTTACAATCTAGATTAATATTTGTATCTAAATAGTCGTTTTTTTGTTGATCCATTATTTCTATATTTGGTCGAATTAAGGTGAAAACTGGATCAAATGCAGTTCGGTAATATCTTAAGTAATAGTCGTTTGTATTTTAGGAGAGCAAAATACAAGATTGTCTCCAAAGGGAAATTGTTATCGAGGACGACTATATTCCAGGGAGAGAAAATCACTTTACTCCCATAATACACAAAACTCACTCCCTCCCTGTAAAAATAAATATTTAAACACAAGAAATAAATACACAATACCTAATAAGTTTTTTGTTGATACCAAAAAAAAAAAAACATTGTAAAAACACAAAATGATTGTGTTTAGTTGATTGGCATAACCTCAATTTCCCTTTTACTGTCACAAAACATCAGCTGTTCCGGTTGTACTGTTGATTTGCGCCTGCCTCTAATCAGCTACTAGTACTGGAATTCGTTGAGCTTCATCATATTCTCTTACCTCCGTGAAAATTTGAAGGCTCTCGGTTTTGAAATAATAATTGCTGTCGATGATATGGGTTTACTTTGATTCCCATAAATTAATTACCTTCTGCCGGTGGGAGACAAAGTACTGAAGTACAAGTGGGAGACAAGTGGGTTATACTCACTGAGTTTCAAGGAAACCATTTTTATACCAATTATATTTGTTTGCTGGTTTAACATTAAACCATTAATGGAACCTAGATGTAGATTTGCACGAAGGTATTCTCAAAATTTGCTTTATCTTGGGCAGTGTGTTTATGGAAGCACATTTGTATTATTCTTCAAAGACATTTAATGGACTCTTAATTACTTACCCCGCCTTATTCAAATTAGCTCATCATTCATAAGGACGGCAAAAGTAATAAAATCTTTCATAAATTAAATGTAACATTTATAGTTGTAATTGACTAATTCCTATAAATCTCTTGCGCATGTACTCTTAAACTCTTTCACGGCTTTAAGTTTGAATACAACAGTTTTTATAGAACGTGATGTAGGACCACGTTAATTTAATTCAAGGTTCTGGTAGTTATTGTTGCAGTCATCTTTTACAATTAGGCTCATCTAATTGTTTAGAGAGGCCTGGTCTTTTGCTTTTTAACTAATTGCATCCACTTTTACCATGTGGAACATGTCAGCATTCATGCGAAATTATATAGCTACTGTCTCATGCAATGCAAATTCTCATAGAGATAAAATTTTAATTTATCTTTAGTATTTTTGTTGTTTTTTTTTATTATAATAGCTCGCTGTTATACCGTAATACGAGTAGGACTATTTGACCAGATATATGATTTTAAACGTTTGCTTAGGTTAAAATATACAAAAACCAAATTATATCAATACAGTGAATACATTAAATGTGCTTTACGAACTTGGTTGTTATGTATAGCGAAAACAGCAAAAAGTTTGATAAGTTACCTTGTGTTGGTTTGAGTTTTTGACATGTTTTTTTTCTACAATACGTATTTCGACGCGAGTGTGGCATCTTCAGGAAGAGTAATCCTAAGTTGTAGCCTTTCATTATTTACAGTTCTATTTACACTTTCACACAATGTTTTTATTATTTCACATCGCGGTGGTGGTGTGTACCGGGTAAGTGTAATGTATTACACTAATGTGTTGTAGGAAATTGTTAATAGTGCAAGTATAAATTGAACTGTAAATACTGGTAGGCTACAACTTTGGATTACTTTCCCTGATGATGCCGCACTAGCGGCGAAATACGTATAGGGAAATAACAAAATTTCAAGAACATTGGCTCAAACCAACACAGGATGATTTATGATAATTCGTTCTTGAAACTGCGTTCACAAATAAAACGTTTTAATTCAAACCGTCTGCGATACCATCAGGAGAGTAAACAACGATTTGGAAAGCAGTATATTTATCAAAAATTTTTCTTTAAAATAACTTTTCAAAAACAAAACTATCTAAAATAAAATAATTTGAAAACTGTGATAAATCTCTTGGCCTCGATTGGGTGCTCTTCTGATCCTAAGTGGAGTTATTTAATGACATAAATTGTAATTTAATTTTCTAGGTTTTTTTAGTAACACTACATCTTTCTAGATGTTTTTCAATATCGTTATGATTTGTTTACCTGACTTTTCTGTGTGATCAGCTGAATCGTAGAAAATTCAGAGTTAGAATCTGTCCATTTGTTCTAACTAAGTTAGTTAGCTGTTCATTTGAGTTTGCAGTTTTAAATTATTATTTTACCTCTAACTAAAAAACAGGCTATTTAATTTATTTTTTTATATTTTAATTGTGCCTTTCTATGCCAGCAGCATTTTTTAACGTTTTGGTCGGAAACGGTCCAAACCCGAGTCTTGTTTCTATCTAACGGCGACCTTTGGTTGGTTAGCATCATTAATTCATTGCCCAATGATAAACTGCAACTGGACCAAATTTCGATCCCGGTCAGAACCGAACCGGCTACCCTCAGGTTATGAGGTGTGTGCTTTATACACTTGGCTATTATCCATTCAATAATTAAATAGTTCCTCGCTTATTATGACATTATGAACTTATTTTTATGGATGAAAACTTTATTCGTCTATAAAGAAAATAGACTTATAATATTAAACCCCTACTAATATTAAACAATACCAAAGTACACAATAATAACACTAAGAAAAGTTTTTATAAGCCTTTAACTAAATAAAACCCCTAAAAATATCAAAATAACTAGAAAATAACAATTTATTTGAGATCTTTTAAACGATTAAAAACGTTTAAATGGAGTACATTAAAATCATAATTGTAGAGAGAAGTATCCTATACGGCTACTCAAGAATGAAATAAGGAGAAATAATTGCTTTGAGACTAACATTGTAATACAAGATTATTACCAACGCTCGAGGAGTCAAGTTGATTCTCCAAAGATTGCTCAAGCTTATGGACAAAAAACCTAGAGTTATTGCTAGCTTATAAAAAAAACTCTTCAACTATGTTTTGTCTATGACTGATTACCATTAACTACAAATAAAAATTAGATATTAAAATATATAGATGGTATGAATAATATTAAAATTGTCATTATATTGTTATTTGATATTTCCAAAACATAAATTTGCCAAGAGTGCGGGAAAAGTTTGTCCATAGCAGTTTAAAAACAAACAACGAACATTTTGCAAACAAACAGTTCAAAATAACGATTATAAACATTTGGATATATTGGAAATCAAGAATACTTTAATCAAAAACAAAAGATTGGACGCTTTTTGTTTAGTCATCCACACAACGCTTTTTCTGTCTATAATTATATTTCGTAACAACAAATGATGTGATGTATACGTAAAAAAGGAAATATTATAAAAAATAGTTAATTATTCTTTAAAGTTTTATCTCACATTAACAGTTTTCTTTCGTTATGTTTCTAAGAGATTGTAGTTCGGCCTAAATTTAAGTAAAGCGATATAAAGTAGGAATGAGATGTCGCCACGATACCTCGGGGGCCTCGTTATGTTCAGTTAAGCTCGTTACTTCTTGAGCAACGAAGCATGGCCCGATGTGACGATCGCAATCACTGATGGAAAATGTGTTACAATCGCGGGAGGATCTTCATATAAAAAAATGTTTATTTACTAAAATAAAAAATATAAAGTAAAATAAAATGTTTGAAATTATATTTACTATGTGTGGAGTTGAAATATAGCACCTATCAACCACAGAATTAGATTTTTTCAAAGGTTTAAAATTGCATAATAATCATAACGTGGATTTTATGAGGAATTAATATTAGTAAATAACCAACTGAATTTATTTCATAAAAGAAAGAATTTTAAGGTCAAATAACAATTTTTACTTTCTCCCCCCTGTACATAGTATATGGAAAAAGTATTGTTTTCGCCAAAATTTTCGAATTAGAGTTGTTAGTGGATATATTCGTTTTAGTGCTCCCTGAATCCAAAAAAGTGGTTTTTGGCGTGGTGTCTGTCTGTCTGTGTGTGTGTGTGTGTGTGTGTGTGTGTGTGTGTGTGTGTGTGTGTGTGTGTGTGTGTGTGTGTGTGTGTGTGTGTGTGTGTGTGTGTGTGTGTGTGTGTGTGTGTGGATGTATGTGTGGATGTAAACAAAGCTAAAGACGACACCAGTGGTCCGATTTTCATGAAATTTGGCATGTAGGTATAAAGCCAAGGTATTTCCAGGTGTATTTTTCATTTTTTTAATTTTTGATTTTTAAGGGTATTTACCCCATAAAACCCATAAAAAATGACAAAAATACAAATTTCTCAAAAACGGCTCTAACGATTTTGATAAAATTTTCATGGTTTTAAGTGCTTAAGATGACAAACAAAATTACACCACCTGCATGTCTGTAAAAATTCAGGATCAGAAGTTATGGGGGTTTAAGTGTTAAAAATTCGTATTTTTCAAATTTCACTAAATCTGTAACCTCTAAAGAAAATGTACTTGCATCCATTAAATTTGACTTGAAAAACTAAATAATCCAGTATTTTTAATCATCAGTTTACGTCAACTGGTTGCGGAGATAATTGATATTTTACTTCGGCGGTAAACGCAGTACGTTGTCCAATGTTATTCTTATGGCAATTATTTAAAAACCGATATCTCCGTTATTTACTAACAGATTTTGATAAAATTTGGTATATATTTGTATGATAATAAATTATTAATTTGTTTTATTTCACTATATTTGTTTTCTGGTTTTAAATGACTTGAAGGGAGAAAGTATGTGTCAGTTTCCTGATACCGTTTATTTTGTATTTAAATAATGACAAATCAATATATGTATATATATTTATCAATCAACGATAGTTTAGTTTTTGTGTGTGTAAAAGCATAAAAATCTCTTGAACATTTGGTGTATTAAAATAGACGTTTCGCTTTGATATTGTATGCTATGAGATGCATGAATACAATTTTTAATAGAGGTTTTCTATCCCTTGCCTTTACTTTGGTCAAATATAACGGTATATTGCTATTTCAGTGTTATTTTACATTTTTTTAAATTTAACCGGAGATAATTACCTGATTCTATAGAATATTTTAAGTAACAATGACAAAGCTAAGACTAGTCTTTATAGTGTTTACATGCTTACGTAAATAGTTCTTGATAATTATCATCAAATGTAATAATCAAAGATAATTGCCCTGGTGACCGAAGTTCTTTCCAAAGCTCAATTTTTTTATTATTTAAATAAGAATTTAACACTGGTTGTTTTGATGATAATTAAGGTAGAAAAAACCCTTATCCAACTATGTAATGATAACGTGATGCTATTTAATTTCCAAAGTCCACAAAGCGTGATGCTATTTAAATTTTTTTCTTTTAACGGTATGTTTTTTACGTTGTCTAATTTGATGTGTTACAAATGGTACATTGCTAACTAAGATATTTAAGACTGGTGTGGGGCCGAAAAATCGATTGATGAAATTTGAATACGCAAAAAATGAATATTTAGAAATATTTTCTTGAATATATGTAAAAATCTTAGTTCTAATTTACAAATTAGCCCTGCAAAATGCTGTCTAAGCTATTACAAGTGTAAAAATATTTTATCAAAGCTTAAAGTAATGAAAAAAGTTGAAAGGTTCTTTTTTCAGTAAATTGGAGGACACAAAAGAAAGGCAATATTATAATTTTCCGTGAACGAAAGAAGACCACTAAGTGGAAGTGGCATTTTTTGTAGTCAGACGAAAAACATAAAAGTGTTTTCTTTTGACTTTGTAAATTAAAAGGGTAAATGGCAAAGGGAAATATTGCAATAAGCACAGTGAACCCGATTTTTTAAAAATCATAAAATAACAGTTTTCTAAAAACAAATAAGTATTGTTAATTGATGAAAATATATTAAACTTGTACTTAAAGCAATTTTGTGTATTTCAAAATATTATTAAAGCTCTAACTTCGCACAACCTTTGAGTTTACATGTTGTTATCGATACTTCCAGCAAACTATTGCTCAATATCGTCATTGACATATATTTTGTTTGTATAATTTAAACAGAAAGAAATATGGCTTTCCAATCGTAATAATTATTGAGCATTTTCCACCCACTCACCTATAATTTTGAAAGGATTTTATTAAAAAGACTATTGAAATTTTCCTCTGAAAAAGTATTTAAATTTTTTGAGCTTTTTCATGTAAAACAGTTTTAGTGACATACATATTAACTTGATTTTGTATCGTCCTACATTAACCGTTCATTAATTAGTCGGCATTAAAAAACGCGGTTACAAGAATCTAAAAATATCACTGCTTATGTTAACAGTTTAACTGTAACATAGGGATTGTCGGCTATGTAAATAGCTTAACGACCACCTTAGATAAATTCACAATGAAATTTTTCGCTAAATTATTTACATTAAAAGTAGTGCATTTCAGTAAAAACACATTACTTTATGTGTACCGTGTCTTTAGGCTCCGTGAAGTTATTTCAGCTCAAACCCAGAAAATTTGTATAATAATCATCATTAAATTACTGCAAGAAATAATTGACGTTTGAACTGATACCATTGATATATATGTTAAATATCTTATGTAACATATTCGATGACCCAGAAAGTAAGCTCCGTCCTAAATTATGACTTTTGTTTCAATATTAGGTAAAACACCATAACGAAAACACTGCCTTATAAAATTGGCAAAAACCTCTTCGGTGAGTGTAGATAAGATTGGATGTTTTTCTATACTCTTTATATTACACTTTAAAAATTTACATTTTATCACAATTTGAATTTATGATTTTTTAAAGATTTTTAACTCTTCTAGTATTTTTAGATTCTTTTTACTTTTAAGATATTACTTTCTTGAATTTGTTATACAAACACTACTTGTAGTTTACTTAATTTCTATAATAAGATTACAAACTTAAACATCAAACTATATGCATTTTAGGCAAACATATGTCCTTAAGGAAGGCTGTTTTCTCAATGTATGTAAGTTTTCTTTTTGAATTTAATATGTAAACAAATAGCCAATGATTACCCGATAAAAACACAGTTTTTATAAGTTAGACCTCAATTAATGTTGGACCACTAATATTTTTTAGATTTAACAATGAAAATATGGTTTTATTAGTATTCGATTTTCGTTTGAGGAAACTGAAATTACAAAGGATCCAATTGACCAAGAATTTATGCAGATGAGGCAAGCCCAGTATCTTATTCAGAAGGAATTTGTAGCCTCCTTAATCATGCGCTTGTAATAACTACAGCAACGTAAAAGAAATTACAACGGTATATTATAGTATTTTCGTTACATTAAAATGTAGAGAAGTTGTTAAAAGTTGAGTTTACCGGTTGAGCTAAACGGTAACAAAATATTTTATCTATTACTGGTTTACTTCGCTGGTTATATTGAGTAAGAACTGTTGATATAGGCCTAAATTAAATTGCAGACAACATAAAAACCTATACTTCATAAACAATAACACTCGCCTTTTAGATCTCTGTAGAGAAAATCCCTTCAAGAATGTCAAAATTTCCTTCCTAGTGGTTGGTTATACTAGACGGAAGAAAACCATATAGCATTTCGTGCTTCTAGGTGCAATAGTTGGAATTCGGGCTTAAACTATAATATTTGTGAAAATAATATGTTCATATAGGTTAGTACATTGTAAAAGAATATCCAGCTCTGCTGAGTGATAAAAACTAAAATATAAAAATCTACCTTTGAGGATTTTCCTTAAATTTTCATTGTTTATTTTTAACTCATGCGGAATTTAGGTACATTTAAATGCTCCTCTTTCTTACATTACGTCTTTTTTATATTTTTTACATTATAATATACTTTGAATTGACTAAGGGTTGTAAAGTATTTATAAAAATGCATGATTGATATATTAATATTGAAAATTGAGAGAAGATTTCAAACTTTCTTTACTTTAAACTCTAAGTCAATGTTAGGATGGCTGCCTCTCCGGTGATAACCTTACAACTCAAGTCAATATAACTTTACTGTATTATGTTGTGGTTTATACACTTTGGCTTAAAATAAGGCGTTCTGGATTTAGGTTTTGAAAGAAGTAATCAATTTATTTGTAATGAAGAGAATGAATTACAAAAGAGCAATTTTTCCGAGATTTCTATTTTTATTTTCATTTATTTGTACGTGAATAGTAGACAAAAATGTTTTTACTATATTAATACTAGATGATTTAAGTTAGGAAATTTACCTATTATTTTTGTTTGAATGAAAGTATGCATATGTTTCTTTTTAAATAATGTAAAATGATTCAACTTTGACTTCGATATAACAAAGTATGTAACATACGAGGAGATCCTAAAAAATATCTTAAATAACTATCTTAAGGCTGCATACCCTTTGAATATTAATTATACGGTAATTCTATTAATGGATATTGCTGTAATAACCGTATATGTTGAATTTATTGAAAAATTGGTAAATGTTTTTCCACGCTGTTTCTTTAATTGTGTATTTGAGAGTTACTGAAACTGATTTCACTTTTCCTTTCTGGATATCATACAGAAATACGTCTAAACGCAATACCTAATTAAAAGGTCTATTACATTTAATGGTGTGTGCCTTAAATAATTGTATCTTTAATACATTGCGATTACAATCTTTTATTACTCTGAAAATTACGGAAAATTATTGTAGCAACAACATAAAACGGCGCTGCATGTAAAGTCTCTCATCTGCATAATCGAGTGGAGCTTAAACAGTTACCAAGTACCACTTGATAAAAGTCAATTAGTTGAGCGGCTGAAAAAATAACATAAAATACAAATCGGTCTAGTAATCAGCTTAGACTAAATAAATGAATTCCAAAGTCCTTCTATAGTGCATTAAATACAAATGTACTGTAAACATGCGCTAGTTTTTGCATTATAACTTTAAATCACACTTTCATAATACAATTAAAATAATTTAAACAATTAATTTATTTAATTTTTTTTAATTGTCTTTTACTGTCGTACATCTTTTTTTATTTTGAACTTTCAATTTAGATTTAGTCATAGAAAAATTAAACAGGAATTCCTGTTTATTTTTCTATGATTTAATTTACACTTATACATATACGACAATGATAATGAGATAGTTACGAATGAACATAGCACACTTACCTATATGAAGTTGTTTGGATATGAATCATACGGCATAAAAAGCTAGTAAAATTACATTAGAAAATATTACATAAAACATATGCGTAAGTTTCATTTACTTTTACAGAGCATATAGTAAAATAATAATAACTAAAAGTAGATAAGAGAATATGGGTTTTTGTAAGACATTCTACAACGCCCATGAGAGCCATAGTTTAGATTGGAACACGGCACAAGACTTTAAATTTATTCGTTTCGTATCGTTTTAATCGTGACTGACTTACTTTTTTTCAAAGACAATTGAACAAAAATAAAAATATATATTTCAAATTGGAAATTATTTTAAATATAACATTCTATAGAACTCGAGTTTTAACAATATTTTTACGTACGTATAATCAAGTTTAGGGAGTATAATACGATAAAAGTAATTTTGAATCCTTATAAATATGAGTGTGCAAATAGGATTTGGAATCGCTTTATTTATATTAAACAAATAAATGTATCAATAAGAAATCTAAACGTTTCAGTTAGTTGAACTTTAACGCATCTTGTATATTATTGCAGGAAAAATCACGCATTGCTAGTTAACTTTTTTTTAAATATTAGTGATTATTCAATCACTATTATATAATATTTGAACGTTACCAACTTTGAACTGCCTTGGCGCAGGGCAATTTAATGTTTAATGGCCGCAAGGCTGGAGGTAGAGCTCGGAATAATAATTGAATTTAACTTTTCCCATGTAACAGGAATAGGGTATCCGGTGCACTGTGTCCAATTATACTTAGTTTTTTTGTCCAAGCTTTAATTTTTTTGGTATTTAAGAAATTTATGTTATTAAAATAGTAGGTAAAGGTTTTATGCACATTTAAATTGCAAATGTACTTGAAACTAAATTTTCTCTAAAATATAGAATTTACCATATCATTTTTAAATAACTTATACTGTTATTGTTTTCATTTTTTTCAACAAATGATAATACCACCTACTCAAGACTACATTAAAATTTTACTAATGTTTAGTTACTACGGATGTTATTTTTTTGGTTACCTTGAATAAGGAAAAAATCATGTTAAATTATAATTAGGTTTTAAAATTTAGCACTATGTATAAATAACAAATCAAACATCGGTAACAATTTGATTTGTATGGATGCAAAATATTATTATTTAAGAGTTTATGAATGAAGAAAAATTTGGAAAAATATAAATTAAAAATAATTTTGATGTTGAAGTGGGCCTTGAACATTACTGAAACCAAGCCATCTTGTCTGCCTTATAGCATTTATCAATAAGACTATAATTTTAATTTCACCAACACTTTGTTTGGCATGACATTCTGCACGGTAATTAAAAAACTTTGTACACGATGACTGTTTTCAGATTCTGGTTGCATGGGAATTTTCGATGTAAAATCCAACCAAACATATTTATATGTACGGTAGCAGTCACGAAAATAATCCATTAGCTATACTGTTTTATAAAAACATTACCAAAACGTCATATTGTTAGGAGTTATGTGCTTCAAATCTTTTAAGGCAATACTGCTGCTATTTAATTTTTGAATAAATTTTCCTCCTCTCCGTTGTTGAAAGTTATTTCAAAAAGACCGAAGCTGCAGAGAATCAGAGACCATATCAGCTGGAAGGCCGCCAATGGCGCAGCCTATATCCCTTCAGGTGCTCAAGCCATATAAATACTCCTTTTGTGTTCCTGTCTTACCTACTACCTAGTGCCTGAAAACATCACAAGTACTGATGTTTAATAGTACAAGTAAAGTTTAGTAAATAACTCCTTCATTAGCACGATACATGTTGCTCTACATAGTGGATGTAAATAAAAGACGTCTGACAACATCATATATATAATTAACACTTACACTGCACTCACATAAGAGACAGTAAATATAATTTAAAGAAGAAAAATGGCGTTCGATTTAGATTTCGACATTCAACCTTTCTGGTTTGTCGATTGAAAAACCACATATCGGCTTGTAAAAACAACACACCAGAAGGGTATAATGTCTCAAAACATCTTTTAGGATATTTCCGCTCAATAGTAAGAATAGAAAAGTCACACGACATCCTCGAGAATTGCAAGAAAGGGAATATTATCAATGAATGGAAAGAATTATTTAATTATAAGGAAAATTAAGGGAAAGAGACAAACGAATAAGTCTACTTTGTCTCGAGCGGAAATAAAACCTGTTTTCGGCAGAATTTCCGGCAACCAATAGAATATTTAAATTGCTATTTCAAACTACACAGTAATATATAATTTAGCTAATATAACGATATTATTTTTAAGTCAAGCAATATCTAAAGTATAAATTAAATGAAAACTACGCTGACATACAGTTATAAAAAAGAAGCTGGCAAAATAAATTTAATATCATGACAGTTTTAATTATGAGACCAATTAACAACGCCCTACTCCTCGTGTTACGGTACTAGGCTCAAAGGGCCTGTGTAGTGTGTGTAGTTCAGAGAAACACAAGATTATGTAAATGGTCACTTGTATATTCCGATCTCGCCTTATTCAGGGCTATTTCTGTGCCCACACAGTTTTGTTAAGGCGATCACATGAGGACTTATTTATTCTTACCCAAATAAGTAGAATAAGTAAGCAATTGCTACCTGTACTCATGCATTCAGGTATACCAATGGGTTAAGATAATTGTTCTGAACAAATGTTTATGTTGGCAAAGCTAGTTTCTAAGTCTAAGCTTGTAATAGGTTTTGCTTTAGAAACACCACCATCTCTTAACTTCTCCTAAAGGAAATCTCTCGGGTAAAGCAGCCTGTTACAAGTTAGATTATGCAAATGGAAAATTTCTAAATGTAACATCAGCCTTTTTCTAGAAACATACACGTTCTTCTCTTATGTAAAGGTTGTTTTGTCCAGGATGTTTTTTAGGATATAGTTTTGATCATGAACAGTTAGTTGTAAAGAATAAAAATTTGATAATTTTTATACCAAAGTATTAGCCTAAAATTATAATTTTATAATTTAATTAACTAGAAAATAAATTAACTAGAAAATAAATTAACTAGAAAATAAATTAACTAGAAAATAAATTTGTAATAGTAAGCACTGTGTCTCAAAAAAGGATCAATTTCAAAAGATTGCATGAACTCGTAGCCGATTGTGAAGGTGAATATATGATAGCTGAACTAGGCAGGTTACTTTTAATAGTATTTTTGATTATCCGTTGGCTTACGTTCACAGTCCAGTTTCAGTAAATTGCAAATGGCTTGAAGGTGCTACAAACCCCTAATCATGATAGAGGAAAATTTAAATACATTATTAAATATATAATATCGAGCATATGATTTACAATTAGACAACTTCCCATGTTTTTATGTAAACAAAGTCGACGTTTTTGAACCCCAATTCTTTTCAAACGGCAGATATTTAACATTATTTTCCAATTTCAGACAAACTTCAAGCCAATTCAGTATTTTTCCTGAGTCGCGGTGATCAACACCTTTAAGTTTATCCCTTTCCCATCATCCTGCGAATTGCCAAACGCCCACAATCCAACGCGAAAATTGCCCTTACATGATTTTATTATAGATGAAGTTATAATAAAATACAATTACACAAGTAGGGTTTTTCATGGAATACGCTTGCTTGTCGGTGACACAAATTGTGACATTTTAAATGTAACACAAAATTCTTTTGAAGAGAAATATCTTGATATCTTAAGTGAAGCCGGATTTATTTCCTGTATTAACTCCGTCACCCGACCAGAAAGCAAAACGTGCATAGACCATTGTTTTATTAAGCTAAAAAATAGAATCAAAACAAAGTCAGCAGTTATACAATCCAATATTACGGATCATTACCCTATAGCAATACAAATATCAATACCTCAACCAAATCGAATTATTAATCACACTAACGATTTTTACATCAGAGTCAATTGGAATGAAGTTACACAAATATTACGGAGTTATAATTGGGAGGAAGTTTTGAACAGCGACGATATAAATTTTTGCACGGAACAAATTACAAGTAAAATTACACATGCTATAGATAGAGCGTCTTCCCAGTCAAAAATAAATTCAAAAACATCTCAAATCAAACCGTGGATTACAACTGGCCTGTTAATGTCAATTAGAAAGCGCGATAAGCTTTTTAAAAAAATGAAAAAAGAACCTTTTAATCCTCTAGTAAAAATGCGTTTCATTAACTATAGAAATATTTTGCATTCATTAATTAAACGTTCCAAATATAGTTATTATCAAAGTAAAATTCATGATGCGTCTGGTGACCCTCGTAAATTTTGGAGTATAGTAAACGAAATTTCTGGTCGACCACGGGGTAAGGATCGGTTCCCAGTCGAGGCATTCTGCGGCGACTCTCCCTCTCCCTCAAACATCGAAGATATCAGCAATCAATTCAACTTATATTTTTCTAACGTAGGAGCACAACTTGCTAATAGTATTATCGCGGGGGGTCCGCCCGACGTTGATGACGCCGCCTACGCCACGGACTCCGTATTTATGTTGGAGCCAGTCAATTCCACACAGTTAACTAAAGTAATAAACAGTATAAAAGGTGGCTCAGCTCCAGGCTGGGATGCCATTCCGGCAAGGGTCGTCAAAGAAAACATTTGTTTGCACCCTCCCATTCTACACTTGATAAATTTATGTATTCGAACTGGTGAATTTCCAAACGCTTTCAAAATCGCTAAAATAATTCCAATTTTTAAGTCAGGACTAAAATCTGCTATGAATAACTTCAGACCTATTTCGTTGTTATGTATAATTGATAAGATACTTGAAAAGTGTATAAAATTTCAGCTAACAAATTACCTTGAAGTTAATAACATTATTTCTGATATACAATATGGGTTCCGAACAGGGAAAAATACAGCAAATGCTTTATTTGACTTGACGAAAGTAATTTCTACAGAAATAGGGAATAAAAATAAAACCATGATCACTTTCTTAGATTTAGCCAAAGCCTTTGATTCAATAGACCGGAAAATCTTATTACAAAAGCTCCGTTTGATAGGACTGAATGGCACATCTTTAAAGTTCTTCTCCAATTACTTTGACAGTAGGAAACAATTTGTATCTATAAATGGCATTAACAGTGACCACACAACCATAAACTATGGCGTTATTCAAGGCAGTACTTTGGGCCCTTTACTATTCATTATATATATTAACAATATCTCAAAATTGAAAATTAAAGGAAAACTTTTCTTGTTTGCAGACGATACTGCTTTAGTTTCGTATGGCTCTGCATGGGACAATGTATATGATCAAGCATCCTCTGATCTACTGATATTAAAGAATTGGTTTGACCACAACTTCTTATCTTTAAATGTCACCAAGACCAAATGTCTTCCAATTTATTTTAAAGAAAACAACGACCCAGGTCTCAGGATGTTAAGATTGCACTCCTGTGGTGCTCTGCGGATGGCCGACTGTGGTTGCGAGGAAATAGAACGAGTGAGTCAATACAAGTATCTAGGTGTGATAATTGACAACAAGTTAAGCTGGGGGCCACATATTCAAAGCGTCAAACAAAAATTACGTAGAATGATTTACGCTTTCTCGCAGCTCGGTTGTGTGTTATCCGTGGATCACTGCAGGAGTGTTTACTTCGCCTATGTACAATCGTTGCTAGAGTACGGGGTCCTGGCGTGGGGGGGTGTATCGGCGTGGACGTTGGAGCCCCTGGCGGTTGCTCAAAGATCCATAATTAAAAAAATCCTAAGAAAAGATCAAAGATTCCCAACCCATCAACTTTTTCAAGATTTCCCCGTCTTAACAATAAGGAAGCTTTATCTAAAAAATCTAATTTTATTCATCATTACACATAAGGACCATATATTTTCTGAAATCAGACACTCCTATCAAACTCGGACACATATAAATATTGGAATTACAATTCCCAGATTATATAATCACGTACAACAATTTATTCCTTATACTGTCGCGCATTTTCTATATACCAAATTACCAAATGAAATCAGAGCTCTTGAGGGGAGGAGTGTCGCTTTTGTCAGGAAGGAGGTTCGGCGGTGGCTTCAGGGCTTGGAGGAGGATGCGGCGGATACCCTGATCCAACCATTATATAAATCATAAACTAGTGTATTCTTCTTATTTGAGTTTTATTCTTTTTATTTTATTTTTTTCATTACTTTTTTACCTACTTCGAATCTTCTGGTCAAAAAGATAAAAATACTTTTTTTTTCTTATTACCTACTTAGATTTCCATATTTTATATTAGAATAAGAATTATATGTTCAGTGTTTTGTTTCGCCCAATCAGCATAGTGTGTGTGTGCATGGGACAAAAAAGTGGCAGAGAAGACTCGCCCCACGCGCAGACGGATAGTCTTTGTGGGGACATTTCCAAATCTGTATTGTTAAAATGTCCATGTAATTGTGAAAATTGTAAATTATTGGAAATAAAATATCTGAATCTGAATAACGTTTAAGGTAAAAATCATAGTCGGACCAAATGATATTGCTATAATAACCTCTTAAAATCTAATTTAACTTCAGAAAAGCGATTTAACTTTGTCAATAATATCATTAAAAATGACTTAATGATTGCATAGGGGGGCTTACAGAAGCCTTTCTTATTTTCATGTAATTAAATTCCTCAAATAAATATTTTTATACATTTAAATATTAAGCTTTATTAGTTGTGTTAGATTCTGGTTGGGCATATTTCTGGCAACAGAAACCATTCTATTACCAAGTTTCCCTAAGCAAACTGGTACGTTTCTGTGTATTTTTTTCTTTTTATGGAAACTAATGTATTTTACAGTATATCGTGATTCCCATGTTCCTAGTTTCCCATCTATATATCTGTTTTATATACAAGTCCGTTCGTTTCTTTTAGGCTACTTGAATTTCCAGATTCAAACCAGACTGATGGGGCCTATTTTAGAGAAGGGTATCAAGTTCCTACGTTCTAATATTTTAAAATAACAGCCAATTTTAGTTTTTAAATCTTAACTGAAAAAATGTTTAAAGTGGTTGTCAAAGGGCAAAAAGGAAGGAATATGGAATATGGAAAGGAAGGTAAATTCAATTTTCATAAATGTATACTTTATGAGGACTTAACCCAGCGTAACTGAGCATTTTAAAGTTATTTTCTATTAAAACTGCAAATTGGAGCTATTTTTTCACTTCCTATGTAACAATTTCATAACATGTATAGCAATATACACGTAAAGATTAACATTACATGTAATTTCGTAAATTTACACGTTATTATACAATAATAACAATAAGCAATATGCTATATTATTAACATTATTGGTATAATAGTAATATTTAATAATAATATCATTTATCGCATTTTGTCTTAAAACCCCAACTACTAGCACAATAAATATTAACATAAAAAGTTAAGCATACTTTGTATGATTTCACTTTTTTTGAACCATCCGTAATTTTGATAACTTAAGATTTTAAAATAATAATCTGCAGCTATTTTTAATATTTTTATAAAGTAGGACTTTGACACATTGTATCAAAATAGTTTCTGATGGTTTTATATTCATATTAGGTTTAAAGTTGTCACATAAAGTGGAAAGAAATTAAATTTGTATACTGTAAATTATTTTGTATTTGTATAATGCATGCAGACAAAACATCGAGAGACTAGGCACGCGAGACCCACAGAAAGAAAGTGAAATGTTGTTTCGATGAAAGACAATCCACAAAAGTGTCCAATGTTCATTTGAAGTCAATCTGTAGCATTTCGGCATTGACTATGAATGTATTTCGGTTTCTTGGATCAAAGACCACGTTACTTAAACCTGTAATTACTTGAAGGCTCAAAGTACTAATCTACAGTTGATTAGATCCAGAACACTCTGAATACGTATACGTTATGAAATACTTAAATGATACAATGCGTTTATTTCAAATTGCAATAACCAGCTGATCGATATGTTTTCATTGATATTTCTGACATGTTTAGTAACTTTTCGAACGTAATTGGGTTAAAGTTGAGTTCCAGTAATTTACTTTTTCTTTTGAAATAAAAAAAATTAAATTATGTTATTGAGGTGTATATTTTGACAGTCTCGGTAATATACTATACGTTAATATGTTATATTACATTTTAAAACATATTTGCTTACAGAGTCTTTGTTCTTAATGGTTCATTTAAAACTTTATAATTTAAATTGAAGATGTTCCGAAAGAAAATTAGATTTTTCAGATTTATATTGTATTTTTTAAAGCCCTATAATGAAAAAATTCAATGATTACACCATTTTTATAGAGTCATACCGTCAAGAGTGTGTAGTTGTAGCGCTCAGAACCACCAAACACGATACTCAATCTCCTTCCGGTATTACAACCATTCAATACAAGTGAATAGTGTCCCCTGGGAATTGAGGCATATGTGCTTTTGTTGTTGGAGAGAGGTTTCGTAGAGCCATATTCGAACACTGAGTAACAACAATTGTACTTTCTCCATAAAAAATTGAGATTTACAAGAACATTTATAGAATCATATTGATAATAATACAGGTACAACGAGGATATAATATCTATAAATAATCACTAATGTTTGATATGCAAATAATACATTTTTTCTCCAAAAAAAAGGTAATTATTGTGTTGGGATTGGCCACAGAAGGAAGTTTTAGCCTCAGCAGATAAGAGCTTCAGGCGATTGAACAAAAGTTACAACTGCGTTAATGACGTCACGTGCCGAGTGGGACGTTTTAACGCAGTTTTCCTCCAAATGAGTTTGTAATGAGTTTGGGTTTGATTTTACTTCACACTAATTAATTTTAATTAAACATACGAGACTATGTTTAGGTATTATATAATAAGTATATTTATTTTCCTTGATTGGCTTCCATAAATATTCATCCTCCAAGAAAGAATTCCTCATAGAGCATTCTCGGTAGTACGTTTAACAGTATTACTAGTTACGTTACTATTACGTTTACGTTTCTTATAGTCGAGAAAAAGGGTGGTTTACATAACGTCACTTCATGTCGTAGTAAAAATTATAAGCAATCAAATCGAACATTTAAGCATTTTCTATGATTGTCTTAGTTCAGGTCATTCGTTGATTCTTATTAGTGAAATTAAATTAATTTTTCCATGGTAAAAATAGAAACAATGAATGACTCATTAATGAGTAATGATTTTTTACGTTTATTACGCTTTAAATGTTTTATACATTTTGTACACTATCAGTTATTGTACTGTCGATCACACCTCAGTCTGTGTATTATCACATTTGGTATGTCTGTTAGTAAAAGCAGAGCTACGAATAAATACTGACTTGCTAGCAATATGGTGTTTATCAACCCTCAATATTGTGCGGCCAGCACATACATTGTTGGCCGGGCACTGACAGCTCTAAACTCAACCCAGTGACAGTTATTGAAAAGTTTCGATAGCAATTTGCGAGCGAGAATCAATGCGAGAAATAAATAATGTAAAAATCTGTAGGTTTAAATTAACTTGTCCTGTACTTTTAATGAGTAAGTAAGAGATATAAGGACAGCTGTTTAATTCGCTGTGTCGTGGTAATTAAATTTATAAAATATTAAGAGCTCAGAATTTCTATTTTACTCCACTTCACAGCCATATTTCTATATAGAATGTTTTGTTGTTTAAGGTTTTGGTATTATTTTCCTGAAATGCTATACCCCTACTTAACCATGGAACTTAGTAATTTACATACTTAAGGAAAATCTAAAACAAAGTAATTTTAATGTCCGCTTTAACATGTATTCACAACCCTTGATTGGCCACTATAAATTTTAATATTGGACTTTCATCCAATAAAATAATTTGAATAAATTTTTACATTTATTAATTAGTATGAGTTTAAAACCCGTAGTAAAATGAAAATTACTAGCTTTTGGAAGTTTTTTATCTAAAATATGCGAGGTCACAAGCTGCTTAGTCGAAACAAGTCAACGGACCGTTTCCTACAACCCTTGTAAACAAACACGTAGATTAAGACTTCCTCTGCAAATAATATAAAGATCAACTGGATTTTGTAGTGGTGATTAAGGGCTGTTTGTAAAGCTTCTGACTACCACGAACTATACTATACCATTAACTCATTAGTTTTGTTAATAATATTTTGCCCGATAATAGTTATCGATTAAAGAACACACTCCAATTCATTGAATTATGAAGTGAAATATCCTCAGAGACTAGGCAGAAGTTTGAATTTTTTTTTCATTTTGCAAAAGCTATAATTGTAAGCCTACAATAAAGACATTCTTTATATTCGATTTTATTCATTTATGTAATTTATGCATTTTTTTCTAATTTCATTGAAGACGCTTTAAAAACAACGACGAAATTAAAATTCTCGTTATTGTTTAATAAACTAAATTACTCGTTGAAATAAAAACTTTTAATTATTTCAGGACTTAACACTGGTGTTGAAACGTCCGTAATTTTCAAGTGGTCAAAAATTGGAAATTTTATACTTAATGACATAAGTTTATTAACTAACCATAACTAAAGCTCTTCAAAAGTAATGGATTTATACATGAAAATACATATATACACTCGTTAGGAAGTTGAAGTACAGGAGACCCATATTCGTGCAATAAAACCTGTTTAGTTTTATGAAAAAAAAACATAAAAGGTCTCCAAAGAGAAACGCGCTGTATGATTGGTATTATAAGTCACATTTTGTGGTTGACACTTGACAGCAATGAAATGCTGCTGTTAGCAATAAAACTTTTGCAGTTCAAATAGATGTGCATTGGGAATGTGTTTCTCGCCACAAATTGTGTTTTTAGACACCGAAATGCGCTAATTTATCTTCGCCTGTGGTGTAATAGCCAAACGTGGGGACATCATGGTACGTGCTCTGATGGATCTATGAATATCTTATATAAATCAAAATGCATTAGAACCTCAGTTGTAAACTTTTGATTTTTATTGAGATAATATATTGAATTGATTAGTAGGTTAGTTGCTGGATAAAAGCGTAAAGCAATGGCAATACGTATGTCACAAAACATATAATTATATACAGCTTCTATTTCAACTCCTCCTTAACTATCAGAATTATCAATAGTTTATATTTATGTGTGTTTTTTTATTAGATTAGTGTGTTGGTACCAAATTACGCAAGTTCAAATCAATAAAATAACAAAAGTAATGCTATTAAAATATACACAGCTAATATTTTCAAACGAAATAAACTAGGTGGGAATGGCGAATAAGTATTAAAGACTAAAGCTAAAATTAAAGTAAGGCTATATGTATTATCAGTAAATCATACATCTTCATAGTTTCAAATCATATGCATCATATTTTTTTAAATCAGTCAGATAGAGCAGTCATACAGACACAACATTTCCTTTATTGATGCACACTTTAATAGTTATTTATGTATTAAGAGCGTAAAATAGGTCTTTCTCGCTTGAGCTAAATAGTTATCGCGCGACGCGAAGCGGAGCGCGATATTTTTAGCGAAAGCGAGAAAGACGTTTTACACGCGAAATACATACTAAATTTTTCCTACAACTGCAGCTTTAATTTCCCAAACGATGAATACAATCACAGTTACTCACGTCCATTGTAGCTGAATGCGCCATTATGATTGCATAGGCCTAAATTCTTCATATTCCTTTTCATAAATAATTCTAGATTTACGAGGTAATAAGTTTAATGAAACTTCTTTTGCTAATTCACTTATTTCAGGTGGAGTAAGTCCGTATTCGTCATCACTTATTTCATCCATTATTGTTTCTGAATGCGCCAGTTTGAGGTTATAAACAAGTCGAGCTCAATCGGAAGCGGAAGGGAGCGCTGTGGCGCGTCGAGTAACAATGCAAATCAGCTGGCGAGCGTAAAAGTAATCACGTGGCAAGCGTAAAATACTTTACGCTCGCTCCAAAGACTTTCAAATACATTATCGCTCGCTCCTCAGTAAACAGCTGTTTTACGATTGGGTTTCGGTGCGTAAACTGACACTTTACGCGCGGTTGTAGGAAAAATACTTTTTTTTACATGTTCCCAAACCATTATTTGAATATTTTCGGGTATTAAACGTTTAATGTTCATATATATATGCAAGTAGTTGCCTTGCGCTCTTCTTGAAATGCAGTACAAATAAGAATTATGCATCCCGGTGTTACATATTTTATGGTTTTATTAAATTTCACAGTGCGTAAGTTTAAAATGTATGATTTCCAATTTTTTTATAACAATCAAATTGTAACTGGTCTAAATATGTTTCAATTTGTCAAAATAATGTTCTATGAAGTTTTCAATTGATAGAACCACCAGTATTAAGTTAAATTATTTCCAGTTTGGCCTACATCTTATTTTATTTACATTACAATGGGCAAGTCCATTTACGTATAAAAGTAGAGTTAAGATTTCTTACAAACAATAATCTATCATTAATACATTTCAACTACTTACACTATAGTATTTCGTATAATCCATGAAATTGGTATAAGGAAAAGTTGCAAAAAGGAATTGTCAACTTCAACTGTCCAATTGTACAAAAAAAAACAAATGCTACAAAACAATGCATACGAGTTACAAAATATTGTATTATAGAGACGTTAGACGGTTCAGTACATTGTAGTAAAACAATAGAACCACAAGAAATAATATTAACATGTAAGGTTAAATCCACATGTAGAAATACATGTAGAAGTATTAACCTCACAATGCAGCAGGAGCGTTGTGACCGAGCCGCTACCACAATACCTCGGGCCCATCGTTATCTGTAGTTAAGCTTGTTACTCCAGCGGTGGCTTGGTACCCGACACGATGTAGCGAACACAGAAAGTTGATGGAGAGTGGTTGACAAATCGATCTTCCATCGTTGACCAAAATATTCAGTCAGACTGCGTTCATGATTGCAAAAATATTACATTAAATACACTTAAAGAACTATCAATATGTGTACTACATGAACATTTATATGTGTATAAATATGCAGGTACATTTTTATGATAGAAAGTGTTGTGCTTACATCTAATGAAAGTTTCTGTCGTATAAATGTCCAGCCAATCCTATGTAATTAAAAAAATCTGTTAAGATCGTCTTCCCATGCTGTTTTTTTTAACTTAGGCACTTATTTCAACTATTTATTTACTAATTTCTATACATGTTCCATAAATGATAGGCTTTACAGATCGTAGACTGTACAATCAAGAATAATTTGCAAAAGAACACACTAAATGGAATACAGGATACACAATGATCAACCATAACATAGGAGATTTCTGATCTCTTCGAGGTAGATTTTTACTTCATCATTGTTTGGCTTATTTCAACATTAATTGTAATGTACATAATTAAAATGGAAACTTGTTCATTTTTCGCTAAATGAAGATTTCTAAAATTTGAATATTTCTGATTAGTTATTTAAGTGGATTCTCCTTTGAACTGCTCACTCATACTGAGTTGTCTCATCAGTAATATTAATAATAACCAACATTTATGTTACTACGTCATGTAAAGGTTTGAGTGGTAGTATTAATTTACGAAAACAGTTACAGCCTAGGGATTAATACACAGACTATGTAGGGGAGAGTGGAGCAGGTTCATACTAAATCGCATCTATCAACTTGAAGTATTTTTAGCTCCCTTATTTCCGAACGAAATGTTCTGAAATTTTATTTTAACATTGCATAACATCTAACCATTACCATGAAAGTTTTAAAATTAATTTATCTCTCGTATAAATGAACAAAACCTTTTTTACCAAAACACTGCACTTTGTATGAAACTACCCCAATTTGGGGCAGTTTCATACTTCATTGGGGTAGATTCATATAAAGGGAAAATAATGAAATGAATAGCATTAAAACTTATGTTTGTTGTTTTAAGCTGTTTAAAAACTAAATACTAACGATAATTAGGCCTAAAATTAGGGTTACACAATTTTCCTTGTTAAAATATCGACAGAAAAATAGAGCTGTATGAAGTCTTGCTCCAAAATGTAAGTTTTGGTACAATTTCTTGCAAATTAATAGGCCTAAAACTTACTATTCGTGAAAGTTAGACGTAAAATTAACTGTGAAAACATTTTCATCTGCGTAAGCTCTGTTGGTTGATTTCCTGAAATATCTCGCCATTTCTCATCCTAAAGAAAATTTCAAAAAATTATTGTTTTGAGTTTAACTGTAGACTGATACTTTAACTAAGTATTTTTATGATATTTTTACAAGGTACTTTGGTATTATACGGAGGCCACACTTTACAGCGCGCTGCGGCGGTTATGTTAGGTTAGGTTATCATAAATATGTCAGTAGAACTTTCCTCATTTTTTTACGAATCGAAGGATACCAGATTAGTCATACCTTCACCCGCCAAATCCCTCAAATTAGGCCTAGGTCAGGTTGTTCACCGGAGTGTGTGCATCACTTGGCTACAGGATTTGGCGGCGAAAGTATGACTCATCCGGTATTTTTTGATCTGCAACGAAACGAGGAAAGTCCTACTAACATATGTGATAACCTAACATAACCGCCGCAGCGCGCTGTATAAGGGTGGCCATCGGGTGTTGCCGATAGCGGCAGTGACGCTTTACCTCGCCGACATCGCTGCCTTCTAGGAGGCAGAACATAAAGACCGCTCATAATAATTATGTAAATTTTGGACAGTGAGTCAATTAAAGTATGTTCTCTCCAATTATGCAGTTACTTTTTGGATCCAGTTAAAAAAAAACACTCTAAAAATAGTGGCCTCCGTATAATACCAAAGTACCTTTTACAAAAATAAATTATTTAATATTGATAAATAGTAAAGACAAATAATGTATGAAACTGCCCCGATTCAATGAATGAAAGTGCCCCAAGTGTGGTTATGTTATAAATCACCATATAACCTTTTATAAGTTAGAATGGAGGTCTACAGTTAGTGTATTTTCATGTAGTCCAAAACATTGAGCTGTCTAAAAATGCATAAATAAAAGAAAAAATATTTAAAAAAATTACTTTTACCTCCCTTTTCCCAGTGAGTCATAAAAAAACGTTTTTCTTGGATTGCAGTAAAAGTTAAATATCTCTCAATTGAAATACACTGCAGAATTGAAACTTTTATAGGAAGTAGTACATGATGAGGCCTATAGGTGGTATGAATGATTTGTTTCCTGCTCTTCTGTAAGGCGAGAAATTTAGACTGTATGAAAGTGCCTCTGTATGAAACTGCCCCATTCTCCCCTACTGGTTCTTAAGAAAATAAGGCCTACGTTAATTTCATTTATTCGGAATAAATCATTACTTCATTATTTCATTTAAAACAAATATAATGTCTATCGTATCAACAATCAGCCGACACAAGCAATGTTCCTTTTACCGAAATATTTTTAAAATCCAATTATGCTTTGATGATGAAAAATCATTTATAATTTCTTAAATTATGCCAATTTTAGTTGTATTTTCCGTTCCATGAGCAAATACAGAGTTACTAAATAGAGCTAAACACAGGGGAACTGTGGGAATTAGTGCTATGTGTGAGTGAGGCAATGGTCAACCAAAGTATTCCACGGGGAGTTGGTATCCTCTATTTACACTGTTGTAATGTGCTGTGTTGTATTATTGTATTGTATTGCTCTGAATTGCATTGCCCTGTATTGTATTTTGTATTGTATCTTATCGCATTGTATCATATCGTATCGTACCATACTGTGATGCATTGAATTGTATTTTATCATGATGCAAACTATTGTATTTCATAATATTGCATGACTGCATTGATTTTATTTTACACACTCTATTATAAATACTGTCCTGGAATTCACAGTACAGTATGTTTTTAAGCTGAACCTAAATGAGTGAAACTAAAAAATGCGTCTATTCAATTTATAAATAGGATAATAAGTATTTGGGCGATAAGCACAATATTGATAAGATTAGGTAAAATACTGATGCTTATTTCATTTATGGTATAATATTTAGTTACAAGATATGTGATAAAATATAATCGCCCAAAAGATATTAAGAACTAATGAGGAGTTCATTCAAAAACCTAATACTGTCCCTTTAAATTAAAAAAAATAAGAAGCTTACTTAAAAAGATTTTTCACACTATAAAAAGGTATTTTGGATATCGATATTATTGAAAATAGTTAAGTTGACAATTTTTCCATTCGTCTTAGTGTCATATCGTTTACCAGTAGTAGAAATATAATTTGGGCATCAGTAGGACACACATACATCATACTTTTATGGTCCTCGCTACAAGGCCATTCCGTGGGACGTTTAATATACAGCCCGATTTATTAACTGCGGCGTAGGGTTAAATGACTCCCTAAATTAACCTCATAGGCTGGCATTTTTGACGTTTTATCACGAATTATGGAAACTTTTTTAATTATTTTAATTTCGTGATCACTTCAAACCAACTTCTATTTTAAATTTCCGACTGTAAAGGATTTATCGTTGGAACGGATATTCAGGATGTGTTTTGTTGTTTTCATATCCACATGAAGAAACCCTAATAATACATTCCCACTTTATCAAATGCTCAATTTAAATACCGCTGTAGACTAGAATGATATGTTAAATAATAATCATGGTCACAAACCTTAATATGTTAGAATTTTAACATTTATCAGAACCGTGGCAGACGGGAAGCGGAGTGATTTGTGCTGTGTTTGAGGAACCAACCATTTCAGTCATGTATGCCGGCCTACGAACTGTTTAAAATCTTGAATCTATATATTTTTCTTGTATAGCTTTTTTGTAAATCATTTTTAAAACAAGACATGCTCGGAGGAATGGTAATATAGTTTTGATATTGAATTCAGCGTGAAAGTCAGAACTGTTTGAATTTCACTGAAAGATAAGTGAAATTTTTATGTTAAGGTATGAAATTGAAAACTTTCGGAGTGTTTTGATTTAAATAAAATTAAGAGTAAAGATGTCACTTAAAACTCCAAAAAAACACAGAACTTACGCCCATCTATAAGGGAGAAATCATAATCCACTTAGTAGAAAGAATGGCTCTAAAGCCATGAAGCACGATCTTAAAAAATGTTTCAAATTATTTTTGCAAACAGCTATAGTTTCTTGAAACTCTTAATAATTATAAAATTCTTAACAAAACGAATTTTATAGTCTATTTTATAAGGAATCTGATGTTACGAAAAATGTATAAACCATAGAAAACTAAGTAAATAACAAGTATTTGTTTAAAAATGTAATATAATTGAAATAATGAAAATGATAAAGAATATAATAATACAGAATGTTAATAAAAACCACCCACTGGTATGCTGTGGGTATCAAGTGAAGATTAAACGCCAAGAGAAAGCCGTGCAAATAAGTACAAAATCTCACGGGCTAATCTTGTTACCTCGCGGTTTAATATCGTGGTTATGTCATGGTTTGACAAACCGCCTTCTGCTTGAAAGAACTCGTAGCAACCTCGTACTGCAATCAGGAATTATTTCCATATACTACCATCTTAATTTCAACTCTGAGAACTATTAACATTTTCAAATACTTTTACACCTACAAAATCATAAGTAAAAGATGCAAATTAGGTGATAATCTTATAAAAAAAGAAAATCTAAACAAGAAATTCCAAAATAGTTATTAAAATACACAGTTTATCCTTATAATACAAACTCCGTAAAGTAAATAGAAGCTTTAAAGCTATCGATTTTTTTAGTGATACGCATAAGTCAGCTATTGAAAATAAATATGTGAGACTAATAAGCCTTGCTGTGACCATGAATATAATTGAATATAATTCTTCTGTGTGTAACACAATTACTCAGCTAAAACCATTGTTTTATTATTGTCCATAACTAAAATTAAACAAATTAAACCATCCAACTTTAAAAAACTTTATTTTTCATGAAATAAAAGCTGTTTATGAACGGTCATTAATTTCTTCTTTCCAAAATTATTCGAATTCTAAATTATTAAAGTGTTTTATGAAATGCAGTGTTTCACTTAGGAGTTTTCATGGTGATATTACTTATACGAACCCAAATATTATATGTAATTGATGAAATCTTCACTCACCCCGTTAAGGCGCTTAATTAATGTTCAAAATACCATTCTGGTTTACTTTTGTATTTGATTGCTAAAATGTCAGATAGTTGAATAAAATATAAGACAAGACATCAAACATTATGTGTGTCACCCACTTGATGTCACTCACAGCGATAGCAGTAAACGTTACACCCAATAATGACCATATAACGTTACAGGGTTATATGGCGAATCCTGCATCATTATATTGGCACTATATAGCTTTCTGCATTGTTAGGTACAATGGTTAAAATGATGTGTACAAACATCGATATGTTGCCAGCCTAGCCTATAGTGTTATATGTTTTAACATGTTAGGGACTTTAGCCATGTTAAAATATTCGTTATAGTCCCTTTTGTAAGTTGACTTGTTACACTAATAACAACTGCAAGTTGACCTTTAGTTGACCTCAATATGTATTATATTTAAAACAAAATTATAGTACAAGACTGTAATTGTATAGCTTTAAATATTAAACTGTTAAACTTCAACTGGAAGAGGAGGAAGGAGAGCTTACTCATGCTTAATTTGTTGACACATGTACTTAAAGGAAAAGCTCATACAGTATAAAACTAAATACGGTGCTGGTTTATTAAGTTAAAATAATATGAGAAGGGAGAGATTATGTAAACAAACGCCAGAAGATTGTTTGATATGGTATTAGAAACGTGGGAACTAAAATATAGTTTTTCCTTCACTCATATAGCAGATATATTAAGTAAACTGGAGCTTTTTTGCGTAACACTGGAAATAAAATCAAATTGAACTGTGTATTTTGTTTTTGAGATTGAAATATTTTGTCATAAACCCAAGGGATTTATAACAAATTTATTTACAACTGAAACTGTAAATATAAGCGTATGTTTTCTTTACTAAATATGCATAAATTTAATCTTAAACAGCCCCGTACAACGGAAGGTACGTTAAGCCGTTGGTCCCGGCTACTGTTGTGGTCGATAGGCCATGTCAGAGGAACTAGTGCTACCTGAAATCTCTGACATCAGACCTTGGCCAGAGGGTTATACGGAATTTTTATTACCATTATATCTGTATTTCTTGGATAAAGCTCAATACTTCCAGTCCTAGACATTAAGATAATATTTATTATTAGACATTGTAAAATATCGGGCATAATTTGCTCAAAGAAGATAACTTTTTAATATTATATTTAAGTAAATGATAAAATGCTTTAACTTGACGGTCAGAGTAATCAAACTTTGAATGTTGGGAAAATATTTCTTCTTTATCTTTTAGTTAGGAAAGTTTTAAGGCTTTCACTCCAACCGGTTTGTTCTTAACAACGTATTTGTCTTTTTAATATTTTCTGTTGGTGAAGAAACATAGTTGTAGTAATTATTACTTTTTAACATTTCTCCCAATCGTGAAACAATTTTATAAGTTTGCATAACTATAGTTTTTGGAAAAATTAAAAAAAAAATCTATAAAATGTTTGCAGAACTTTGTTATTGGCTATGTAAATAACAGCATGAACAAGTATTGTTTTTTAATGCTTGTAAAGTATGTTATTTGTTTCAAAATTAATGTTTCCGTTTGAAAACGTAAAAATTCATATATATTTCTTTTAAAATCAAGCAATGAGAAATAGTGCAACTTAGTTCCAAAACAGCTTTATCATAACTTAATATCGATATCTGACGAATAATATGGAGAATCCTGGTCTTCGGGCGATGACCAGGATTCTCCATATGTGTATGAAGACCACGGAAGCCTTTCACAACGTATCTGACTTAAGTTCGATATCTGACGAATATAGAACTTTTATACAAGTGTTCTGTCACATAGGTTATTAATTATTTTGCTTGACTTTTGCGGTTTCCAGAAAATTTAAATGGTGAAAATCATCTGCGGTGCTACCAGACTGATAATGCCTCTAAATTTTAACTATATAGAGATATTTTATATACATTTTTTATATCTGATTGCTTAACTTAGTTTCGCGTTATAACCCCCAATTCAAGGGGTTCTGACCACTTTCTTTTAAAACAAGTTAGAAAGCACCGATAAAGATCCAATAAAAACGGGGAAATATAACGAGGACATGATTATTTAGCAATTATTGTAATAATTGGACAGTGGACAGAAATTATAAGGCCGACAAAGAATAAAGAATTAAATTAAAACTAATTTTAATATTGAGAAAACCTTGTATTATACAAATTAAGACACGCAGTCGTATTTTGTCATCACGATTGTACTACGAATTTATATTTTATCCTTAATAAACTGAGAATCAAAATTATAAAATTTTAATTTTGTAAAAATAAAATGTTGTTTTCATTACTAAACAAAAATTATATTTAAATAAAGCCTCCATTTATTTAAAATCCACATCGCTCTGAATTCAAACAGGCGGAATCATATGTGTCAATTAAACCTGAAACCTGAATCTACATCATCAATTCCAGACACCGGCAAATTTGAAATTGCTTATGTATTCAATTTCAATGAGGGTCACGCAGGAATAATAGCTAACAGATATAACATTTACAAATGCTTTCATTTTTTATTATTAGGCTTTTTAAATATGGACATCTCCTAGAACGGAAAAATTATTAAAGTTAATATTAACCAGTTAAACGATGAAATAACTATATTAATGGCTGTGTTAAAAGTCGTAAGATTTTAGGTGAATTCCAATTAACTTACCATTTCTAAGTAAAAAGTTCACTATAGTAACCTTACACCAGCCATTTACTGCCTCTAGGTAGAAGCAAACTGACCATCTGGTCGCAGATTAATTTTTAGTTTTTAAAGAGCTTCAAAACCCTTACTTCATCACTCTGACCATAGAACTTGAACCATAGCCTATAGATTAAGGCTCTTTTATATCTGTATTAATTTCTTTACTAGTGGACCCGAGCGCACGGAATCGTGCGCTACTCTAGCAGAGCGATAATTCAAATGGCGATCTTAAAACATTTACATTCAATCCATGGATCCACCATCCATTCACCATTTTTAGCCTATTACAACATTTCTCTCTCTACGCCATTATTTTCGTCTCGACTTAATTCAGCCATAGTTTTGAAAGACACGACGAAAGGGTTTACATTTTCAAGATACCATGTCAACTCTCTCATCAAGGCCTCATTACACTTTTCGTTGGCGGGCATTCGCATTCGTTGTTGAATGGCAGTGTCAACATCGTAAATGTAAATTTGTTCATACTTAACAGTTTGCCCAGGTGATGGTGCAAGAGTACCGACGCGGTGATAGAACGTATCGTGGATTTTGAAGTTGTAGACACCGTTAGTTAAGGATACGTCTAGTTTAGCTTCAGAGCTGATCATGGCAAGAGCAGCGTTATAAGAGCGAATGTGTTCGAGGTAGTTTTGTGATTGCTTGCGAATAGAAGCATTCGAATGATGAGCGTTTTCGATTAGCTCTTGAATGAATGGTGACGGTGTAAATGGTGGCAAAGATACTTTACCCTTGTGGCAACACAGGGAAAACAGAGAAGCATTCCGGTCGGTTTTCTCCTTGTCAAAATGCCTCGCTGTACAGGCAACACAGGTCATTGCTAGAGGGCCAATTGAGAATGAAAAGTCGTTTTGGGGTAATGTTAAGGCGCATTTGTAACCCAATAGTTGAGGTTGCTCAGGGTCAGGTGCTGACTGTGATGAGTTAGGCCTATTACGCGCCACTCTTCTGTTGCTGCGGTCGTTATCACGATAACGCCTCCCGCCTATGTTTCGTTGCCGTCGCGTCGGAGTCATTTAAAAGAAAAAACAACAAATAAACAAATTATAACTACACAAAACAACGATCAAACACAAATTTAAAACACAATCATGCTAACACGATCCGTCTTGAGGGTTATGTTTACACAAATTAAAAAATAACAGCAATTAAATTATCCAGCTGATCAAAATGTAAACAATTATGTTCTTTATAAGGATAACATGGGAACTTTAAAAGCCAATGGGGCAGAGCCCAAGGGACGTTTTCAAAAATGTAAGGCCAGTTTGCAAATCTACGCGACACGCTCTTTCCAATGAGCCGTCAATGATCAAAATCGGTTAAGAAATGACGGAGGAGTTCATAAGACAAATTTCGTGTTGGCGTATTAATTATATAGATTGCCTGAAATGATTGAACTTTTCAACTCATAACTCACTTTATAAAATTGTTAGCTTTATTTTGTTTTTATTAGCACTTATACACTTGCATTAGACGATTTGTTTACTGGAAATTATGTTACGATTAAAAATGGGTGCATCCTGTTTTTAATTACTTATAAAGTAAATTATTTAAGTCTGCAATAAAAAATTAGCCAATAACAAAAAAAACGCTAAAGTATTACTCAATTATGAAAGATTAAAATAAATTTACGTATGTAACGTGACTATCTTTCTTGTGTTATGAGAGTTAGCCTCAGATTTATCATAGGTTCAGGTATACTTATTAGTATTCATAAAAAACGTCTCATTGATATATTATTTCCAATATATGTATTATCTCATGTTTCAGGTAAGACGATCTGGATTGTTGAATGTAAGTAGATATTTTTTTTATCATAATGTTCAAATGTTATTTATTATCAATTAAATATATATTTTTACAAATGTATATTTTATGTAGGCTATTAAATTAGGTACGACGGTTTCAGATAAGTAAAAAATATCATCTCATAGTCGGATAAGGATTATGATATTATTAAGCCTTTTGGACTTTTGTAGACTTGGCAATATCAGGTTGGCAGCTTCTCTTTTGATAACCTTATTTTTATTTTAACACAGCATCCTTATTCGTAACTCTGGTTTGTCCTCCGGATATATAATCGAAGGCAGTCGTTACGTCTCTATTTTGGTACGATAATTCGATATACTTACCATATTTGAAATATTAAATAAAGACAATCCTATAAAACAGTATTAAAGAGGTCGCCACCCTCTTAAAAAATATAATAAAAAAACAAGAAAGATTCGTATAATTGGATTCGTCCAAACTCTAAAAGTGATTGACGTCCTTAAAAATATATAATTTTTTTTGCTTTTATAAGAGACGATTTTTAAATCAAAGCTATAATTCTACACCAGTTACTCAATGTAAAAATTGTATTAAAACAGATTTGGAAATTGAAAACTTTATTTATTTGGATATTTATACATTCAACGAAAATTCATAAAACTGATACAACTATTTATGCAAAATACAAAGTGGATGACCAGTTTTTTAATCATCCCTCGCGTAGAAATAAAAAACTAAATAAAAAGGAAACTTGCCACACATCGTAACCGGATGATATAAAGTGATGTTGCTGTGTAATAACTGTTCATTAGACCATGAAAAAGTCACCAAGACAGATAGTTAATAGTGCCTCACACTAATTTCCTAATACTGCAACTAATCTCCTCATGTCTGAAGGAAAATTTATACAAACCAGAAAAATACTGCACTAATGGGTTAGCATCTGTACTTTTGTGCTACAGGTCCGTAAGGAGCATGCTGGGTGAAGGTGAAGGTAGCTGCAAGTTTAATACAAACAATGTATTTCTTATGAATTGATAGTGTACGGGAAACTAAACATCGGTATCAATTAACCTTTAGTGTTTAAAATTCATATCACATTATCGTCTTTAATGACTTTGATTTTTTTAGACAGCATTGGTTTGTTTTATGGGACCCAGTAATATCAAGAAGTTTGTTAGTTTGTAAGTTGCTCGGTGGTTATTTTTCTTAAGAGCATTATGCCTCTATGTCAAAAAAGTACTTTCTGGTATATATTTATCGATTAAAATTCAACAATGGCTAAGGAAAACTTACCGAATTTCAGTCTAATATTTGTTGTTTTCTTACTCCTCTAATATACATTTATAATATAAAATCCCCGTTTTATTCTAAACAAATGCCTACCTTAGCCCTAAATACCCCAAATCAATTATCATTATGAACCAGACTACGAGCCATTTTGCCACACATTATTCATTAATATATGGTCCAAAACCTTCAGTCGTTAAAATGGTTGAATTTATCATAAAAACTTATATAAATTTTAGGATGTCGCAATTCATTAGTCACTCTCACTTTCAATATTTGTAAAACACTGGATCCCCAAATTAAGTAAGCCAGCAGTTAACCCTCCTTTACAGTTAACCCTCCTTTGTGGAAAAAATGTAACCAAAAAGTTAGAAATAGTGGTAAGATTAGGTCTGAATGTCAGGAGGGTGTGTGTGTAAATAAAGCTCAGGGCACAGCAGATCTTTCAGTAAAGCATAATTGCAATAGTAGTATTTGGGGACCACTAGAAGCGCCACGTATACTAGAAATTGATCCTAAATTTTGTTCTAAATGTAAGGGCCCTAAGTTGCTATCAAATGTCTGTGATGATTCGCCACCTAGTCAGAGCAATCCTCAGCCTCAGTTTGCTAATTGTTTGATAATCGGTGATTCTCTGCTCCGATACTCAGGAAAGCAATGTTCCGACTCTGGTGCGTTGCTAGATATGAACCCCGGTGCTAAGATTAGTGATATTAAAAATAAAATGTTGTCTTACGTAAACAAACAACCTGAAATGATCTATTTTAATGTAGGAACAAATGATGTACCGTTTAGATACAATGGTGGCGAAGGCTACAATGGTGGAGGAGGCAAACGAGCTATACTTGATTCAATGGCAGACTTACTGTACACAACCAAAACTCAATTTCCAAAATCTCTGGTATTCTTGAATAGTATCCCGGTGAGGAGAGACATAAACAATACATCTCTTCGACAACTAAACGAACAAATAGAGTTAATGTGTTTTAATTTTGGAGTTCAATACATTGAAGTAAATGAGTGTTTGAGGTGGTATCACCTTGCAAGAGATGGAAGACATCTCAGCAGGAATGGTAATTTTTTGTTAGGATATCTAATGCATGAAGTTCTTCTGAATGTTTTTCAGCTCAAACTTAACGTCCATACACTTGAACCTGCAGTTCCTTCGGGAAACGACACATCCGGTACTCCACATCCCTCAACGTAGCTGATGGAGGTGGTGGATTGATCTCCCATAGTGTCGTTTCTGAATTAAGCTCTTCCGTCCCTTATTATTCACATACCTCAGTAGGGAAAAAAGTTCTTCATCAGAATATACGTGGGTTATTTACAAATTATGAAGCTTTCCAGATGTTTCTAGAGGAGGAAAGCCCAGATGTAGTTTGTATCAGTGAGCATAACATTAAACATCCCGAGTGTCTTCAGGTTGATGGCTATGTAACTGCAAGTGCTTTTTGTAGGTCTCACATTCAGAGGGGCGGAGTGGCAATATTTGTAAAACCAGAGCTCTCTTTTTCACCTTTGGACGTTAGTGATTACTGTGTTGAAAGACTTTGTGAGTTGGCAGCAATTTCTGTTGATTTAAATGGCAAGAGGTGTAATGTCATCTGTGTATATAGGCCTCCAAGGGATGACAAGGACAGTAAGGAAGTCTTTTTTGACAATCTGAGCGCTTGTCTGACTCACACAGGGACGGGTGGCCGTAGGTCTATCGTTCTCGGTGATTTCAACATCGACTTGGCCATTTCTTCCACAAGCTCAGAAATGCTGTTACATGATATGTATTCTTTTGGTCTTCGACAAACCATTCGCTCCTATACCAGAGAGTTCAAAAACTCAAGAACCTTAATTGATCACGTCTTTACGGATGTGCCTGAGGATGAATTTAGGAGCTCTGTGTTAGTATCTTATTTGACCGACCATCATGCTCAGGTTGCTGTTATAGGTAAGAGTCCATCTTCTACATCTCCTTCAAATGTCTCCTATTTCAAACGTGTATTCTCTGAAGGCAACATAAAACAGTTTAGTTATTACATTTCCAATGAAAACTGGTCAGAGATCCATGATTCACCCGATGTGAATGATCGATTTAATTCTTTTCTGAGAACCCTGGACTTTTATTTCAATGTGTGCTTCCCCCTTGTTAAAAGAGAGTCTAGGATAGGTTCACATTCTTATCACAAAGTCAAACTCAATGAAGAAGCTTTAAAAGTTAGGAAAGAACTTAGAATCTCCTACATCGACTCTAAGGATATGCCTTCCACCCACCCACTGAGGAAAGAATACCTATCGCTCAAAAAGCTGTATAGGAACATCATTCTCAAACTTAAATCTGATAGTGTAGCAAAGAAACTTGAACTGTCATCCAACAAAGGCAAAACTCTTTGGGGTATAGTTAATCAGAGTAGAGGCTCAGTCGATGTTAGGAAAGATGGCACACCAGCAATTAAGTCTCAGAGAGGTGATGTGGTTACGGATCCAGTTTTTGTCAGTAATATATTCAACAATCATTTCCTTAATGTAGGAGAATGTTTCAACAAATCTTCCTGCAGCACCCTCTCTGGAACCACATATTCATCACCTGTAAACTCCTTTTTCTTGTTTCCAACCAGTCCTCAAGAGGTTGTAGATGCAATCCGCTCCTTAAAGTGCAAGTTGTCAGCTGGGTGCGATGGTATATCTTCAGCTTTGTTGAAAAAAGTAGCTGTTGAACTGGCCCAGCCTCTTTGCGCTTTGATAAATGAATCATTTTTATCAGGTATATTCCCAAACTCCCTGAAAGTGGGTATAGTTAGACCTCTTCATAAAGGCAAAAGTACATTAGAGTGTTCGAATTATAGGCCGATCTCAATCATATCGACTTTTTCAAAGGTGTTTGAGAAAATTGTTTTGAATAGGCTCTTGACTTTTTTGGATAATAACAGTTTGTTATTCACTCAACAGTTTGGATTTATCAAAGGGAAAAGCACAACCAATGCTATGTTCTCCGTTGTTCAAAATATTGTCGATGCGGTTGACCAGGGTTATTATTCATCCGGCTTATTTTTCGACCTCAGCAAGGCATTCGATCTCGTGGATCACGAACTGTTGCTTATCAAAATGTGCAGCATGGGTATCAGAGGTAGGGCCCTTCAATGGTTTCGTTCGTTCCTCACAGATAGAACTCAGCGTGTGAAGGTTTCTTCTATCAGCCATTCAAACACCCTATCTACTATTCTTTCCAGTGAAGGAGTCATAAAAAGGGGTGTACCACAGGGTTCCATACTCGGACCTGTATTGTTTCTTTTATTTATAAATGACCTCCATACAAAAGTAGGTGATGCAAATATTTGCATGTATGCTGACGACACTTCACTAACATTTTCTAGTCCGTCTAGAAGTCATCTAGAACTTAAAACCTTTATACAAGGAAATGCTCTTCTAGATTGGCTTCAACAAAACCAACTTATAGCGAATGTCTCAAAAACAGCTCTTTTGGAATTTTCTTTAAGGGACCGCCTTGACAGTTTATTCACTGTTCATCTTGCTGATGAAGCCATTTCTTCAACTTCTTTTGTAAAGTTCCTTGGTTTATTCATCGACTCCAACCTCTCTTTTCACACACATATTGATCATGTGTGTAAGAAACTAAGCCAGGGCATTTTTGTGCTTAGGAAGTTGTCATGTTTTGCCTCCACTGAACTACTCATTGCAGCCTACTATGGGATTATTTACCCATACTTGTCTTATGGAGTACCCGTCTGGGGTTGTGAAAGTAGTAAAACTCAGCTCATTTTCAGACTTCAAAAAAAAGCAATTCGAACAATTTTCCACTTGCCAAAGCGAACATCATGTTCAGACTACTTTGTGAACAACAAAATTCTGACTTTTCCTTCCATTTATATTCTGGAAACTTTGTCCTTTGTTCATAAGAATTTCCCACTGTTTCGAAATACTTTTCCTTCTCACGGGTATGAAACAAGAAGTAAACTTGGATATGTACTAGGTATACCTCCTCACTCTACTACATTTTTTCAAAAGCATTTAAAATATTCAGGTATAAAATTATTTAATAGTCTGCCACTGGATTTGAAAGAAGAGCGTGACTATGAGATATTTAGGAAAAAGTTAAAGACCAGTCTTATTGTTAAAGCGTGTTACAAACTTAGTGAATTTAATTTTTGATAGACATTAGACTACTTATTTCTTTGCTAATTGTTGCATATTTGTATATTGAATATTTTAAGGACAATATTTTTTCTATACGCTTTGTATGACTTAGCATATACATTTTATGTCAACATGCTCAATAAAGAACTTGAACTTGAACTTGAACTTGAACAGTATGTCAAGATGTAGGAATATTTTAACACACAATATGAGGAAGAAAATTAAAGAAGATACATGTAATTTTTTAAGATGAATATTCAAAATAATATTTAAATAATATTAATGTTTTTACCCCCCCCCCCCTACGGATCCTACCTGACTTTTGCTAGCTTAGGTACCAATACTGGGTACAGTAGCGGAAGTTGTCACGATTGGAGGCAGTGATGTAGCTGTCTTTCAGAGAACAACTTCAGTTACCCAGCAGGGGAGCTGGGCTTGATAACAGGTTGAACAGGGATGTATTGGCGACCAAGATGAAGGCCAATAAGAGGGCCACCTGATCACTTAAAGCCCCATCAACCATTGGATAAATGTATGCCTTTGCCCACCCAATCAAAGCTTGGCCGAACCTATTCCATCTATTTCCTTTTTCCTTTTGCTTTCCTTCTATTAATCTACTAAATGCTGTTTGCCTAAGGGATAATCGAAGTGAAGCTTCTTTTCCTTTTTGGTAGCCGTACAAAAAGACAAAATAATGGCTGAAGTACCCTCACAGGATTTTCTTGTGGGGTGGGGAAACCCAGACTACCGAATCCCCTCTACAAAAGAAAAAATGGTTTTACACATAAATACTAATAAAAAATAAAGGCTAACCTACCACAATTAACAAGTGAGATATTAAACTCAAAGGCTTGGGCACACAGATGAATGAGGAATATCACAGCTTAAATCTTATTACTTTGTGGTTTAATATCGCGCTCATGCGATGAATTAAACAAACCGTATTCTGCTTTAGAGAAACTGTAACCACAATTTATCTAAGGATCAAACGCCCTAATGATTAAACAATCGAAAGGCGATTATATTGAATACATTTTAATTGTAAAAAGCTATTAAGTTAATTTGTCTTTAACGTACTAATATTTTCACCAATAAAAAGGTAAAATTGAAACAAAATTGGTTGAAATAAATAGTGTTTATTAAGCATCAGTCGATTAATCTGCTTAAATTATACATTTTAGTTGATTTTGTTTTTAATTTTGTAGTTTGCACTAAGTTATTAATTAACTTTGTGGGAAGTTTTATTTCATTTTTCAATTGTGAGTTGCAATTTGCTGCTATTTTCTTATATATTTTATTTTACATTCACTTATTGACAGGAACCTATTTATTTTGTCTTAAATTAATTCATACCGCAGCACTTCCCAATTTTTTGTTTTGTTTTACATACATGTTTTGTTTTTTAATTAGTCATAAAATATACTGTGACGCTTTCTCTATCTGCGATATGTCCCTCACATATATGAATCTATATAATTTAAATATTTTGTATTTTTTTAAAGTACAGCAATTATATTTTCGTAGCTTACCTCAACTAGTTACTACGTAAAAAAACAAGTTACATACGTTGGTGGTATAATATGTATAATTTTAACTGTGAACTATTTGTTCGTGGGAGGTTGTATACAGCAGTTTGTACCTTTTTTGGCCAAAATAAAAATGTATTTATTTATTTATTATAATCAAAAATTTATATATTTATTTATTATAATAAAAAATTCCGCTTTGAATTATTTTAAGTGGAATTTACCGATCCAATAATAAAACAAAATTAAGAACTGTGTTTAACCGTAGACCGGGAAAGCGCAGCTTCTTAGCAAAGAAATCGTCTGAGGGCCTTATTAATACGGGCATTTTTCCTGTAGTAGCTGTTGATAGATAAATGCTTAGACAGCTGTGGATTACATAAACGCACTACAAATCCCTTGTAAAGAATAAGGAAATCCTAATTTCTTTCCAATATTTCCTAATAATTTATTTTTAGCTGATCGAAACTGTTTATTTATCCATTAAAATCCTGACTGAAACAGGCAATGAACCTTTTTAAACTAATGGTTTACTACCTGTTATCTATTTCACAATTACCATTACTATTACCTATTGCACTATAGTAGTGAAACATGCAATTACATTTATCAATAGTAACAGGGTATGCTTGATGCATTTTTCATTTAGGCTATCAGGAACAAACCTTTATAAAGAAAAAAAATAATAAAAACAAAAAAAATAAAAAAAATAATGAAGAAAATAAGAAAGAAAATAAAAATAATAAGGAAAAAAATAAAAAATAAAAATAATACGAAGAAAATAAGAGAAAAAATAAGAATAAAAATAATAAAGAAAATATGAGAGTAATAAAAGAAAATGTGTAAAAAACGAGAAAAAAGTCAAAATAAACTTACTATCTGCTTTAGCAATGAGGCACTACCGTCCGAGGCAACAAGAGTAGAAAAAAACAAATAAAAAAATAAAAATAATAAAATCTCTGTAAATTGTATTGTGGGATGATCTTTAAAATCTCATAGAGGATTCTTCAGGATTTGTCACTTGACGGTGTCATCTATCTACTATATGAGGTCAGTTGATTACGTAAAATAGGCGTCATGGAGCCCCCCAAAAAACGAATATCCATTCATACAAGCTCACAAACTTTGAAGCTTATAATTTTGGTAGGATCACACATTCAGCTTAGACGCAGTAAGAGCATGGGGACCGAGTTGTAACCACAAACCTCGCGCTCCTCGTTATTCCTAGTTAAGCTTGTTATCTCCACAGAGAGCGTCTCAACCTGGGAAATCCCCAACGTGCTGTAGTGGTAGCGATTACGGGCATTAAATAAGGATTTTACATCCTAAAATAATTTTAAATAATTTTAAAACCGTTATGGTTTGTACAAACTCATTGAGAAGCTTTGGATTTTAAATAATTTGATTAAAAATAAAGACTGTGTTTTTTAAATCTAAGAACACGTAAAATTATTTTATTACACTTTTTTGGATTTTTTTGTGATTTCATTACATCATACAAATAACGTAAATGAACTGTTTTCTTTAATTTTTATAGAAATTAATTATATCAAATTGACTAGGTCGTTTGACAAGAAAACAATGGTACACCACTGATTTTCAGATAAAGCTCTTGTCATAGCTTACAACTAAGTCATGCCCTTTAAAAATAAAGTTTAAACCATACAGTACAGAGCATGTTATAAGGCATGAACATGACAGATTCAACTGAACCATGTCACCTTAGGCAATCACATTGGACGCCACAAGCCAATAATAAATGCAATATCAGTGGCAATCAACCAGTTTTGTATGGGGGGAATTGGTTTCTAATCACAACATAGAATTCTTCTTTACCAAAGAGAAACCGAGGACCTTTTGTTTTGGTAGTTGCAAAATATTTTTGTGATAAGGATAGTCACTAGTTATATGATTGATATAAAATGACGTTAAAAGCATATAATAATATGAATTAATGTTCAAGGATAAAATTATTTAGTAGCTAACCTTATCTCATCCTTATTACGTATTATTAACATTTTTAAGGTAGGCTGTTAACCAAATAACTTTGGACAGTGTGTTTATGACTACGATATATTTTATTCTTCAAAGAAATTAAATGAACTTAGTTATTTAAGCCCCACTCCCACCAAATCTGCTTAAGTTTAACAATTCCATAAGTAGTAGCATTAATTGATAAACTTGATTATTTCTTATAAGTCTCCTATGTATGTGTCTTTGTTTTTTTTTCGGAGTCTTCAATGGAACAGTTTATAACAGTTGTAATAGAACATGATTGAGAAGAAAGTTAATTTACTTCATGGTTTTTGTAGTTGTTGTTACAGTTATCTATATAAATAAAATTATAGTTTTGTCTGTTCATTGCTTAGGATTATGAAATTATTGGGTTTTTTGTGTTTTCAAGGTCAGAGAATCCGAATCAAGCCTTATCTAAATTTCTGTCACTCTGTTATTAACGCTTAACATCACACATTAGACCGCTTTTCACGCAAAAACTAGAGTACTGGTATGGCTGAAACTTATTTTCTGTATTGTATGCACATATGAGAAGGTTTAAGAAGAATTAAAACTAGCTTAAGCCTTTTGAAACTAAACAGAAGGCTTCTAAAAAGCGCATTTTATTTGATTTCGACCCTACGGGGAAGCTTATGAAGTGGTCATGGCAGCCTAAACATTAAATCAAGAATCCAAGGAAGTTTTTCTGTTTTCCACGGGAGAATCTGTGTTGATCAGCTATTTTTACAATAAGGCTCATCCAATTAATTAGAGAGTTCTGGTTTTTTGCTTCTTCACTTATTGCTTCCACTTTGACAGTGAGACAAATTTTATAGAATTCATAGCACCTTATTTAATAACGTGGATTTCAGTTTTTTTTCTTAGAACCTTAGATTTGTTTACTTTACTTTTCTGTGTGATTTGCCGAAAGTATATAAGAGTTTTCACTTTAAAATATTTTTGACCTGAAGTCAATCTGAAATGCTTTCAATTTGTTTCAAGCTAATTCTTATAACATGAACATGTTTGTGTGGAAGATAGTTTAATTCACCACCAAGGAAATGATTCATTGAAACTATGAACAAAACGACTTCACTAGTACTAAAAAAATAAGCACATTAAGAATAGTTTGTACAAACCTTTAACAAAATAAACCCCTAAAATCTCAAAAGAAACAAAAATCCCTTGGATAAAATATTTTAATATATTAACGGTTTTTTTATATATTAAGCGTTTGAAAACATTAAATAGAGTGTCTCACATTACAATCGTAGAGATATGTATTCTATACAGCTACTCCATAATGTATTAAGAAGAAATTGCTTCTAGACTAACACTGTAACAGAAGATTATTACCAACTCTCGAGAAGTCAAGTTGACTTTCCAAAGAGATTGCTCAAGCTTATAGAACGCTTCGTTTTGAAACTATTTAACCATGGTTGGGGTCTGATTACTTAACATTTATTAAAGCTAACAATTACAGTGGCCTTGCTCAGATAAATTATAAATTATCATAGCTTGCTCGGTATTATTTTACATTTACCAGATCATCTAGTGTACTGTAAACATCATCAGTGAAGTAATTACATCAGCCAATGAAATCCAGCCACCCCAGGCCTCGCTCTCAGCCTTCCAATGACCGGTAAGCATGTCGCTCGTTCGCTCGGTCTCGGTTACAATACTTTTAATGCAACATGAACCGTGACTAACACTTATGTGTGAGCCATAGTTTGGGTTGGAAGACGGCATAAGACTGTAAATTCATCATTCTTTTCGTATCTTTATAGTTGTGAGCGACTAGCATTTTTTAAAAGGCAATCGAAACAAATTTATTTTCCTTATTGGAAATTATTTTAAGAATAAAATTTCCTCGGAGTTATGTTTTAAATTTTTTTCCGTATATTTAATGTAGTCTTCGTAAGATTATACGATAAAAGTTATTTTGAAGTGTGTAAAATGGATTCTGAATAGGATTACTTCTGTTAGAATAAAATGTATCAATACCCGTTTACTCAACGTTTACTTTGAACACTAACGTAATTATCATTCTTGCAGGAAAAGTGATGAATAATTAGTTATAGTTTTGTTGCTTTGATATACTAAGGTATATTTTATTGCAAATCTACAATAATTGAAAATTGAAAAAAAATCGGAAAGCCATAGTTTTGGGAAATTTTATGCTGAATAGTCCAAAAGCTAGTGGCAGAGCTTTGGAGTAATAACCAATGAAATTAAACTGCTCCCATGCTGCCGGGACGAGAGTATCCGATCCACCGAGTACAATTATACTGTACTTTAAAATATAAAAGTTAAATTGCCGTTATTAAAATAGGTTGTTTTATGCACATTCAAATTGCTGATGGACGTGAAACTTATCAATTTCTTGTATATGTAATCTTCCATATCCCTTTTATTGAAATAACTTATTAGTCCAGTAAAAATGCAGTTTGACCTAGAACAAATTGCAACACGAGCGTTTTTTACGCTATTCTGCTAAAAAAATGTGTATATTGACATATCCAAAATCGGACAAAATCGGTCCATCGGTCCCTTAAAATCACGTTTCAAAATGGTGACATTTTTTAACATTGGAAAGTTTTTAGTAAAAGCCACTCGGCTGAATTTTTTATCTACATTTAACAAGATATTGAGTTGGGACTACCGCCAATTATTTTTGAGTGGCTAGTCTTGCATTTTGGCAGGATACAAATTTTTAGCCGCCATCTTGGATCCGCCATATTGGTTTTTTTTTTCAAATGTAAAGGTGGTCATGTGACACATAATTTAGAACTAGATTTTTACGCTGATTACAATGCTGAAGTTCGTTTTCAAACATATTGATTCGTTTTTAAGATATGCTGAAAAGAAAATTCTTCGCTGTACATTTCTAATGAGGAAGAAATAAATAAGTAATTTCTTATGATTATTTTTCTCTTATCTCCAGAATCTAGCAAGGCTTTCAGTTCGTTTCGGTCTTAAAATACTGATTGATTTATTGGCTTTTATTTGAGCTATTGATCACTGATATCGGACGTGTGTGAAACGAGCTATACAGCTAAACGCAATATAAAAATCGCTTTTTTCGAAATTAGTTTTTTGTAAAAGATATATATCTTAGGTTTAAGATGGGTTAGAAAATTCGTTCTGGTCTCAAATTAATCGGCAAACTATAAGATTTCATATTCCACTAATTGAAATCTGACTAATAGTAATGGAGTTATGATCCATAATCCAACTTAAATTCTTCTCACTTTCGTAATTTGTCATTACTTAAAGACCCACATCTCCGAATTTAGTATAGACTCAGATATGATTAAGGTTTTAATTAACTCAGTACATTACTGGCTTTAATTTAAGCTACAGACCATTAAAACCGGCTGAGTTTCATGCGAGTTATAGAACTTTAATCAATATTAAAATATTTTTTTTTCTGAATTTTGTATTTGGTTAAGGATTGCTATCTCCAGTTTTCATTGGGGCATACAAGTTGAATGGTTTCAAAAGACCCAGAGAGCTGTCAGCTTTTATTTGGGCCATTAATGATTAAAATCGGACAAGGCTTTGGCGAGTTATGACATTTTTATTAATTTGTTTTCTAATTATTTCAGTATAATATGTATACAGGGTATCTAGTCCACCAAAAATTACGCAAAAACACCCTTAACCTAGGACAAATTGCAACTCGAGCGTTTTTAATGGGAATAAGTCCGGAAAAATATTATATTTAATATACTCAAAATCGGACTATGGGAAAACCCCTAAAATGACGTTTCAAAATTGCGGTTTACAATGCGAAATTAATAAACTAAGATTTACACTGCAATTTTAACCATAACTTATCGAGAAATAAACTTATGAACACCAATAAAAATCTTTAGGGGTATAGTACTTAAACTTGATAGGAGAGTCATTTTCAGTCGCCATCTTGGATCAACCATATTGGATGCGAAATATTTTTCTTAAAAGTAAAGGTGACGTTGTGACCCATAATTTTAAACTAGAATTTTACACTGGTTTCAATTCCAAAATCCGTTTTCAAAAATATTGACCATTCTCAAGATAAGTAGTGTATCTGTAGTGTTTTAAAAAATTGTAGTTTTAACTCATGTTATCATTATGCATTGTGCAATGAGTACATAATCTCACAATGACGCTAAATAATAACACGTAACTACCAGAAGTCATTTCCGAGTAATTCAAACGTGATTTTGGCGAATTTAGCATTTTCAGGCGCCGTCTTGGATCCGCCATTTTGAAATTGGCTAGGTTATTTCAAATATAAAGGTAGGGTTGTGACCCATCATTTCCAACTGATTTTTGATGCTGAATTGAATTCCGTAATCCATTTTGTAATATAATTTTTCTTTTTTGAGATATCACCATATTTTAAATTCATAACATTAAAAAAGGCGATATCTGAAGAATGAAAAATAATATTACAAAAGGATTGTGGCATTTAATTCAGCATGAAACATTAGTTGAAAATAATGGGTCACAACTCTACCTCTATATATGAAATAAGCTAGGTAATTTCGAAATGGCGGATCCAAGATGGCACCCGAAGATACTAAATCCGTTAGAATCAGGTTAAAATTGCTCGAAAATAACTACTGGTGGCTACTTGTCTTCATCTAGCTTAATTCTGATATTATGGACTTATTTTCTGCAAGGGATAATGTTAAAATGAGTTAAAAATACAACTTTATTAGACAGTGATATCTTAAGAATGAGTCAATATTTAAATTAAAACGGATAAAACGGATAAAACGGATCTTACCATTTATTGCATATTATATATATATATATATATATATATATATATATTATATGTATATTGCCGATTTTATATTTTTGATTAATGTATCAGGTTATAATCATGTTAGTTTATAATTTGCTTTTAAGTGTGACTCCTGAAAATAAAAATTTTAAGTAACTAAGAAAATAAAAATCGGTAAAACATTTAATATCTTTATAAATGCGTGATGATATCATTAATGTGTTGCAGAAAAAATTTTAGAAAATATAAAGGGGAATATTTTTTATTAACACATGTTCCCTATATCGTTGCTGTATACTGTTAATAGTATTAACTAACATAAAGGTTTTTATTCAATTTTTATTTTAATAAATTTAATAAAGATTTTAACTTAAATTTCAATGAGTTGGTTATTTAATTAACACGTTTCTAAGAAAAATTATTAATTTTTGGATGTTATTTTAACATTAAAACTGTTTTACTTTAGTAATGATTTATTTTTAAGGTTTGAACTTTGTAGTAATGTTTGAAACTGTATTTAACAAATAAATAGCTCTTTTTTCAAAACTTATCAAAAAAGTTTGGAATGGTCCCTAGACAGTACTGTTACTAAGCCACCTTCTCTGCTTTATGGTATTTTTACCAGTAAGACACTAATTTTTTATTTCTTGAAAAGTTGTTGTTTGGCATGTCCTCCCGTATTATTGTTAAAACCAAGTTGTACACGATGACTGTTTTCAGATTGTGGTGGCGTGGGAATTTTGATTGTAAAATCCAACCAAAAATATTTAGACATTCTTATGTAGCTACTCACAATAATCCAATAGGTATGATGTTTTTAAACTCAATCACCGAAACACCATATCGTTAAGAGTTTACCCATTGGTTATAAACTTTACATTTTTTAGGCAATACTGCCTTATTTGTTTTTAGATTAAGATTTTATTGTCTTTGTTGTTTAAAGTTATTTCATCAAGACCGAAGCTACAGAGAATCAGAGACCATATCAGCTGGAAGGCCGCCAATGGCGCAGCCTATATCCCTTCAGGTGCTCAAGCCATAAATACTCCCTTTTTCCTGTCTTACGCACTAACCTTGTTTTAGAAAATTTCACACTTTATACGTTAATCTTTTATAAAGTGAAACATTACATTTTTTAATAACTTCTTGATTAGCATGATACGTGTTTTTCTATTAATGAATATATAAAAGATGTCCTACAACAGGTAAATAATTTTCAAGTCGATTCAAGAACCACGTATCGGCTTGGAAAAACAACAAATCAGAAGGACCGAATGCCGTAAACCACCTTTTAGAAAATGGTCACTTAATAGGAAAAATAGAAAATCAACATTCTCAAGAATTGTAAAAAAGGGAATATAATGAATGCTGGAAAGAATTTTTTTTAAGGATAAATTTAAGGTAAGAGACGAATCAATGAACAAGTCAAATTCGACTCAAGCGAAACTTACAAAAACCTGTTCTTGGCAGACCTTTCAGCGACCTTGAGGTCATTAGGAAGGCCACCATCTCAATCCTTCTAGTCTCTCATTGGGCCTGATGATAATTTGTGTGAAAAATCTAAATCGATCGCCATTTCGCCATTTCCGTCCTTTATGTATAGATATTTTTACCGTTTTGTATGTGAGTGAATCTAAACGTAAATATATTCTAACATTTAAAAGACACCTTTAATCTATATCTATTATTAAAATTGTATTTCCTTTTTTTCTGTGAATTAAAATTAATATTCTGCAAAATTAAAAAACATTTTATATATGTTAAAAAAAGTTATCATTCTTATTTACTGTACATATACTTTTAACTGTTAACTAGTCCCCAATGATTCCCTTTTTTGTGTTCCAATTTTTAACAATAAACAATTTCTTATGCTTTGTTAACCGTTTGTTCTACTAAACCCCACATACAATATTTCTTAATTTCGTGAAATACATTTATTGGTTATTTCAAACTACACATAATGTAACATTAAGCTTATAAATCAACAGTATTTGTAATCTTAGCTAAACATCTTTGATGTAAATTATAAGCCGATTTATATTAATGAATGAAAGGAGCAAAAACAATTTTAGTATCATGACAGATGAAATCCTAAAGACAATTAACAAAGCCCTAAACGTGTATCCAGGCACAAAGGGCCTGTGTAGTTCAGAGAAACACAAGATTATGTAAATGGTCACTTGTATATTCCGATCTCGCCTTATTCAGTGGCTATTGCTGTGCCCACACAGTTTTCTTGAGGCTATTATATGAAGACCTATTTATTCTTGCGAATAGATAAGCAATTTCTACCTTTAGTTTTGCACACAGATTTAACCATGTTTGTAGTAAGATACTTGTTTAAACGAATTTTCATTTGATAAAAATTAGTGTCTAAGCTTATAATTGGTTTTTTTCAATAGGTATTAGCACTATCAAATAATCTCCTTATCAAATGAACTTAGAAAGGTATTGTCTATTATCGCAATAGTCAATGTATTCGATGGCAAAAAGTTCAAAATATATTACCTGATTTAATTATTCAGGATTAAGGTTTAAAATAGTCTTAAAAAGGGATTAAGAGGGACGGAAAAAGCTCGACTGTTGTGCTGGGGCTCTTATAAACACGTTAACACGTTATGCAGCAGTTAGCAGCTTGTTACATGTTAGATTATGCAAATAGGAAATTTCTGAATGTAACATCAGCCTTGTTCAGGAAACATACATGTTCTTTCCTTAAAAAAAGACAGTTTTACCTCGAGTATTTTCGATAATATTATAATAATAAAAGTTAGTTTGGGAATCAAAAGGCAATATTTTTTATTTTAGTGTAAAGTTAATGAACTACATAATAATTTTGTGACATTAAGCACTTTGTTTCAAAAAAGAAACAATTTCAAAGTAAAGACCGTATGGACCCTTTATGACTAAATAGCCGATTTTTAAGGTGAAACTATGATAATAAAGCCACTGAAATACCACGAATAACACTTTTAGTAGATACAAATCTGAAAATTAATTAGTTGTCTAATTTCAGATTAGCCAAGAAATATACATGGCAACATTATGTTTACATTATGACACACAGTACGTACATTTATGGAAAACCATTCTATTACGAATTGTCCATAAGCTAATATAATCTATTCTCTGTATTTTTTAGCGAAAAATACATCGAACAAAAAAAATATATATATCGTATCGATCGGTTTTTAACTGATATATATATATATATATACATCGTGATTCTCCCATCCCATGTTACCCATCTATTTGTGTGTATTATATATAAACATGAGAATAACTTTTAAACCTCTTGAGGTTCAAGTTTAAAATATCAAGTTCAGGTATCAAGTTTCTTTTTAGAACCTATTTTAAATGGCTTAATTATTCAGATAAAGGTTTTACAAATGGTTGTCAATGAGCAAAGAGGATGGACTTTGAATATAATGATAGATGAACCTTCATTAATGTATATTTTACTAGGACTTATCCCAAATAACTCAAGATTTTTTAGTTATTTTCTATCGAAAATGCGAATTGGGGCAGTTTTTGCGTTTCTTATGTAGAAACTTTATAAAATATTTAATAAACCTCTTAATAATATACCAATAATTTTTAATAATAGTTATCAGCAGCTTATATTAAAACCCTTCTAATACTAAAAATACTAAGACAAAAATTTAGGCATACTTTTTGTATCACAACAATTTTTAGACCATCCATAGTTTTTGAGACATTAATATTTGAAAGCTATAACTGCCACCATTTTCGATTATTACAAAGAAGGACTGACACATCGTATCAAAGTAGGAAACTAACAATATTACATTTATGAAAATTGGGGTGAATTATTGAATAATTTCAATAATGTCCTATTTGTTAGAAAATAGGTGTGTACAATCTATTTATTTACGGAGTCTAAGTTCCGAATATATCTTTTAAAATTATTTAATAGTAATAAATTAAAGATGTTCCGTAAGCGAAATGGACTTCCAAATTATTTCCTTTTTAAAGAATAAGCCTTATAATTAAAAATACCAATGAGGGCACAATAAAAATAAAGTCATACCGTCAAGAGTGTATGTAATTGTAGCACTCAGAACCACCAGATACGATACTCAATCTCCATACAGTATTACAACCATTGAATTCAATTGAATAGAGTCCCCCGGGCATTGAGGCATGTGTGCTTTTGTTGGTAGGATAGAGGTTTAGTAAAGCGATTTTCGACCTGTGAGTACAATAACTATATTTTTTCGTTCACAGTAGTTAGATATATTTGTAAAAACATTCTTACAAGCACATGGATACTAAGGATAGCGAACATTTAACATTTTGACATGATCTATGGCGTTTCATATGCTTAACTAAAATCGTTTAAAAATTATAGTTCCTTTTTATCGTAAGTTAAAAAAGGAAATTATTGCGGAAAGATTGGCCACAAAAGGAAATCTCAGCCTCGGCAGATAGGGGCTCCGGGCGATTGGACAAAAGTTACAACTGCGTTAATGACGTCACGTCTCGAGTGGGACGTTTTTAGCGCAGTTTTTCTCCGAATTCGTTTCTAATGAGTTTAGGTTTGATTGTATTTCTAACTAATTAACTTTCATTAAACATACGTTATTATATATAGGTATTATTAATGTAATTCGTATATTTAATTTTCATGATTTGTTTCCTTAAATATTTATTCTCCAAGAAGGAATTCTCACAGGCTATTCTCGGTATTACGTTTAATAGATAAATAGATACTTTACTATTACGTTCAAGTTTGTAAGTAAAAACTTTCTTTTAAACGTGAAAAAGGGCAGATAGAGTAACAGCACTTCGTGTCTTAATAAAAAGCATGAACAATCATTTTGAACAATTCAGCATTTTCTACGATTGATTAGGTTCAGGGCATTTTATAAATCTTAGAAGTGAAATTAAATGAATGTTTGTTTCCATGGCATAAAATAAAAATAGAAAACCGACTAATTAACGATTTTTTAAAGTTTAATACACAAATAATATTTTATATATTTTTTTGACATAGCAGTAATTCTACTATCGATCACACCTCAGAGTGTGTATATTATCACATTAAAAGTATTTAATTATAATGTATTGTATTGTAATTATACGTATATTAAACATTTGGTAATATACGCTATTAAAAGCTGAGTTTGGAATAAATACTGACTTGGTAGCAATGTGGTGTTTAGTGTTGTTTAGCCCTCAATAATGTGGGCTAGCTTATATACTGTTGGCCGAGCATTGACAGCTCTAAACCCAACCCAGTGACAGTTATTGAAAAGTTCGACAGCAATTTAGAAGAAATAAATAATGTAAAAATATTTATAGAATCAAAATTATAAATATTGCGTGCTTTTGAGATTGTGAAATGTGACGAATTTACAAACCTTTTTATTGTTAAAGAGTTCAGGCTTTATCACATAACGTATTTCAATTCGCAGCCATTTTTATGTGTAGGGTTTTTTGTAGTTTAAGCTTTCATTAATGTTTTCCTTGAATTTTCCGTCCCTTCTTTATTGTGGAACAATATAGTTTTTTTTATTGGTATACTTAAAACAGGACCAAGTAAAACTAGTTTCATTATGCACATTTATATTCCTTCCGGCAATTGTTTTCATTGAACTCGGAATTATCTGTTTTACAATTATACTTCCTTTAAATAGTCAAATTACTTCAATATATCTGTAACAATGATCGATTAGTTTCAAGTACAAATATAGGTAAATTTAAATTGCTGGTTTTTGTTAAGTTTTATAACCCAAAATATGTGAGGTCACAAGTTTCATAGTCGAGGCAAGTCAACGGACCGTTTCTTGCAACCTTGGTAAACAAACACGTAGATTAAGACTTACTCTGGAAACAATATAACACTTTACTCGGTCTTGTGTTTGACCTATAATTATAAAATTATATGATTTCTTTAGTTCTTAACTATCCAAAACATGCTATACCATAAGTATGAGCACACACTCCCAATAATTTAAATATGATTTGAAATACCCTCAGAGATTGTGCAGAAAATTGAAGATTTAAACTTACGGTTGATGGATTCCTTATTTTAGTCTCATTATTTTATGTTTTTTTATTTAAAAAATAACGTTAGGGACTTTCTTAAAATAACGGCTTTTAAATGACGTTAAAGTAAATTGTACTGTAGAATAAATTTAATTAGTCATAGTAATAAAATATTTAATGATTTCATAACTTAACCTCACTGTTTTTTTAGTTTTATTTATTTATTAAGCTTTAGATTGTCAAAACTACTGTAATACTGAAATGGTCTAAAGTCGTAGTTTTGCACTCTATAAAAATAGGTTTTATTAGTCAAGTCTGTACTTATGAATGGAACATGAAGTTGATAAATAAAGTCGTTAAAAGTAATATATTATGATACATGAAAATACGTTTATACACTCAGTAGAAAAACGAAGCAATGGATATCCATTTCTATGCGATAAAATATGCTTATTTTGATGTTAGGAAAAATCCGCAAAAGGTCACTAAAGAGTTTGAAAACATGCTGTACAATTGGTATGATGTCACATTCTATGGTTGACACTTGACAGCAATGAACCGGTGCTATTGGCAATAAAACTTTAGCAGTTTAGATAGATGTGCATTGGGAATGTGTTTCTCGCCACAAATTGTGTTTTTAGACACCGAAATGCGTTAATTTATCTTCGTCAGTGATGTAATAGCCAAACGTGCGGACATCACGGTAGGTGCTCTCGTGGATCGATGAATATTTTATATCAATTAAAATGCTTTAGAATATCAGTTATAATTATTGATCTTTTGAGAAGTTGGTACTTCATTTGTTCGTAGGCTACGTAAATCACTTAGACCACAGTCATACAGATTATTAAGATTTTCATTGATGTAACGACTTCGATCTACAATGTGTTTTTTTCATCTTTTTATCTGTTTTATCTTTTATCTTAAGAACTTTAGTTCGGTTACTTTCTTGCCCTCAAACAATCTTAATTTCATAAATGCCTTGTGTTGCTCTTGAATTAACGGGGAAAAACAATTATTTGGTCAAGAAAACCATAGAAACCCAATAAAAGACATTATCTCAAAATTGAAAACCGACATTTAAAAACATATGAACAAAACCTCCACTATTATATTTATATATATATATATATAGATCATTTTATAGAAAAATTACATTTTTTTAGTACAAAACATACTGCATGGTAGGAAGGTTGTAATTAAGCCACGACAACACTACCTCGGGCACCTCGTCATCTGCAGTTAAGCTTGTTGCTTTAGGAGCAGTGGCTGATATCCGCCACAACATCTGTACACACAACGTTGATGGAGAATTGTTGAGATACTTGAGAACTACTAGATTTTCCATCGTTGAGAAAAATTATTTCAAAACAGTTGCGTCGATAGTTACAGAAAATTTACATTCGAGTTACTATCAGCACTATTATTATGTTCACTACATGGAATTGTAAATGAAGAGATATAGATATGAAACAGTAAAAAAACAATGGAGGCTCAAATTATACAGGGTGTTTTTAACGCATCCCTAAACTTTATTTTAACAGTGAAGGATTATTCCACCCAAGATCACCAGATCAAATCCCCACTATATTCTTTACTTTTGGGATACATAATAAGTAAGGACTACGAAAACAATTCAACAGGATATTCAGCACCTCAAAACAAACATAACAATTTAAGTCAAGAAGATTTAAAGTGGTACTTTTTAAAACATGTTAAGGAATTTGATGGAGATAACACAACTTTGTATAAATGTCAATAGCCGATTTTTTAGCACATGATGTAAGCTAAAAGTGATCAGACTTAAATAATAGGCTGTATAAAAAGTAAAAATTAACAAAACAATACTCATAACATATTTAAATGTGCATTATTCTATCTTAAAAATAGGTTACGTTAAAAACCCCTGTATATTGTATATAATATACAGGGTGTTCTTTCTTCTATATATTGTCGTATGTAAATTTATTTACAAGTTAAAAATACAAGATAACATACAAGTGGTTATCATTTAAAAGTGTAGGCATCTTATGTCGTTTAAAAGTGCGTGATATTGTTCAGATGATTTCATATATCGTTTGGACTCAAAGAGTTGGTTTTATTTACTAATTCATGCACACATAACACAGATGATAGGCTGTAGATCGTATACTGTACAGGTTTCCCAATGTTCTATCATATCAGATTACATTTATAATTTATTTAAAGCAGACTTTTAGTTATTTATTAATGTTTTATGTATAATGTTTTATATATAATTGTTGAATATTCCCTAAATAAAGACTTCTCAACTTTTTACCAATGATTACTTAAATACATTTTACTATGGACGACTCACCCATACTGTGTTGTCTTATCAGTAATACGCATATTACATGTATAAACAATGATTTACCATTCAATATACTTAAAAATTCAGTGGCTTGGGACCAAATAGAAAACGGTGTGATAGTAATCATTATGATTACGGTGATATAGAGAGTAATACACAAATTATATATTATACTATTTTATAACCTAATTTATTTATTTTACGACAAGCAATTTTGAACTATTGGTATTTAATCGAAATGAATGTTACTCACGTAAACACCTGCAGATATCAAAATATTTGTCGAATTTGCTGGACTAGTTTCAAGGGTTTAACCTCTCATCCTTAGTGGCATTTCACACCTCATAAACTAAGCCCACATTTCTGCAGTTGTCAATTAACAATAAAAAGAGATACACAGTCCACAAATTACATTACATTACACAGTACGAAAATAACATTAGAACACCGACGTCGGTACACAATTAAAACAGTCATCACTCTCGGCCGGTTGTGAAACGCCTACTGACTGCAATGAGAACTGTCCAGACAAAGGACATGTCAGAGTCTGTGTTGTAGTATCAGCTGATCAGAACAGAGGGATTATTGTAGATTGAACTGCTTCTGAAATTTGAAAGTAATTTTATCAGAAAATTCCTCTATCTTATTTAATAACATATTGCTGCCGTTATCCTTAACATTGTTATAAGTAAGATATTCCTCCACACAAGCGCTTTCCTATTATCACTAAAGCTTTTTTTAATTCCAGAGAATTATGAAAATCTATTTTATGGTTGGTGCTCTGTTTTATTTGTTGAGCAACTTTAGACGATGGATTGTTATGATTTACAGCATTATGTTCTTTAAATCTCTCTGCAAAGGTTCTATCAGTGCTACCAATATATTTTTTTTCACAATTAGCACCACTATTACACTCAGTTATGTACACACCTTTCGAATCACCTTTTGAATACAGTGGTTTTACATCAAATGAAGGACATTTAGACACTTTATAGCCTGTACAGAATAAATTACTTTTAAACATATTACCTATAGTCTCACTGTACTCATTGACAAACCTAAACGGAATAAACCTTCTTGTTACTTTATCATGCAGTAGGCGTTTTTAATAATTTAAATTTTGTATTTCTTATTAACTCATCAAAAAAGTAGGTATTGTATCCATTGTTATGTACAATTTACTTAATGATGTTCTTTTCCTTCTCATATTCCTCCTGTGATAAACTAAAAGTTAATAATTTGTAAACCACAGACCAAAGCTAGTTTTTATTACTATGGGTGATTTGAATCTTTAGGAATCACCAAATCAGTTTGGGTAGGCTTTCTAAACACACCAAACTCCACTCCATTGTCAGTTTTATTAACCTTCACACCTATGTCTAAAACATTAATTGAGTCCTTTTCTTCAACATCCAACTTAAATTTGACAGGGCTGTTTATTTTGTTGAGGTGGTTTACAAATAAGTTTGTTTTTCTTTTTGTTCCTTTAAATGAAATAAAACAGTCGTCTACGTATCTATTATATAATAAAATCCAATTACTATGTGGGTTTTTACTGGTAAGAATTTCATCCTTCTCAAAATTCTGCAAATAGAATTCTGCAAGTAAAGCAGACAATGAACCACACATAGGTAAGCCTTTTGGGTGGTAGTAGAATTTGTTTTTCCAAGCAAAAAACTTTTGTTTCGTGATTTCTTCAACCATTACCCCAATGTCATGAATTTCACCTTAATTTCCATAATTTCATCATGTTAGTATTTCATACTCGAATAAATATAGTGCCCATCTCAACTAATTTAGCCGACATAAAATTTTTCGTAATGTTCACCGTATATTATCACCATTCAATAATACCTTAACTTTTGGAAAATCCGTTTAGCATTTTTAAATGACAACTAGGTTTATCATTTTATGCTAACGCCACTTTGTTAATAATATTCTCGGTTTCATAAGCGCATACAGAGTTACTAAACAGAGCCAAACCCAGGGGAACTGTGGAAATGAGTGTTTAGCGTGGGTATCCCAATGGTCAACCAAAGTCTTCCATTGGGGTATGGTAGCCTCTAGTTAAACTGTTGTAATGTGTTGTTTTACATTATTGCAATGTATTTTAACGTATTTAATGTATTTTAATGTATTTTATTAAATCGTATCGCACCGCATCGATACGATGTTTTATGCATTTGCATTGCATGTGAATTTTATTGCAATAAATTGTATTGTTTTATACTACACCATTAACTTTGTATAGTCAAAGATTATAATGAAACCTGTGCACATCATTATATTGCTGTATTACGCTAATTTTTTTTACCTTACCCTACTACACTGTACTGAAATATATAATGCGGTTATGTGTTTAAGGTAAACTAAAATAAGTGTAGGCTGGAAAAAGTACATCTACCTTATTTATAGACATAATAATTAAAGTTTTAGGTAATCAATGTATGAATGTCTTAATTGAAAAGGGTTTTTCTTGTGTTCTTGTCCATAAGATAAGGGACTTACTGATATGATCATCATAAATAGTATTATTAGTACTTACAGATATTATTCGATTATTACAATGATGTGTTATTATTTATAACCGTGCAATGACGAACGCACTTGTATTTTGAACAAAATTTTGGCCCGTAAACAGCGGTTTTAGTAAAAGTTTACAAAATTAACAACAGCACCTAAGGTACTGAGATAAAATTACGAACCAATATGAATAAATTAATAATATACCCAATATTACTCTATAAAAATTTGAGAAAGTTTGCTCCAACAGTTTTTGTAAAATAAATGTTTAAACTTCAATTTTAGTGCGGTCCTTCGGAAAAACCGGTACTTTTCATGGTTTTCATTATATAAAGTTTTTTTGGCTCGACCGAAAATTTTTAAATTGTTATAATATAAAATCTATTTAACAAAGCTTCAGTTTAACATTAATTTAAGTAAAAACGGATGATTCATTCCAGAGTTATATGGGTTTCAACTCAAGTGCACATTTTTTTTCTTCGACAGAAGTCTTTGTTCCTTTTTATGATTAATATTTAATTAACAAACTTGTGCTAACCGACCGTCTAGTTATATATTAATTGAATTACTCAATAGTTATAGCAATACATCTATTATAGCACGCTTTACCCCTAAAACTGCTCCCAAATCTGTGCGGTCTAATGGTCTAATACGGTTAAGAATACAGTTTCGCGCTTTTACCAACAAAGCCCCTTCAATTCGGCCCGGCTGCAACCCCAACGCACAGCTGTGGTGGCTCGGAAATCACTACACGAGCCTTACGGGGAGCGAGCTATCCAGTTGTATTTATTTACATCGATGCCCGCGCTGGGATCTCACTACAATCAACACCACCATTGGTAAGCTTGAATAAAAACAGCATCATTCCTATTTCACGACGCTTGTGCAAACTATTAAATTCAAATAAGGTTAATAATATAATTTTTTTTCTGAATCCTTCAATTTTAATAAAAATATAGGTAATTGTTCGATAATTTCCTCCATGTTCTAAAACTTTCCATATTATAAAAACTTACTTATTTGGAATGGATAAAAAATTGTAGGAAACATTTGTTATAAAAAATAATAGTAATTAAAGTCAAATTCCAAAAGAGACATACCTTATTTGTAATGTTATGAGGAGGAAGTCTGGGATTGTAATTGGGTAGATTTTCCCTTATATTGTATCCAAAATTTCCTACGATTTTGCAGTTTAACCTGAAACGGGTATAAAATTATAGGGTTTTTGTAATAAATAGTGGTAATTAGGTTGTGTTAGGCTAGTTAAAAAGGGTTACGTACCTCAAAACTGTCTTCAATTCAATTATGAATTATCATTTAGATTAACTTGAGTTTTGGCATTAAAATGCCATTATAAAAATCTTCTACACAAGAACACATATCATTGGTCGTCAAGAGTTGAAAGTACAATTCAAACAATTAATTACACAAACACTGAATGATTTAATGCCGAGTTGTCAATGCTAAAACTCGAGGGATCTCCAGTTGTTTATTCACAACTGAATTGAACACAGTTTTGAGGTACGCAGTCGACTAGTCGACTAGTGGTTTCATCGACTAGTTGGTCATCTAATCGACTAAAATATTATTTTGACCTGTCTATATTTTTAGTCAATTATTTTAACTGGTCGATATTTTATCGTTTTAACCGACTAGTCGTCAACCTCATCTAATAGATACTAGGTATTTTTACCGGTTTTTGCTCGTTCGAGTAATTAGAACGACTAGTTTAGTCGATGTTTGACACGGTAGTGTCAACGGCTAGACTAGTCGATTTTCGAAAGTAATCGACTAGTCACTAGTCGATGTTTCCATCACCACACTGAGGAGCTGTCGGAGTACACGATGCGACAGACAGAGCGGCGAGTGGCCGGCGCGGCGACGTCATTCGACTACTCGGCTGCTTATCACCCAAATCCTTCCTTATGTAACTCACTGTTTAATTCGGTTATTTCTAATTCAAAGAATTATTTCGAATATTTATATTGTCATATTACTCTAAAATTGCATACTGTCGTCCTGCTTTCCTTGTGCGTTGCTACTGTGATTTTAACCTTACCCAACTTAAACTAACCTAAACCATCCTAACCTAGTTAATACTATTTATTAATAAAAAGTTGAGTCTTATGTAGCCTATCCATTTTAAGTTAGTTTGTACAATATGGAAAATTTTAGAACGCGGGGTGTTATAAAATAATTACCAAATAATATTTCAATAAGTTGCTTACATTGCTCAAAGCAGTAGTTGTGCCTAAGCACAAGACAAATCGCCCTATTCTTAGACTATACCTTACATTGTATACTTCACTCTATGCTAACAGAGGAAGCTCATATAACTATTAAGCACAATTTTCAGGCCTGTATACAATTATTTTTAAAGACTGATAGTTGTAGTTTACTTCAAAAATACGCCATTGTAGGCGTCTTTGATACAAAAACTGCAATTAATTGTATTTATAATTACTTGAAAAAATCTGACTTAGACATTTCTTTTAAATTTAACCAGCTATGTATAACATAATTGAGTTTAAACTGAGATATTTAATTTTACATAACAGGCTGGGTTACTTTTAACATTGTTCTTGAAACTCTTAACAATTGTAATTTTAAATGACCAATTTATCTCATTTGTAACAAAGCTTCCACATAAACCATAATACAACTGAATAAAGTCACAAGTAGTGCAATTAACAACTAATGTAAAATGTTATTAAAGGCTGCCAAAAGGTATGTTGAATCAAGTGAAGATTAAACGCCAAGGGAAGCCGTGCAGATAAGTACAAAATCTCACGGGCTAATCTTGTTACCTCGCGGTTTAATATCGTGGTTATGCCATGGTTTAACTTACCTCCTTCTGCTTGAGAGGAACTGTAGTCACTTCGTACTTCCATCAAGGTCTGCATCTATACGTCGACTCCAATGTATGACCTGCAAAGAAATAGTAACATTAAAACTCATACTAAAATTAGGTAAATATTAGGAAACGTTTTTTAAATATGGAAATTGTGTGATGATTTTGTACAAAAAGAGCAACTGAGCAGTAAAGTCCAAAATTGTAATGAAAATTCACAGCCTATCCTTTGAATGCAAACTCCATAAATTAAATAGAGGCTTTGAAGATATTGATTATTCTGCAGAGCTACGTAATAAGTCATTAATTATTTAAAAAGAATATGTCAGCCTAGTGAGCCTTACTCTGACCCCTTCACTGTGTTTTATTTACAATGCTTCTATTGCTAAGCTAAAACTATTTTTCATAAATGTTTAACAACAATTTGACCCAAGTTAAATTATTCAAGTTAAAAAAAAATTTCGATAAAATAACAAGTTGTTTACGGCTATTACTGTCTTCTTTCAAAAATTGTTAAGACTTCTAAATCCCTAATATTTCTTTTTTAAATGCAGTATTTCATGCAGAAGCTTTGGTAGTGGCATTAACTATAAGAACCTAATTATGTGATTGATTAAATTTTACCGATCGAACATCACTAATTTGGGTCCAAATTGGTTCTTTCGTTTATGTTGACTCACCCCGCGTAACTTTTTGGCGTTTAAGTGGTGATTTAGTTTTGAGTTTGACTGCTAACTGCGATATAGGTTGATACAGTTTATAGGATACGACACCAAACATTATGTGTCTACCAGCCATTCGATGTCACTGACAGGGATAGGAGTAAAAGTTACAACCAATAATGGCAAGCCCTGCATCATTCTATTGGCACTATATAGCCTTCTGCATTGTTGGGCACAATGGGTAAACTGGTGCATAAACATCGGTTGAACATTTAAGTTCCTCGCCTATAGTGTTATATACAGGGTGTTTAAGAAACCCCTTCACGAAAAGTCGTTACACTGGATGATGCGTAAAGCTTACTTATTCTTAACTTGTTTGTACATGTACTCATATGAAAAGCTCATATTAAACAAAATACGATGCATGTGTATTAAGTTAAACAATTTATGAGAAGGTAAAGATTATATAAGGAAGCGCCATAATTTTGTTCTACAATATGGTATTAGAAACATTGGGAATGGCATTTAAAAAATATATATCACTTTTTACTTAAACAAGTCAAATCGCTGAGATTAAGTAAATATGAAGCTCTTCTTCGTTGCATCGCGAATGAAAACAAATTGAGCAATGCATTTTTTTGTGATTTTAATCTTTTGTTTAAGCCTAAGGTATTAATAGCTAATTTATTCAGAACCGAAACTATTAAAATAAACATTTATTTTATTTATTAAATCTGTATTACTTGAACAACCTGTTCTAGACATTAAAACTTTACTATGATTGTTTGATACTGTGAAAGGCCGGGCATAATTTACTTATAGAAGATAACTTTTTAATATACTGTATAAGTAAATGTATAAGCGAAGGAATTTGACGGTCAGAGTAACTAAACTTTGAATGTTGGTATAATATTTCTTCTTTATCTTTTTGCTTGGAAAGTTTTAAGGCTTTCACTCCATCCGGTTTGCAGTTACCGGATAACAACGTATTTTTCTTTCGAAGCTTTTCTGTTGGTGAAGGGGGTTTTCCAAATTCCTATTAAAACGTTTCATTTTTGCAGTAATATAACCTTTTAATGTAATCGTGATAAATTATTATTTCGGAGTCATATTAAAATTTGTTTATAAAAATAAAAATATTCATTCATAAAACCTTTGCAGAACTTTTTTACTGGTTATATACATTACTGCATTAACATATATTATTTCTAAATACTTATAAAGTAATTTTTTTTGTTATGTAAAACTTAAAAATTCTTGTATGTTTCAAACTATGAAGCGAGAAATCGTTCAACTCATTTCCATGGTAACTTTCACAGAACTTAAGAATAGGAAGAAATCTAAAATAAATTTCCTGTTTCTATACTCGTTTGCTGTCTCATGGGTTATTGATAATTATTGCTTGGCTTTTATTATTTCCTATAAACTAAAATTATAAAATTCTTCTGTAGTGCTACCAGACCGATAATCTCTCTAAATTTTAATAGTAGATATTTTGTATTCTATAATTTTACGTCTAAGTGCCTAACTTTTTTGCGTGCTATACTACCCAAGTTTAAGGAGTTCTGACCACTTATAAAGTGACACATTCCGGTCCCTGTTATAACAAGTCGTAAATACCCGGTTTGGATTAAATTAAAAGGAAAAAAACATCGCAGAAGGGATTTTGAACAATAATCTAAATTTCATCGCCTAGAACCGTCGACAAAAAATATGAAGCCGGCGAAGAATGAAATAAGGATATTTACAAAAACCTGGATATTAGGAAAACCTCGTATCATACACATGAAGATATATCGTTTTGTATGGAAACAGCACGATCTTAATGTAAATGTATGTCATTTCCATAATGAACTAAGAGCTTAAAAAAATAAAGTTTTTAATTATATCAAAAAAATTGGATGGTAATTAATATTGGAAGATAAATTTGGATTTCAGTCCTAATTCATTATTTATTAAAAGTTGAAATTACTCGGGATTCAAACATGCAGAGTCAATATGTGTCAATTAAATCTGAAAACTGACTCTACGGTATCAATTCAGTCATCGGCAAATTTGAAACAGCTATTGTTTTAATTATAAATCGGTGTCATGTGTTATACCTAATAGTTATAACTTTTAAAAATGTTTTCTCTTTTTATTATTAGACTGTATTAAATTTATCTTGTTGCTAAATAAATAACATCCTTTTATGGAACGAAAAATTATCAAGGTTCAAATTAACATGTTATTGTATAAAATATCTAATTTCATAACGATTTTAAAAATTGTGCTATTGTAGGCAAATTCCGAAGAACCTTATATTTTCAGATAAAAAGTTCACTGAAGTAATTTTAAACCAACCAAATTACAGCCTTTGGGCAGAAACTGACTGGCCACCTGGTCACAGACACGTTTGTATTCTCACAGAATTGGAATTGACGTTTAGAATGAATTATTCGTTTTTAAAGAGCTAAACAACCCTTACTCTTTTCACTGTAATTATAGAATTTCAGATTTAAATTGAGGCCTACCATACAGGTAATAATTCCTTTATATCCTGAAATGTTAAGCCTTTTCAACTCGTTAACTCGCTTTATAAGATACCTGGAACCTACAAATAAAGGAAGATTTGCCCTTTTTAATATACAAGGTAAATCACTTATGACTACTATCTCAGAATTTAAATTACCCTAAAATTAAATAACACCAAAATCATACCCAATTATATTAGTTTTAAATAAATTTTATTAGCTGGCTATTAAATGTTGTCGTTGTCATTACCTTTTTGCATCATAGCACTAGCCTCAGTTGTAACGTAAGGCCCCATACAGAGTCAGTTTGGTCCGTAAGATACGTCCGAACGCGCCGGCCGGACGGACCAAACTGATCGTCATTCTATCCGTCCGAAGTCCAAACTTAAACTATTCAAGTCTGATAGTTGTTGACTAAATTTTTTTTACGTTGTTGACTAAATGTTGTTTGACTATTATCCCATCAGTAGTTGTGTGACCAACTTCATCCATGAGGCCGCATTTGGATCAAACTGAGCGTGTATAGGGTGCATCAGGCCAGACGGCCGAAAGCTATGCGCGAACATTTGGTTGTTATAATTCTGTTTCGTAGTTAATTTTTGGATTTTATTTTTTAATTTTTTCATGCATTTTCTTATATGTGTGTCATGTTAAGGTAAGTAAGGGGATACTATACTAAGGAGTTCTAAGTATTTGGGTTCGTCCATCAGAAGATAGCTTTGCCATCCTGTTGATACAACCGTAACTCTAATAATAAATTCGCATCGGTCGGTGCCTTCCTATCCAACCACTCTTTATGTGAATACCCTTTTCTTCCTCTTCTGACATGCCGCCAAACATTCATGCATGTATACAGGGTGTTGATAAAAAAAACCTTGAGGACTTCGAGATAAGGTTAATTACATCAAAACTAAAAAAAGGTTCCTATAAAAATCGGTCCTAAATGCTCGGTTATCCGTCTGTCGGTCAGTATGTGTTTTTAATATGATTTTGCATAACTTTGGAACTACAAAAGGTATCAACTTCAAACTTAGTACTTATTTGCTGACTATTAGTATATAATTTAGTGCGGAGTATCAAGTTTCTTTTTGTGCCATTTCAAAATGGCAGCCATTTTTATATTTTAAAACTTAATATCCTATAAACCGTAAATTAAAAAAAACTGTTTTTAAATGGTCGCCATTTTAGAACGGATTGAGGTGATTGATTTCTGTTTTCACCAAAATGTTTCTCTTGACAAGACCTTTAAATCGATACAAAATATGTTATGTTATTTGAAATCTTCGAGATATGAACTCGTGACCATTAGTTCTGGGATACCCTATAGATATTTCATAATGAAACTAGCTGATAATCCCGGCTTTGCCGGGGGAAATTATTTTTTCTTCTCGTATTCTTGTTTTTTCTTAGAGCTGCTTTCTGTTGGAAACAAAAGTAGCTATTTCTAATGGTAACCATAGCAACTATTCAAAGCACTCCTAAAATCCTTGACATAGGTCCCTTAAGGACGATCCTGGGCCTAAGCCCTTAAAGATATCAAAACCAAACCACCATAGTGCACATCAAGATTTTTTTCTGGTGTTTCTAGATCAAACCGTTAAAAAATTAAAAGGGGTGGACGGGTGATTTGGGACACCCGGTATATGACTTTAAGCTCTTGCATTTCCGATTGCATTACAACGCACAACAACAGCACTGAAGACAACAACTGACTGAAAAAATTTACACGCGTGGGGCAGGATGGCGGAAAGCTAAATATTGCAAACTTGGCGCACGGGGTGGAAAGCGTGGGGTAGCGGATTTGTACCCCCCGGATTTGTACCCCCCACAAAAAATGCTACGTCATTTTGACGTCACAGGAGGCGGGGCCTAAATCGCTCGAGAAACAGCCCGCGACTGGAAATGTACCCCCCATTACATTATTAAATCATCAACACGTAATTGGTTTGAAATTAAATTATTTTCCTTAAGACTGACCCCGGAATTGTACCCCCCGGATTTGTACCCCCCGGATTTGTACCCCCCGGATTTGTACCCCCCGTGGCCAAATCTTAAAGTCCTACCCCGGATTTGTACCCCCCGGATTTGTACCCCCCGTGGTCAGATTCTTAAGTCTAACCCCGGATTTGTACCCCCCGGATTTGTACCCCCCGTGGCCAAATCCTCAAGACCTACTCCGGATTTGTACCCCGTGCTCAAATCCATTTTTTTACCAACCATGGACATATACCGGGTCAATATTCATTGATGTTGTTGACTTTTTTAATTAGCTGTCGTAAATCAACTGCTGTTCGTAAAATTATTACCTAATATTATTCTACGAATATGTCTTATTCTACGAAAATCGTACGTTGCATGGGTGACGTATGGTTTTTATTCAAGTATTTTTGCAATGAATTAAACACTTACCGAAAGCCAAGTAAAAAACGTCGCTTTTTGGTTTCGTTTTTAGAATATTGTAAATACAATTAACATTTTTAACAGATGAATTGGAAAAGAAGTTTAACCTCAGGTGTTTAACGATCAATCTGGAATGTAATTGAACTCTACGTAGAAGGGCGGGGGGTACAAATCCGGGGGGTACAAATCCGGGGTCAGACTTAAGAATCTGACCACGGGGGGTACAAATCCGAGGGGTACAAATCCGGGGTCAGACTTGAGAATCTGACCATGGGGGGTACAAATTCGGGGGGTACAAATCCGGGGTAGGACTTTAAGATTTGGCTACGGGGGGTACAAATCCGGGGGGTACAAATCCGGGGTTGGACTTAAGAAGCCATGTTTAATTGGATTTATATAAATTATGCAACTGTTCAGCCAACCGTGAGATGTCAGTTGATCAAAATACATAATAATTTATCCGTCCTAAAAGTTCGCGGCCGGATTTGTACCCCCCGTCCTGTGACGTCAAAATGACGTAGGCGTTTTTTGTGGGGGGTACAAATCCGGGGGGTACAATTCCGGCGACCCGAAAGCGTTCGGCTCGGAGACCGATTATTGCGTGCATGGCTACCATGGTTCACGACGAAAATAACGGACCATACTCCCAGTTTAGTCAGTCCGTGTCGTCTTGAGACTAACCTGTACGTGTGTGGGAGTCTAAGTTCACTTATACTTAGAGCATTATAAATTATTCACAAAACACATTAGGGAAAATATATAAAATTTGAGGGTCTCATTGATTTATTATTTATAGTACACTTATTTTTTCTTTATTGTGCTGAACATGTGTGAGGGCTTGAACCCTCATCTTCAGCAGCACTCTTCAAACACAGCTTACATCAAATTATGTTCTTGAAAAACATCAAAAGAGAGTCAAATTCACAACACAGTACATTACACGAACACGACACGAACAAATATTAAACCAGCGACGTCGCGGCGAAGGGGACAAAACGAAACTGATCATTCCCGGCTGGTTGTCGTAGAGCAGGCCTCCTCTAGTTAATGCAAAAAACTAATTATATTCAAAATGATAGGTTGACACGACTTAATAAAATGTTATTTTGCCATAAAAAGCTTAATTGTATAATTGGATTTATTCAAACTCTTAGTTTTGACGTCCCTAAACATTATTTATATTTCCATCTTAACAAAGACAAATAATTTGATCAAAACTAAAATTTTACCCTAACAACTCATTGTCACGCATTGTACCACCTTTATTTCACTAAACATTTTTAAATTGGAATTTTTATGTATTTGGAAATGCAAACAATTTAACGAACATTCATTGAAACTAATACAAAATAAATATTAAAACATACAGTTTGGATAAAATTGGTTAAATACCCTCTACGTAGAAATATTTACGTTTAGATGAAGAAGAATGTATGAGAAATAAAAAGTAGGTGTCAATTTGCCTTAGTTTCTTCATATAATAAATACGTAATAAATAATTAATGATTTTAGAATATTTTATAATAACATTAGCTTATTTACGAGATTAAGTCGAGTCATGAAAGTTGTTTGACCCGGCTTGGTGGTTATTTTTCTTAAAAACATTGTGCTTCCGTGATAAAGAAAAACCTGATAAAATAATATCAAGAAAACTATTTAGAACTTTATTGTTTTAACTTTACTGAACTTTACTCAATTTCTCTCTAATGTTTCCTAGTTTTCTTTAAATTTTAATCCTGTAATAAAAAATTACCTTCCTATAATAAACATGAATTAGCCTTGCCCAAACTACCCCTATTGATCACTTATGAACCAGACTACAAGCCATTTCGTGGCACATTATTCGTAAATATATCGTGCAATACTTACAGCTTGTTAAAATGGCTGGTTTTATAGAAAAAAATCATACAGGATAGTTTTATCGTAGATGTTAGGATATTTTAATTCGATTGCAACTCTCACTATGAATGTCCGGAAAACACTGGTATAACCCGGATTGCGATAGCAAGCAGTTAACCTACCATTTTGGGGTGTTGAATTATTGCAGGAGCATTTTAGTAAAAATTAGGAAAAAAACTCTAGATGTATATTTTTGACGTATATTAGGATTATAACTTGGTTAATATTAATGTTTTCATACAAAAAGAAAAAAAATCCATTAAAACCATCAACCGTAACAATGAAGGCTAACCGACCACAGTTAACAAGTGAGATATCAAACTGAAAGGCTTGGGCAAGCAGTTGAATGAGAAATATCACAGTGTAATCTTATTACTTTGTGGTTTAATATCGTGTTTGTGCAGTGGATTAAACTGGATTAAACAAACCAAAATCTGCTCTAGAAAAACCGTAATCACGATTTATTTAAGAATCAAATACTCAAATAAAACAACCCAAAGTCAATTACAATGGATAAATTTTAATTTTAAGTGGTAATTGTGTACATTTTCCTTGAAAAAAAAATTACTTACATATTTTTGAATTGGAAGGTAGAACTAAAAAAAATATCTTTGTTAAAATAAGAAGGGTTTCATTTCTTAAGCTGCATGATCATACCAAAAATTAATTCACCTAAAAAAATTATTTTACTCTCCTCTATCAAAGGTTTATGTAATGAAAATATTCTATAACACTAACGGGAGCTAAGCAACAATTTGAATCTAATCTTGCTTTGAAATGTTTTTGTCAACATTTTCATAGTACATTTCATTTTTAAACAACCGTAGATAAGCGACCTTCACGGTCCAATTCCTTAAGTTGTAATTATTTTATGAGTTATAGAATTATAAGTCCATCCTGTAACTTATAATTCTTCCTGGGAATATTAAGTAGCCCACTGCCTGTACGTAATGATCATATTTGTTTTATTATATGCATTATATGCATACGTTTTAATATGCCTAAATTTAAATTAGCAAAGGTGTGAATAAATTTGTCAACAGGTCTTTGCATTATAATAATATTCATAATCGCTCAATTTCATATTTCAACGATCCGTTAAAGCAACAGAAGAAACTGGTATCAAGATAGCGTGAAAGCATTTACTCATATACAAATAAATTCCATGAGGGCCCCATTAATAGGTTTATTTTGCCTCCTGAAATTGTAAATATAAATGTCCTACACACCCCTTATTTAAACCAAGGGAATCATAATTTTATATTTATTTTATTATTGCTTGTACTGGATTGGAACGTTTAACAATACGGCTGTAATATCTTTAATGAATAGCTAATGAACATGTGAGCTAAGCTACGATTGGTATCAAAATATTTAATTACATGTATTATAATATGTATACAACATAGTAGAATTCAATCCATGCATTTTAAATTCAGAACACCGTAAACGACATTTTATGACAAAATAAATAGGAGGGTGTAAAACACGCTAACTTTTGTAATATACCTAATAATTATCTAATGTATTTGTTACATCTATTTATCTGCTATAATTAAAAAATGCAATTCCTGTAAATTACTTTGTGACAAAAGCTTAAAACTCTCTCAGGGAACAGCCCAAGAGAATTTTAGGAAGTGATACTCGAAGGTGTTACCCGTTTACCTACATACAGTGTGTAAATGAAGTATGGGAAATTTTGTTCCAATGGCAGCAACCCCTATTGAGTAACCCCTATTTGAAGGGGTTTTCAAAAGGAATACAATGGTGCAAACCCAAGGTTGATATCTTAAACCGAACAAGAATTGAAGCCATTTTAATTTTTATATGTATATGGGATTAATTATGAATACCACAATTTACCTTTTAAGCGGGTTACATTAGGTAACCTAACTAAACTCAGGATACCATTTTTAGTTGGAAGAGTGAACGTTTTTGTCACATTCACAATTTCGCTCCAACCCCGGAAATAGGGTGTTTTTGGGGCAGACCCAAAATGTTAAATGCAAACCGCTATTGAGTGACCTCTGATTTTTAAGCGTTTATCAAGACATATAGAATGGTGAAAACCTTAAGTCAATATGTTACCCCTAGCCAAAATTATTCAAAAATTCGATTGGTTAAATAAGCACCCATTTCACCAATTAAAATTTTGAATGTCTTTTTAAGACCGACGTATTACAATTTAAATCATTGTTTTAGTGTGATAATGAGAGATCACTGAGGTTTTTTTGGATGAGGGCTCATTCAATTCGAGTTGCATTGACAGGGAGTGAAAAAAATGCCGATGTCAAAACTTCCGGAACCTTTGGTAACAATTAGTGCTAAAAAAATATTTCTATCTAATTTGGTCAAAAATACAGATATTTTTCAACACTTAATCCACTTACAGTATATCAGGACAATTGGTTCCGTAGTAAAGGCGTTATTGAGCCCCAAACAAACGAACATACATACTAGCTCACGATGCTTCAGACTTATAACATTGGTAGGATTACACATTCAGCTTAGATGCAGTAGGAGCATGAGGACCGAGTTTCCATCACAAAACCTCGCTCTCCTCGTTATCCCCAGTTAAGCTCGTTACCTCCAGAGAGAACAGTCTCAACCTGGGAAATCCCCCAACGTGACGTAGCGGTAGCGATTACGGGCGTTAAATAAGGATTTTACATCCTGAAACATTGTAGTAATCATTTTAGGACTCAGGTTTATTAATTGAAAAGCTTTGGCTTTAAATTAATTTCATCGACAACAAAAAATGTGTTTTTAAAGCTAATCAAAAAGAGATAAAAAAATTTCTTTCGGTTTATATTGTTTAAATGTTCGTATTACATCATACAGATAATGTTGACTAATTGTTTTCTTCAATTCCATAGAACTCATTTAAATTGTATTGCCGAAGTCGTTGAGAATACATTGGTCTATCACAAGGATCAAATGTTTCTTTCTCTTGCTGGTATTTATCTTAAAACTCTAGCTCCGTCGGAGGAAGTGAAATAAATAATTTTTTTCACTACATTTTGGTCAAAAATGGCTGTAAAAATCAACAAAATAATTTCAAGATATTTAGTCTGTATTAATTTGCAGCATTCTTGTAATGTGCTAAAGAATAGCTTTTTGTAATGAATAAATAATAAGTAAACATGCCATTATTAGAGCAAGTGTTACCTCAGGAAATACTGGTTTTAAAATAAAACTCTAATAGCTCACAACTAAGGCTTACCTTAAAAATAAATATAGGAAAAACCATACAGTACAGAGTATGACCACAACAGACTCAACTGAACCGAGACACGTTAGCCAATCACATTTGATGCCACAAACCAATTATGAACGCAATATGAATGTCGATCAACCAGTGAAGTTTTGGGGAAATCGGCTTTAAATTCGTATATAGAATTCTTCTTTAACTGACGAAAACCGAAGACATTTTGTTTATGGACCTAAAAAATACTTTCCTTTGAAGGAAAGGATACATGTCTGGTGACTAATAAATCATAACGTTGTAAAAGAATATAATTTAAGAGATGAAGTGTAAGTGATCAAATTATGTATTAGCTAACCTATAAAAATTTAATCCTTGGTAACAGTTATTATTTTTTTATCAGGTAAGCTGTTTACCTTTTTGGTCTTCCAAATTCCTCCTATAGAGAAGAGGCTTCTTACCATCGGTCCCATGGTAGGACCTAAGACTCATTCGGTAGCTCCTACTGGGAAGGAGCGTACGCTAGTGTAATACAATGCACTTTTTTATGTACACCGTGTCGCACTGTGACCGTAGTTCTGAATATGTTTATCGTGATGATATCATCATCACACAGTTAGAAGTGCTACATTGAAAATTAAACGGGAATTACTAAGCCATCACACGACCGGAAGCTGAACTTGGGGATGAAATTGTCCTCAACGTTAATAGGCGAGGACTACGTCATAAATTACACTACCTACACCAACTCTTGAAAAACCGTCATAGTAGAAGTGATAAATGAACCGACAAGAGTGACAGCAGCCTTGGCCAAGTTTTCATCATACTCACTCAGAAACATCTAGCTGTTGTCATTTCCATTTTGTTGGCTCGGAAGTTACCCACTGCCGGCCTAGGCTGGATAAACTTTTTCCGGCCTAGGCCAGATAAAACGGAAGTAAACGATCAGCTGATTTGCAGCAAACCGACGTTTAATGCTTTTTATTGGTGGTTTATTGGTTTCTTTTTAGAGGAATGTGCTGGTAGCACTGCATCCGTAGCAAATGTTTGTTCTGTTTGTTATAGGTTAATTTGAAGGTTTTAGAAGTATGTTCATGCAAGTACTACGTTATGATTAAGAGTTTGTTTTTTTCTGCGTAGTATAATGAAAAATATCGTACGTTACTCAGCCGGGAAGTTTTGCTGCATAAAATTATCTGACCCTGATTCTTATTAATGAGTGAATCTCACCTAAAAGTATTTTTATAATGATTGAATCCCAGCTAAAATCACATTTTTTGACAATTTTATGTATACACGTCTGGCCACTTCCTAATACATTTTAAATGGGACAAAATACATTTTAATTGCTCTTATCTCTTTAAACATTCGGTGGAGGAAAATGACAAAGCTAAAAAATCGCAAAATTAAGCGTTGAATCCAAAAAGGAGTGAACATATCGAGTTATCTTCAAAAAATATTGTCCGCCATAATGGAATGAGGTGGCCATTTATGAAAACATTTAATTAATATTTTTTATTGCCGTAAAAATCAATTAAGTTTTTTTTTATTGTTATAAGTTCTCTAAACCTAATAGTATCTGAGATACCAATAATGCCACAGTTATATTGGACACCATATAACATTATTTTTATCATACAAACACAGAAACATCTGTTTTCAGTTCTTTTGTTGGCTCGAAAGTTACCCATTGCCGTCCTAGGCTTGCAAAATCTTTTTTCATTACTCAACACACGAAAGTACACTTTCTAAACGTAAAATGAGCTAAGAAAATAGGTTATTCCCGCTGTTGCACGGCAAAATTACATAACGTTAACTTTCTGTGCGTATGTGGTGAACGGGAAGTAACCGTTATGGGATTTTGCGGTGCAGACCAATTAGCTGTTGCATTACTGTACCTCCCGCTACTGCACGGCAAAATTACATAACGTTAACTTTCCATGCGTATGTGGTGGACGGAAAGTAACCGTTATGGGATTTTGCGGTGCAGACCAATCAGCTGTTGCATTAGGCCGATCAGCTGTTGCATTGTTGTTCAAACCAAACCGTTTCATCGCTTAGTAAATACTGACATTGTCAGTTAGGTTATAGTTGTTGTGACGGATTGTTTGTTAAAAATATTCATGTTGTTTACAAGTTTTTCGATATCGTAATAAAAAATAATGTTCATTACTATAACTTTTTTTTTACTATTAACTCGATAGCTTTTTCCACGCTCGGCTGCGCCTCGCGCGTAAATGCAATCTCGCCCCGCAATAGGTCACTTTCGAGACTAGTAATGAAAACTACTATTCCGGCCTAGGCCGGATAAATGAGCTGATCTTTAGCAAACCGACGTTTAGTGCTTGTTTATTGGTTTTTAGAGGAATTTAGTGGCGGCACTGGCAGCAGTAGCAGTTTTTTTTTCTTGTTTGTTATACGTTATGTTCGAAGGATTGACAAACGTATTAGTTTATGCAAGGACTACGTTATGATTGAAAGTATGTTTTTTTCTGAGTAATATGATGAAAAATATCGTACGTTACACGGCCGGGATGTTTTGCCGTACATGCATCGAGATCCCGCACTCGCTTTCGCTGAAGTGCGTCCCCCTTTCTATCATGCTCGTCCGGCAAAACAGTACTTCCCGGCCTAGTAACGTAATATACTAATCCATACCCAAACAAACTTTTTCCGTATCCAAACAAAATTATGCCGTAACCAAACAAACGAAGTACCTATTTTGACACTTCAACCTGTGACTGAAGAAAAAGGCAAAGCATAAATGAATCAAATTAAATCACAGACTGCAAGGAGTGAAACATAGGCCCTAGGTGTTGAAATATCTACTCAAACGATCAAAATGTGAGTCATTTGCCATTAAATATATTACTATTATGGTAGAAACAATAAAATAAGAAATAGTTCACAAAACTTGAATGAAAAGTATCATCGAACACCTACCTAAAGCAACAGTTCCCACTAAGACCGTAAGAGTTCAGAAGACAGATTATCATCTGTCTCATCTGTCTTATCATTTGTCATCGGTATTACTTGATGACAAATTATGACACAGTGGATCGCTACAGCTCCTGACAACTCTACGGTTTTGAGAAGTTAACCGTATCGTAAGAATCGTATTTTAAGAATCTCCGACATTTTAAATTTGTAGTAAATTAAACATATGAATAATAATAACAACTTTTTTTGAGGGAGTACATAAATATAACGATTACATGAATACGCAATTTGTAAATTGCATTCTCTTGTAAAATGATAATTGTCAAACTTAAAAAATGTTTCGGGGAATAATTATTTTTAAGACATGTAACCACTGAACACTTCACTTAATTTATCAAATGAAATGTATTAATATTAAAGATTTTCTCTCCCAGTGTAAAAAATATCTAAGTACTGAATGTTGAAACAATACCTAGAACACGATTTATTTTTAACTAAAGACTGGTCATCGTTACCCTTACTCCTCCACAATAACAGTAGCCCTAACGATGATAATTAAGTTTCACTTGCCAATTACAGGCGCAAGCGGCTTCCACCAGAGAGAACTCCAATTTGACCCTTCTCAGAATCAGAAGATCAGCCATCTTTATACTATTGGCTTGAGTGGGCTAAAAACCCTAAATGATAGGAGAAATTCTTGCACGAAATGCTTTAATCGTGAATTGGCTTTGAGATAAACTAAATGTTAATAGGTAGCACATAGGTTTAAACCAAACAACGGCACCACATGTTTTAATGTAAAAAAGTTGTTGTTATGTTGTTAAATGGAAGGTGTTTTACGTTGTTTTTGTGGTAGTAGGTTGCAATAAACCTTATATTTATTGATTGTTTTACATTGATTGAATCGTATTACAAAATTATTTAAACGTATTAAAAAATCATTTATTAGTCATGAACTCTAAACTCAAAGCCAACATGTTTGTTGTAACAGCATAAAGTACTTAGTTGTAGAAGACGCATTCAAAATATTTATATTTTTTTTTAAAATAAGTGCTAATTAATTTACTTATCTGTTGAAGCTGAAGCTACTTAATCTTTTTACGCTGGGAAGTAGGATGAGACAGCCCTTATCCAAACATGAAATGCGGGCCCTCTTCTACGCCACCAGCCCCAGTGAGAAAAGCGACGGGCAGGGGTCCCCAGCCTCTTTGTAACAACGAGAGCATTGATGTCGAAGCTCCGCCTTTAGGTGGCTAAATGGGAGGTGTCAACCTGTATGCCCTCGCCAGTCATCCCCGCTAAAAAAAATCTCGCGTGCTGTCACTACATTTATTGTAATCGACCCGAGCGTCTGCTCATTGCAACATCGCAATGTGTGGTCTCTGCCCTATTCGGGATTCCTCTGTTGATGTTTAACATTTTGCTGTCCTCAATTCCAGAATCGACGACGCACGCTACACTTTCTTTTTGTGCCATTGTTTCGATGGAGAACACACTGCCCTCGCTGTCTCAATCGGCGGCCATCTGACCCCGGACAAAATCGTTGAGAAGATGCTGCAAAAATTGTTGAGCTGGAAGGCTGGGCTTTGTTCTGTCCGTATCGCGCCAGATGATGAGAGACGGGTGACTGGAATGACCTTGGGGTTACTCAACACACAGCGTATCTCGGATGCTGTGGATTCTGTGGCACTGTCAGGAACTGTGTGAAGGAGAAATTTGCCTCTTCGTGGTCGCGGCAAACTCACGGCTCCCCGTTCGTGATGAGGCGACATGTCCACCTTCCGGTCGATTCTTCGTCCTATCGACGCTGCCAGGTGGCCATGGTTGGCCACGGGTCAGCTTGGTAGTCTCTTCACAATCCATCTCGGGAGGATGTACCCAGATAGGCTTCTTCTCTTACGCGAGCAGGTCAATGGGGATGACTCCCGCGATGACCAGCACAGCCGCCTGCGACCCTGAGTGCGCCGCGTCTCTGTACCGCCAGCATGCGAGTCCGGTATTTCTTCACCTTCGTCACACCTTGCCCATATCTCGACTTGTAGAACATGATGGCATGTGCCGTCGACAGCAGTTGCCTCCGCCTCACCTGACTGGGGCCTCCGATGTTGGCCATCAGCCTTTCGAGGCAGGACGTCACTGCGGCTGCCTTTTCGTACACTTAATCACTTAATCACTTTAATAAGACAGGTACCTCATGGAGGACGTTACCCTGAATATGAGTGAAGGATGAGTGTGATGATCGTGATGATAGTGGCGCGATCTTGTAGCCTTGTTACTGACTAAGGTTGGCATGTTCCTTAGACAGGATTGTTAATTAATAGCCCAACAACCAATGGCAGCTGGTTCCAGAAACAACCCTTCAAAAAGCTACTAACTTTTCTCGGGATCGATCCGGCTACCTACAAGTTTGTAGGCGGGCACTATAACCACTACACACCTACAGGCTCCTGGTGTGGTCCCAGTAGCCGAGCTTGTATTCAAGCAACACTCCTACTAGGTACACTCCTCCTAGCAGGTACCTAGCCGTCCCCTGCGCCTCGATCATTCGGTATCCATACGATTCGAACCACCTTGTCAACATGACTATCTCCGTTTTGGAGAGAGCCAGCTGAAGGCCTAGATCGCGCATCCAGCCTTGCTTCAGGCACATGATCTGATTCAGCCTCATTTGGATCAACTCTGCGTCTCGTTCGGTGATGACAGCCACCACGTCCTCAGCATATGCCACGAGGAACGTACCGCACGACATCTCCGAGACACTCCAGAGATCCGGTCCCAGCACCAACCCCTGGGGTGCCCCAGAAATGACGGTTTTGGTAACGAAACCGCGTCCCTCTCGTACATCAGCTGCCAGTTCCTCAGGTAATCACTCACTATGGTGAGGAGCTACCGAGGTAACCTAAATGTTCTTTCCAGTGATCGGAATGTTACATCATCGTGCCGAGTTGAACGCGTTTTCTAAGTCTAGCGTGAACAGCACCACGATCGGACGAGCCAAGTGGCACGCCTGATTCGCACGTGTCACCGAATCCACAACCTCCATGATGGCCCTGAGTGTCGAAAACATTTTTGAACCCATTTTATCGGGTCGAGAAGTTACCTGCCGCTCGTACAGCCTCTCTGATTCTCGGTTTCAAGAGCCTGTCCACAGGGCCTTCAGAAGCCTGTTCAGAGGGCAACATTTCGCCACCAGTTTCAGCACCTCTAACGGTACGTTGATCAAAAAACCGCAATGGTGTGTAATCTCTAACCTGGTAGTCCGGGGAGAGTCCGTCCACGATGTTCCGCATCTTCTCAGCCTCCATCGGCACGTACCCGGGACCCTGGACGAGTTTCCTCATGACCAGCCTGTACCCCTGTCCCGTGGGGTCGCTTTTCATGTCTCCGCGCAGTACGCTCCAGCAGCGCGCCTTGCTTTGCCTGATCGCTTCGATCAGTTCTCTTTTGGCTCTTGATATTTGAATAATATAACATTTATAATTAGAAAAATTTAGGGAATCAGAGAATGATAACAATGTAATTGCAACAGTTCTTACCCTATTAATAGAATTTTGAATGAACCTATACGTCAAAAAATTCAAAATACTTTAATATGTTTTTACTTTTTAATCTATGGAAAAAATAAACCGCAAGGTTGTTTGTTGTGGGAAACAAAACAATCGAAATTATAAAAAAATAACTCACAGAGTTGACTACATTTAATTTCCAGCGATTGAATTTAGAATAATATTGTTGTAGTATATAGTTGTGAGCTAAGCACTAAGAAAATCATGGTTATATTAAATGTGTGAGGGACAACAGTATTTTGGTTGTATTTATCTCAAATATTTTTATGAGAAATGTTATTGATATATTAAAAAAAAAATGTTTGTTCATCCTGTTTATTGCATAAAGGAGTGAGTGAACAATTTATCTCGCTACATTCCTGACTTCACCTAAGCCATAATCTAGGTTATAAATGTCAGTGTAGCTGCTTGTTTTGTATCAATTTCGACTTAATGACATAATTTCAACGTAGCTCATCCACTAATTGAAGTTTGAGGTTTACTTGCTGATTTTTAAACGAAGCACATTTTGTGTAGAGTATTGTTTCAAATAAATTGTGAATTTGAATATTATGTAAAACGGGCTACTGTGAATCAATTACAAAATGATCATATGATTAACTGATACATTTTCAATTTGAAAGTTGAAATTGTTAATTTTTATATTAACAATAGGAATGCAATACTTATTACGCAATTAGCTTTAAAAATAAATTAACTCATTTTTATCGTCACAACCCAAAGACAAGTCGAAAGAATATTGTTAAGTATCAAACAGTTTATATTTAATTTCAAATTATATAGCAGAAAACCTTCATTTTAAAGTGTAATTATTCTAAGTTTTTTTCAAATAACATTTTCGAATAATTAAAGCTTTAAACCATAAAGAAAAGTTTCGTAAATGAAAATATATGTATCATATTAACCGTTTAACAAAAAAAAATTAAATTCACATTACTAGGGCCTAAGGTAATGTTTCCGCACGAAGTCAAGTTTTTTAGTATATGACCGAGTAATGATAAGAAACTTTAGTCCCCGTGATGAACTATATTTTTCGTTATAGTACCACTAACTACTTAAAAACCTAAATTTTACAACTTGTTTACCTTTAGAAGATTCCTCCCAACGATGCTTTAATATTTTTCTTGTAATTTAAAACAATCAGCCGATTTTCTGCTTCACTTGTGTTTAGTTGACTGGCAGTAACAAACTTGTGGTGTATCAAACACATTTAACTATCACTTTGTAAATTCTTCAGTACAAAAGTAACAGCTGAATTTATTGATTTCAGTTGATTCTTTTCCTCTCTAGGTAGTAAAAAGTGCTTCTTTAGCCCCACAACACCTGTAATAAAAACTACCGTTTTCGTAGTGGTATAACGTAAATATTTGTTGACAACTAATTGTCACTTGCAAAAAGAGATTAAATGATTTGGAACCAACTATAATCAAATGAATGTAATATTTTAGCCATCGTGCTTTGCCGGGTGTATACTGTATAATGTTTATTTCTATGTCATAATGTTTTTAATTATGTATTTATTACGATTCAACCTGAAATGTGTATTACTAAATCACCGACTATAGGTTGTATAAATACATTTTTCGTAATCTCTGCTAACATTCTACAATATGACGAGGATAGCAAAGGAGAAAAAAATAAAGATTGATTATCTGACCCACCTTACTGGGGAAATTTCTTCGCGCTTAAGGTTTTCTAGCAAACATAATTTTGTTTACTTTCTCATTTTGCGTGACTGTGAAATAGACCTGTCGTAAACCTTAAATTAATACCAACCAAATCAAGTTCCTTTATTACCGAATATTATTTAAGCATCCGTTCAATTATTTTACCTATCTTCCGAATTCGTTTCATAGCAATATGTTACGATACAAAAATATTTTTGATAAAAAATATTGTATACGATGATTTTTATGTTAAATTAAATTATCATTTTAACTTATTTGCTTCCGTACATCAAAGAAACCAAATATATGTTTCATAATCAGCAAGTTATTCTTCACCCCACTTTTAAATTCTAAGTTACCTCCAAAGACAACTTTCCGTAATCTATTTACATAGAGGAGCAAGATCAGTTAGGCCTACAACAATTACGAGAGTGCTGTCCACAGGGCTTTGTAGATTAGAGAACTGCTTCGAGGGAAGCGTTAACACAACAATTGCGGTATGTACCAATGCCTGCGGCATTGTTAATCTAGTCATCTGTGGTATATACTAATTCTGTTTAGATTTTCTATCATATTACAAGGCTTCACTAATTAATTTGCGTGATTGACTCATATAAAAAAATGGAGTCTATTTCTTCATAATCAAAGTATTTTAGTGCGCCGGCTAAGTCAAGTAGCAAGTAGAAAAGTACTTATTTTTTTAAACTTATTTTAGGCAACTATGTAAATAGTTGCCATAGCAACTATCTACATCATCCCTATAATCACGGTAAAAATCGTGTAGTTAAAAACAGAATAGAATCTAATTATCATTTTGTATTTCTTATAAAAATATCTGACATTTTCCCGTTTATTGTGAATATCTTGTATAAAACTGTACTTGGACCATAACCAAGCCTTGTTCTCGTCTGGTTCCGGATTAAAATGTTTTAAATTGAGTTGTTAATATGTCTAAATACAATACAGGCAAAAAAGAGGAATTCTACGATAACATGTAAAATATTTCGATTTGTAATGCACAGGCTTTTGTTATGTCTTTTGTTGTCATTTATTTTTACTTATCAGACGGCAGCTAAGAAGTAAAATGCTGGCTCTGTAAGTCGAACGTCACTGGTTCGATCCCAGTCACGGGCGAGTTGTTCCATAATGGACTGTTTTCTCTGGCGTGCCAATGTGGCTATTGACGCTACGATGGGCGTCTTAAGATCGCCTAAAATAAATTTGGTTTATTACAATACAATTAATTTATGTTCACTGGTGTTAAGCAAGTTTCTTTTTAATATCAGTTAGAGATTGTACAAAATAACTGCCTAAGACATCAAATTATTACGTCTAACTTTTGTAATAATTCCTATTTGGCACCAGCTCCATCCCGGATATAATTTAAAGGACTTTGTGGCCGGTAAAGGGTCTCTAAATCAGTTTAATGGTCACGCTACAAGGATATTTGGCTGACAAACGCCTTTGAATTTACTGCTGAATAGCCAGTGGTCACTATAGTAGTGACGCATATTGGGGGTAATAGAGGTTCCCTACTGCTTCAAGAGGAAATCAGCTAAAAATTTTATACATAACTCGTTGTTGACAATATCTATGTAGTTTTCCTAAATTAAAAGATGCTTTTTTTAACTTCTTTATGGGGTGAATTTTGATAACATCAAACATATTAGTTAATTAATTTTCTTTTGTTGATAAATAATTGACTATATGGATATGGATCGTCGTTAAAAAATTTATATGATCGATGATGAGGAAGTAAGCACTATTATTAGCCCTACCTTCGCAATATGCACGTTGATTGGATTAAGTCATTAATTATACGTAACATAGTGATTTAGTACTGGCAAGCGCAATCATGATATTAGTTATTCCAAAATAGTGTTCGAAGATAGGCATTTTCAAGAAATTTTAATTTGTCTTATAATGGAAACATTTATTTAAAATAATTGTTGATGCAAATTTTAAAATTGTAAACAAAAATTTACTTTTGGTTTGAATATTATCTCTTACGCACTCAACCTTGTTCCACTTAAAAAATAGCTGATGGACTATAATCGTAAGCCACATTGCAGTTATTTACGCAAATTATGCTAGAAACTGTTGGGTGAAATAGACACAGCTAAGTGTCATTATTATCTCTTATTTGTGCAAATGTAGCGTTGACCTGTCTACTACTTGAAAGCAATGTAAAATTTGTCGATAAATATAATATGAAATATTGTATGAAATTTTGGTAAAACTTATATTTTATGTATTTTAAATTAAATATTTAGAGTTCCTCATCAAAATGCCTGGCAATGTTTCATCTCATATTAGGGGAAAATATTTATACTATAAAAACTTAGGTACATGGAGACAATTATGTTTGTCATGTTAACTGTAAAAGGAAGTTAATTACGGTACAGGAATTTTCCAGATGACGGTGCGTTAAAAATTGTCTTATATAATAAACCTTGCATAGTGATTAGGAACTGTAGGATTATGCATAAAGTAAACTAATTACTTTAAATAAAAACTATTCCACTAATGGAGGATTTGGTTTTGAAAAGATAATAATTTATGTCTGATAACCTAATATAATATTATATTATAATATAATGTAATAATAAGGAATTACGTACTTGTAATTATATTTAGCTCTTAACATGTTATGAAGCGTCTTTTAATAATTCAACAACAACAATAAAAGTATAAAAATTATTGCTTGAATTGTTTGGTACTCATGCTATTAAAAGCTTGAAATATTTCTTACGTTACTCAAGGTGTAAGCTCTATAAATCACTTTCCTTGATAATTTTTAAGTAATTACAAAACTTAGTAACTTTCCAAAACATGTATCAAGAACATTAATACATGGTCAAAATATAATCACTAAGGGTTTTTCTAAACTACCATGATATTTTCTATTATATAAATTATCTTATTAGATAGAGTAATCAGCCTTTATTATTGTAATTGTTGACTTAAAATATTATGTCTCCCTGTGAAGAATACTTATTTTACATGACAGTCCTTGAGATGATTTTTAAATTTTTATATATTGTTTCATACTCAAAAAAAGCAATGACAAGAATTAAAAGAGGGACGACATTAATAGGTGGTTCCTCAAGTTCGGCATGTCAAAAGTTTTTGACTTTCCATTGTGTGTATGTGTTATAAGTATGGAGTAATTATTTGTTACTGACATATAGTTTACAAATAGTAAGTAATGGACACTTATTTCAAAAGTTCTTCGATAATAATAAATGATGCTACATGAGAAACAGGTACAGCGTAAAGAGTTAATGATTTGACTCCTCAGAGGTGTTTATTTAAGATAGAAAACTTAATGTTATTTTCATCTTAACTATGTTAGTTTTTCTAGGAATATTCTGACATTATGTTTATCGAGAAGTATAATACTGCATGGGCACAAACATCAACTGCAAACACTAAAGTTATGTTCTCTAAGATTATAAGTTTATCATTTTGGAACCAGCCAACCAAATATTTACATATGCAGTTTGAACGCAAACACAAACAAACTCCGGTTGCATTCTGTGCAAAAACTATTCTCACAAATTAGTTAGAGATATTTGCGTGTTTGAAGAGATGTTATGCACGAAAAACTACCGTCAATTTTCTTTATCAGAAAATATATTTCTATTCTTGGCTGCGTAACACTTAATTATTCATAATAATTAAACACTAAGTGCTATAGTTGTTCTTCATTATTTTTCTGACGAACAGATGCAAATGAAAACAAAAACTGATGACTGATCAGTGGTCTTTTTCAACATTAAAATCCGTATGGCCAAAGAATAAAAGTCCAATAATCATAATTTCGGGTAAAAACATATTTTATGCCTTCTGCACATAGCCCACTCAATACTGACAACCAAGCCAAATTAACGTGACGCTCTTCACGGGTTATTAATTGAGTTAACAACAGCATACAAATGATATAACAATTAGGGAAATATTTTAATTGATATACCAATTAAGGAGTGAAGAGTACTTTGATAAAAAAAGTTAATTTTGAGTACTTTCAAACACCGTTTTAATATTAAGCTCTTTTGAGCGAAAGAGGATTACACTTTTCTCCAAACACTTTGATTTATAATCAGCTCAGTGGTAATATTTGGTTCAATTAAAACTAAAATCATGGTGAACAGGCAATTTTCCTCCTAAAGCAGAAAAAGTAAAACATAAACACTCTAGAGCATCTGAAAAAAGGTGATAGTTTAATAGTCTATGGTGAATAAGTTAATTTGGATCGTATTAAAAAATAAATTGATTCAACTTTTCACGGATGACTAAAATTATAAAAACAACGTGTGAACACAATGTATAACGGTGATCACGTAGCACAAACAAACACACTGTCTTTCGCAGGTGCCTTGAACGACAGCAGCTGCGATGCTCTAGACGAGAGGTTTTCACAATACGCAGTTACATTACTTACAGCCACTGCGTGTCAGAAGAAACAAAATGAAAGAGATAAAATATTTAAAAATTGTTTCGATTGAAAATTTGTACTAAAACATGTTTCCAATGGTTGAATACATAATATATAAAATAACTTTATCCTTGCCGAATACGGGATGGGTGTTAAAAAGAGCGACATTTAATAATTTTGATTTCTCTGACGTTGCAAATGCTCGAGGGATTGTCTTTGCGATAAATGACCACTTCAAATAATGTCATTTTGACGTTAGTTAAGGTTGATCACAAGCGAACAGTGTGCACAAAAATAACTGATATAGGCACATTTTTCAAAAATAATGACTCTTCTATTTTTTCTTAACACTGATTTTGTTGGTCATCATGATGGTGCCAATAAAACTCCAAAGCAAATATTGAACAAATTAATTATTTTATAAAAATTGGCGATAAATAGTTTCGGACTATTTATCGACGAAAAAACAGTTACATCGAAATACAGAAATTGGAACAGAAATACAAGTTGCCAAAGGACCTTTACGGCAGCGTTGTTTATAAATAACAGATGTATTCGTCTAAAAATAAAATCAGTAACCAAGACACAATGATACACTAACCAACGGTAATCTATGATAACTAACCCCTGAATTGCAGTATACAAATGGCAATTTCCCCAAAAAGATCATTTCAACCGAGGAAAAATGTTTTAAAGTGGTCGCTGTTTCTCTATGGCACCTGAAATCTAATATATTCAACAAAAGTATTTGAATTTTAATCAAGCACTTTGGAGGAAAACGAGCATGATATTGGTTAAAATTACTCTCACGCAATCTCTCAATAGGACTTGTTATTTAGTCACACAACTAATGATTATGTAAACGTAAAATCTATTAAAATTGTGTGCAAGTGTTGACAAATAAATTATTAATACATATTATAAAAGCAAACGTGCGTATGCATGCGAAACTTCTATACTTTTCAAGTTGTACAATAGATTTGTTTTATTTCTTTTGGATTCAAAATCAAAGTAGAACTTGTCTGTTGTATGAAGACTACAAAAAATACAAAAAAATTACAAAAAGACTACAATATTGACAATGAGACATAATAATTTCCACTTATAGCAACATTGTAAAGCCTTGGAAATAAAAACAAGGCATGCAATTTGGATAACAAACTTTTACCTAAGGAAGTAAATTGTACCAAAACATTCTTTAAAAATTAAATATCAAGGAAATATCAGTTTTCTTGTTATTTATATATGATAAATTGCCTTTATAATATGAGTGCATGGAGAAGGTCGGCATGGTAAATAGCCTGTATCCTGGAATCACCCTTCCCCAACACCTGGGACAATGTTTCTCCATAACTTCGTTATTCTTTCAACAAACGTTATTTATGAGAGATAAATTGGAACCTCGAGGGAAAATATTGGACTTTAATCACTCAACACACAAACAGCTATTACCGTCCTGTATCGGGGTCACAAAAACATACAAGACCTTTAAATTCTTGACTTCTGAATTGGACTGTACAGTTGAAGATTTCCGCCGACGTTTCGGAGAAATTGCAGTAAACCATTTTCAGGGCGAATAATTTAGTCGCACACAACACAAACTACTTTATTACGTTATCAGTAACAAAGTAGTTTGTGTTGTGCGTGACTACGTTATTCGCCCTGAAGATGGAGTTCTGCAATGTCTCCGAAACGTCGGCCGAAATCTTCAACGATACGACGCGGTCCAACCCAGAAGTCAAGAATTTAACATCTTGTGAAAATGACCGTGAAAGCCTACATTATTTTTTGATACAAGACTTTTATTCAAATTTTCAAGAAAATGTAGACATTATGACTAGATATATAATCTATTAGCCTGGTTATTTTTTTAACACAAATAATGTGAGATTGTAAAAGAAGCAATAGTTTGCAATTAGTTTGTAGGAGGTTCAACTCTAGTTATCCTCTTTAGTTTCAGTTTCCACGGACTAGCCATTAGTAATTCAGCCAAGCAATGTTGCCAAGATTACCAGCGTCACAATCGTTCAAAGCATCTGTTGTTCACAAGATTTGTTAGTAAAACGTGATCAAGGATCGAATGTTGCTATTGAAGTAATTATCGGTTTGTGCTGTGGGGATTATATTAAGTCAATTTCTTGGTTTTCCGTTAAGATTGACAAACTAACTTTAATCTGTCCATCCAAGATTTTTGATGTGCATAGAATAGTCGTTGGCAGCCTATAATATGAGATCTCAGATATACAACTAGTTAATAATAAAACAATATATATTACCATTTACCTTAATGCAAACATGTAATTACATACTTTGAGTTAAAAATGCAACAAAAAATACCGAAACACTCTAGTCGACCGAAAACGTACTCTAAGATTTTTTTACGATTGCATTTGGAAAACATGTATAAATCTAGGAATATAATAGGCTTCATAAATTTAATCAATCAGCACTCTGATGTTTATTAAAATTACTTTTGGTAGCAGTAAATATTCACTTAGACGTAAATATTTAAATATTTAATAATGTTAATATCTAATCAGCTTCTCTTTAAGAAAAGTCTTTAAGATGCTTCTCTTTAAGATAACTAAGTATTTGGAGGAACATTTTTAAGGTTTATGTTTCACCATAGGCCTGATTTAAAATTTACATTTTTTACCTTTAGACCAATAGATAAAACCTTGTTTTGAGAAGAGAATATATTAAGCTGTCATTGTTATGTTAAGGCGGGGCGTTAAAACAGTCTGGAATTCCAAAGGGCGCAATAAATCTAGAGAAACATTCAAGTTTAATCTGCTAAGAGTGCCTTGTCTCTTACCCAATAAGGTCCACAGGAGTTCTTATACCTTTGATCATTAATACCGTTGTAAAAGTTTTATTATTTATTTAATTACCGCTTTATATAGTCAATGAATGAATTAATTTATTTATTATTTTTTGATCCAACGGTTACATTATTTTACTATTGTTTTATACAGTAATAAAAGCTATCAGTGAGATTGACAAAATAAAATAAATATATTATAAAAGACTATTTAAAAAGGCTATTTTAGCGAATTTCCTTAAAGGAATAAGCTATTACGGTAGTACTCATGGTAAGACCTAAGTCCGAGACCATGTTAACTTTTCATTTTGGGCCCCCCAGAAGCACCACTCGTTTGAATTTATATATATATATATATATATATATATATATATATATATATATGTCTGTTAACACGATAGCGGTCGTAAATATGGTCCGATCTTAATGAAATTTAGTACAGAAGTGTAAAGTGGTAATCACTTGGACGAGTTCGTGAACCAGCCCGATCGGACCACCAGAAGGGGGGGTAAAGGGGGATAAACCCCCCAAAAATGGGTTTTTTGAGTTTTTCACATAGAAAAATAAAATTTGTCAAATTTTTGTTGGACCCATTGAATTCAGCTCAAAAAAACAAACAATTTAGTAGTTTTAATCACTGCTCTATGTCCATTGGTTACCGAGATATTGAAAGTGGTAAACACAGTACGTTGTCTCAATGTTAACCTTATGGGAAATAAGTAAAATTCTATATCTCGTTTATTTCTCAACATATCTTTATAAAACCTGGTAAATGACTTATTCTAGTTCAGATCTACTAAAAATTGAATTAAAACCAACCAGTTCAAACATACCTGTAGCAGCAAACCTGCATACTCATTCCCCATGTTATTGTTATGGAGCTTTCAAAAACATGTCAAATCCCGCTATGTTGGATTGAAATATGTTGTTTTACACTTGAAATTCGCTGAGTATGCAGGTCTGCTGCAACGGGGGTATTTATGGTATATAGAGCTTTAAAAAACAGTATTAGGAACCCTCAATACCTATATCCTTCAATCTTGGGTACACACGCAACAATCAATTTTGTAAACTTATTTACAGCGTTGAATGTTTATGAAACAAATTGGACAACATTGGACCATAAGGCGGACCAAACGTTAACGTTTATTTTAACGTTTTTATTTTGTTTATAAAACACTTGTGCTATTAACGGCTATTGGATGTTTAAAAATAAAAAAAATAAAACCTTACTTTGTGGGGTAACTCTTGTAATAAGTAGATTTATTTTAACTACGCATCATCTAGGACAAAGAATTTAATTAACTGCTGTAGTCCGCTCCGACTAAAGGCAGTTATGATACAGATTGCTGTGTCTTCCTAAATAGGAATTATAATCTTCAATAGGAAATAATCCTATTTCACTTTGTTTTAAGATGTATACCAGGTTACGAACAAATACAAGTGTCTTTAACTTCGAATATTATTTCATTCACAAAACAGTCATGATTCACTTAAATTAATAATATTCCCGAGAAAACATTAATTAGTTTCTTTCAATTGAAGTGGTAACATTTAGCTATGCGGTAAGGATTTGCTTATTTAGAAAATTGAAGGGATTATACTTAATTGTTTACGAGAATAAATATAATTGATCATGAAGAATTACATTTTATGATAAATAGGAAAAAAATAATAAGACAATTTATATTACACTTTTTTAGCTACATTTGAAGAGGAAAGTCAAATTCAATTACTGGCGAGCAAAGATTGTAACCCCGGGGTACAAACAGAACAGATAGCAAAGTTATGTCGACTCAGCTTATAAGTTTATCAGCGTAGAAAGTAGCAAACTAAATGTTTACGCTTTGGAAAGTAAACAGAATCACATCATTTAAAGTTTTACTCACCTTGTCTAATATAAATATTGATCCTTCGAATAATGTTTACCGAGCCTATAAATACTACTTACTCTTTCATAGTTTATGTTTTATACCGTCGTTAATAATTAATTAATATTGTGATTTGCGATAGCCTAATTTGACGGTAAACTAATTAACAATCAAAACAGAAAACGTTAGAAAATGAAGAAACCTTTAGTTTTTAGTGAGATGTTATATGATTTTACCAAGTAATAAATAAAAAGTCGTTACAATAAAAAATAAATTATATTAAAATTTTAAATAAATATCATAAAAATTTTATCATAACTTACAAAAGAGGATTAATATTCTAAATATAATAAGTAAAAATACTAGTGTCAAAAGTCAGAACGAAATCATTTACTCTTGTTTTTTTCTGACAATGTTTACATTTTTATTTTACAAACAATTCATAATTAATCATCTGTTTTCTCATATAAATTAATATACGAATCATACAGATAAATAGTGTTAAATTTTCAAACAAAAAGTATTCTCTAAATAAAGAAATAATTTAACATCTTAATAAATATGATAGATCGTTTATGGATAGTTGTTAATCATCCTGAGTTAGTTATTCTATTGCCATAACAACTGCAATCGTTACATTACATCATGCACAAACACATGGTGACATAAAAAACTAATTTCAGAGTATCGTGTAGGAGCTATAAAAAGTTTGTACGGGCTTCACGACATGTGCTTTAGTTACTGCAGTGCACCTATAAAGTTTGGATTATATTATAAACACTGAGCATCCAAAGTTTACCTTTAGCATTTTAGAATCTATTTCCTTTAATTTTATCTAGTTACAGTAATATTTGGGTTATCGTTCGTTATAAAATGTATTTATTCGATTCCCTGCGATCTGTTCTTGAAGACATATTACAGAAATCATAAACATGCTGCAGATGCTTCTTTAGATTTGTTCTTAAATATAGCCGTTAATAAAACATTACTAATTCTAGTTCCGTGACTTTATTCCTCCTGAAATTAACTTCAGATGTTTCCTTATTAGTTACGGAACGTAAAGTTGAAATACACATAAACACGAATTCATAAATAAAAAGAAATTTTAAGAAGTCCTAAATGTCATTACAAAATTTCCTAGAATTTTAGATTTATAGTAAATAGTAATAGTTGACAGCACTGCTTCACGACTCTTAACGATCAACTTGAATTCTGGGTCAGATATATTCACTAGCGGAGGGTAGGATAGGAAACTCTTTCTCTCTTGAAGTTAACAGATTAATTCCCTGTTTTGCGAATATATTTTTTGGATTTTTTTATTAAACTAGGCTATTCCTTTTTAATTATTATAGTACAACCGGAAATATATGTTCAGAAATATACTTTATAGTTCTCAATCCTACTAATGTAAGCTAAGGCCTTATGTATGGTACGCTAGCCCATTTTTACTGGAGTCATATGTATGTAAAAATATATGTTCTAGCTTATATCAAACTGGATGTTGTTTATTCGTTACCAACTTTCTCAGTAATGATATTAATCACGATGTCAAGTCAACGTGATAATCAAGACATTAATGGAAATGTTAATATTAACCTGTTATACAATGAAAATGCAGCAAGGTTACAGGGCCGGTAAAAGTAAGTTTTATTCTAAATCGACCAATTCGTATATTAAACGTAAACGGAAATTCGTTACACCTTTTGTAACAGTGCACAAAGCTATTAGGACTGCAGAGGCACTTATTGGGTAAGGGAAAAAGCCTCCTCACTCAGCAGATTAAACCTGGATCACTCTCTATTTTCGTTGATATTGAAATGTATTCTTGTTTATCAGTTTACCTAGAGACTGTGAAATAATAGATATAAATTCTTGTTTTATTCTAAAGGTCCATAGCCATTTTAAACAATCTCTTTTTTGTCATACGATTTTAGAAACAAAAATTGACATACACAAAATGTGTTAAGAGAAGAATTGAGCGTAGGATTTTATTTACGAAGGTTTTGTTTATTACACGATTTATTGATATCAAACTAAAAAAGTCATAAAACACTCATTTATTATTTATATTTATTATTAAAAAAATAAATCATAATTATTTATTAGTATCCTGCAGTATTACAATCATAACATCAGTCATTATTGTACATGGACTTTTCTACTTTGTACTGACAAGATGTGTTTAAGCAACTTCTTGGTAAGAAATATATATAAAAGCTTACAACCTGTAACATAATACACCGTAAACCTATCACATACAGCGCTTGTATATTCTTAGGTTAGCTTCAGAGGACTCTAAGATATAGCCAATCGAGAACTTCCAACTTCTTAATAATCATAAAATATTATTTTATATTTATTTGAAGTTTCTTCATAATACACATCTTTTTCTCTCAACCGAAATTAATTTTGATTTCGTCATTTAGGCCTAAAGTGAAAATAATTTAGTTAAAGTGTATTTAAAAATTGGTATAACATGCAGTAGTAACTTAAAAAATAAGTTATTTGTTTTTTTCCATCCAGGAAAGACAAGCTACTCTTGAGTTTAAGCTTGCCGCAGTGATAGTAAAATCGAAATATGTCTCATAACTTGAACTCTTAAAGCTTTTAAACATTTTGAAATTGTAGATAAAAATTAAAATTATTCCAGGGTTATTTTACGTCATTAAATATATTTGATTGTACTGGTGCACTATTCAAATATCATTTTGATATAGAGTAGTACAAAATTGTACAAAACAAAATTGTAAATAGCAAAATAAATGTTTTTACGTTTTCAATAAGATTAACGTTAAGAATACTAACCCCATATTTTTACATGTTAAATAAATCTCCATTTCTTAAAAGAATTTAGTATGTATCTTTGACATATTTTTAACTGCAAAGAATGGTTCCCTATGAAATTAGTGATAGAAAAACATAATTTGGTTCTGTATTAGAGAAGCAATAACCTGGCCGAAAATTGCTCATCAAATAGCAATTTCAACATTATTGCCCTTTGGTTGCATTACGACGTTGATTTCAACAGCCGAGCTACATAACTAGAAATAGCTCGAGTGTGTTCGGCTCGCCATAGTTTTTGGTGACGATTTCATCCTAGTTTTACCTCTCAACGTTACCTAATCAAACTTTTTACCACACTACGACGTGATCAACTACTTTTCAAACCTCAAATGGGGCCAAAAGCAACGTTTCATTATAACGGACCCCAAAAAATTTAAAGAAGTGAGTGTACGAATTCCGTAAAGTTATATTTCATTTTATTACAAATATTGCTATTATTTTCCCGTGACCAAATTAAAATGATTCGCAAATAATGAATCGCATGTTTGGAGCAATAAGAACTGTACATGGTAAATGAAAAAGTAATAGTTTTCAACGTTTCAAAGTGATTCCAAACTGCAATCAGTCCTCAGTAAACATTTGTAACAATTGCATTTGTGACATTTCTCACCAATTTCAATTACATTCAAATGAGAAAAAAATTCCTTTTGAATCATTTTACGTTAGCTATACATTTAATGTAGACATATTCCGTAAAGTGGCAATATTTATTTATTCGCCTTCATATAGTCGTATTAATGGAGCTGCCAGGTTGTAGAGGGAGGGAATTAAACTTATCTTTCGCCATCGACATGTCTATCCATCATGATAACCAAACGAAACCCCCATGAATAGCTTATAGTGGTGGGATACTACCATAGAGCTGAATGCAAGGTGGATGAAAAATCATGTTTAGATTTGGGATACGTCCACATAAAATACAGTGCGACTGAGTGGTGGTTGAGACCAATATCTGAGCCGGAGCAATCAGGAACAAAGCAGGTCGTAGCAAAGTCCTTACCAACTGCTGGGTGATATCCCTTTCCGTCCCAAGCATAGAAATACTTGAAAAACATTTCTTTTGTGATTCTAGTTTATTTTAGGTCTAAATATTACAAAAATAACAATCATTACCCAAAATAGTCCTTAGTATAAACGTTAGAAACATGAGTAAAAAAGTACTCATTGGGACTCTAGTCAGGGAAATTTCCGCTCATGTGGTAGTATTTATAGGTATGTATAATAACATAAAAGATTATAAAAATAATAGAGATATTTAAAATAAAAATAAGTTTATCAACAATTTAGTTTATTTTTCATTATTGTTTTTATCGCTAATTAATTTGAGAAATTAAATATGAATAATAATTTTTCTCCATGTCACAGAGTCCCACTGATAACCTTTTTACTCATGATTTATTTTCCCCCTGACTAGGTTAGGAATAGAAATAAAGACCTGGCAAGTGGCCTTTTGAAAACTTTTTGAAAGCTTTTTGAAAATAAGGATTAATGCACAGTATTTTTTTTATTGGTGTAATGATTGTATATCTTACTTAAAATAATCATCAAAGTGTGTGAGTTTGCCGGTGACTGTCTAAGGAACATGCCAACCTTAGTCAGTAACAAGGCTACAAGATCGCGCCACTATCATCACGATCATCACACTCATCCTTCATTCATATTCAGGGTAACGTCCTCCATGAGGTACCTGTCTTATCAAAGTGATTAAGTGATTAAGAACCTTGACTAGCAGACAATTTCCTGTTAAAAAAAAATCTGGTGAAAGCAGCTGAGATTCCAGTTCTGCCAACCCTCAAACAATTAATTTCCCTTTCATATTGTGATAACATTTTGCATCATTGGGACTTTACAGAATCAGGACACTTAAAAACAAATCATGATGAAAATTTTCATCATCGGGACGGAAAGGGTTGTCCACATTAGTGCGACTGAGAGGTGGTTAAAACTAATATCTGAGCCGGAGCGATCAGGAACAAAGCAGGTCGTCGCAAAGTCCTTACCAACTGCTGGGTGATATAGTACATAAATCAGCTGTTGACCATAGTAACTTTAATTTTTTTTCATTTTTCAATCCTTACTTAATTAAGGACCCTAATTTTCTGACGGAATTTCGAGACGTGCTGTCTTTATCGCAGATTTGTTGAAGAGAATAAATAAACCTAACTGCGCCTTGGGAATTACAGGCTGAACGGACATGTTTATGTTTAAGATCTTTATTAATGTGAAATAACTAGAATTTAAGGACTTTGAGAAAGCAAGAACGTGTAGTGTATTATATGTTTGTAATTGGTTGCAGCGTTTTTTTATCCTGGTTGGGTCTTTTTGATGGATCACCTGATTTATTGTTATTTTATTTGGTTTAAGTTGTTTGATTTCCTGCTAGTTTTTGTCTACTTTTATTGAGAAGTTAGTTGAACGTTGATGGAAGTTAGTCCAACTGATAAAGGTGAACGATAAGACACTGGAAACCCTCCTTCTTACGCGTCATGGTAACATTTTAATTAGATTGGAATAAGCTCTTTAGGGAAGAAATGTACTGACGAAGAAAGATTAGATATATCATTTTGTTATAATCAAAGTATATTATATAAGATTTAAAAATACATATATGAAGGTAAATTTAGCAGTTCTACGATGTTATCACTATGTTTTTGCCTTTGCGTTCCATCAAAAATAGACCTTAGGCCTTTTGCTAATTTCTTCGTTATATACTACGTGCCTAGAGGCAATTACATTGCTGATTGCATGTAAATGGACCCAAGCCATTCACATGCTAATTCTGGTCGAAAAACTGGGGTGAATTAAGTCTTAACGTGAATATCACGTTATAAAATGCTTTTAAGATAATTGCCAGGGTAATCAAAATCAAATATAGGTTATGGTAGTGAACTGTTTTGTTAGATATGGAAACAATTTTCTGGCGATTAAAAAAAGTACAAGTAAAACCAACAAAATTTATGCATACCAATTATATTCTGGTTTAAATAATCGTATGTTTATTAGATATATTTCATATCACAACGTTTCTGTAATCATCAAACCTGCAAGACATTTTAACTTTGTTTAAATAAGTGCATAAATATTTAGTCGCATAGTATGACATCATGATTATGATTTTTTATGAAGTGGTACTTAAGTCATGGTATTCTTTTCGTTTCATCATAAAAGTAAGTCAAATCACGGCATAATTATTGAGATAATAGGAAACGTAAATAAACTGAAAAATACGTTTTGCTATCAAATTAAAACTTAACCCTTCAAATAAAGGGTAAGAAGTTTAATAGATATGTTTTAATAGCCACGCAAAACAAATAAAGTTTGATAATCAGAAACTAAAAATTTAATGTTACACCTAGCTCTGAAAAAAATAACTGTATTGAGTATCACCGCATTTATCCATAAACTCAGTTTGACCCTGTGTTTCGGTCTTTATAAATATGAGCTATATATTTTAAATGGTCTTTTTTCTTTTCAGGTTAACCATCGTATAATCTTAGGTAACCTCAACATTTTTGTTGGAAAATCATATTTAAAATTTTCTTCGATATTGTATGCATCAATAAATCTATTTTTTCACCTATATAATCCTGACTATAGCTTTTTTTCATATCCTTTGATTATAAAGTAATATTTTCCGATGAATGTTGTATGATTGCATAGACTATTATTTTATCACCACGGCGAAGCTGTTATCATTTACCTTGCTGCAACCGTAAAATTTACCATTAAGGTAAATTATTACGATTCAATTATATGTTTCCTATATTCAGTTTTGAATATGCAAGTGGGCATGATATTTTTTATTAATTTCTTTTAGCGATATTTGTAAAATAGCTAAAACTTAACAGTCGGCGCAAAGCAAAATTAAAATTTCGTTTATAGAAATATAGATATTTTGTTAGGAATGATAGGAGGAATAATCTTGACTTATTCCAACAAGTAGATAATATGGCATTACGCGGGACTTAGTGCGTACGAGTAAATTACTGGAAAGTCTATCAACATTCTTGGTCCTCTAAATTTCATTTACACATTCCCCAGGCTCTGTTGAGACGAATTTCTTTGTTTACTTTAGAGTAAGTTAGGTGTTGATAGCCGTTAATAACTAATAATGTAAAATAATCAATATACAGCCATTTATACGGGCGATATGGTCCAATACACAGCCCCTTATGGTACGAGTTTCATATCTGATCTTCTTCCGTTCGTTCCTATAGCAGACGATTAAACATCTGATTTTCTTAGAAAACAATATCGAATGATCTACCGATGGTCAAAGTTCGATGTACTGTTTGTTAGACAGAATTGATATCCGGTTCCATTGTATTCCATATCGATTGTTTTGTTATATTATGAAAATATATTTATCGATAGTATTTTTAGTACAAGAAGGCGTATGATGAGAAATAAGGTAAGTTGTGTTTAGTTAGTTAACTAGCCCATAGTAACGTTTTAATTTAGTGTTAATGTTTAATTTAATTTTAGTTGTATCATATTTACGTTTAGTATGGTTTATTGTTCGTGAGAGAATTGAATAATATAATTGACAATGGTTTCGGTATTTGTTTGTTATCGAAGTTTCTTCATTACTGACGGTTGTTGAAACAGTACATCGGTTAAACACGATAGGTTGATAGTTGATATCGGATAACCGAAACCTGAACTGAGTACCGAGAAGTTCAGTTATCAAACATTAGCATTAAAGGTATACAATCGACCCTTGCAATCGATGGTAAACATAACCTAGAAGATCAGATATGAAACTCGTACCGCCGCTTATTGGGGAAGGGGGTACTATGCTTGGGTTCTATGGTACCTATTAATATGATAAAAATCATACAATGAGGCAAAAAACACTCCTATTACTTTAGATATACCAAAAATGTACTTATACATTTGTAACACCCCTTCTACTTAAATTATTACTAACTTAATTCTATTTTTGCAGGTAACCATGATGAAGTCTTTTTAAAACGAGAACAAATATAGGCGACTAAGAGTAAGTTAAAATTGCTTATTTATATTTCTTATACTTTATTTTTCTGAATTCTCAAAAGCTATTCGAACAAAATTTACTAAGAAGTATAATTAAATATTATCCTTAGTATGAGCGGGAAAACATGCAGACTGAGTAGACACGCGCGTGATCGGCTCCTGTATATATCAGTGTTAGACGAGTTCGTTGTGAACGTTTTTCTAATGAACTGTGTGTGAAGTGACATTAATAGTTCTTCAATAATTCTGTGAGTATCTGTGCACACAGATTATTCAATTTACCCGTTATTTGTGTTAAGCCTGTAGGCCCATACGGGTTTAGGTTAGAAGTCAAGGTCGTGTCGTGATAAGTTCCGCTGTTGTCAGATGGCGCCGCCGACGACGCGAGTTACGCGCAACAACAGTGTAACTGAAATGTCAGTTGGCCAAAAACTGGGCTTGCTTATAAGTGATGTGTCTGAAATTAAAAACGACAACAAACAGTTTAGAGAAGATATAAATAAAGTGCAGGAATAATTACAGAAGTTTAAAGTTGAGTTTAACAATTCTATCGAGTTCTGTTCCTATCAACTCAAGGACAGTAATCAAAAAGTGCTGGTTAATAAGGCCATAATAGACGAGCAACAAATAAGTATCGACAATCTTAAATCTGAGAATATTAGTTTGAAGATGATTCTTCAAACTAATATTCTCAGATTAGTTAAGTAAAACACCTACAAGATTCGCTCCGATCAGGTGAACAGTATTCTCGCTGTAATTGTCTCGAGATACAAGGTGTTCCTGAATCACCCAGTGAAAATATAATGAATGTTGTCAAAAATATAGCTCGAGCACTCAATTTTGAACTGAAGGAAGACATGATGGATGCGGTTCATCGTCTCTCCAAAAATCCTAATAGCCCTAACAACCCAAGGGGCATAATCATTAAATTTTGTAGACGTCTTGATGTGGAGGCATTGAGGGCAAAAACCCGCGTGAGAATGGATTCTCAGCCACCGAATTGGGGTACCGGAGTGACAGCAAAATATACATTAACTTATCTCTAACGAAGGAAACCCGGGCTTTTTGGGCTGTGACTCGCATCTTCAAAGATAAGAACAATTACAAGTTTGCCTGGATCACTAGCGCGGTAAAAGTTTTCGTGAGGAAGGACCAAGGTGCGAGGGCCATTCACATTACAGGGGCTGCCGACTTAGACCGTCTGAAATGAACTGTTTATTTCTTAAAACGTATAAGGAATTTGTTGTCATATATATAAATTAATTGCTCGTTTGTTACTAATGTATTTATTTATAGGTTAGGGTGCTAGTCTTTCAAACATAATTTATATATGGTTGCATGCATTTAGGCTAGTGTTTTTCTATTTTTTATGCATGTTATTTAATTACGAAGCATGACAGATAATTCGATAATCAATATTTATTAACAGAATGTCAGAGGTCTAAGGACTAAAACCAATAGGTTCTGTTTAAATTTGCTTGGAAGCCCATATGAAATTATAGCCTTAACTGAAACATGGTTAAATTCATCAATTTTTGCATCGGAATTATTTACTGAAGATTATAAAGTTATTAGAAAAGATAGGGATCCGGAAGTTACTTGCATGAATAGAGGAGGAGGAGTATTGATAGCGGTGAAAAATAATATAAATGTTTCTAAGTTAAATGAGATTGATTCATTAATGACATAACAGATTGCATGAAAAATAGTAAAATAGTTTTTATATGCCGATGACATTACAATTTTTAGACGGATAGAGTCAAAGATTGACTGTGAACAATTGCAAAGTGACTTAGATGCAATAGTCAGTGCACTCTTATCGTCTGGGGCCACGATAATTTAAAATTCAATGTCAATAAATTTGCTGTCATGACATACTCAAGAAAGAAATGTGAGGGAATAATCAATTTTGATTATAAAATGGGTAGTCAAATTTTGGCAAGAAATGTGAATTTTAAAGACCTAGGAATAACATTTGATTCAAAATTTTCTTTTGGGGATCACATAATTTCATTTTCCAAATCAGCTTATTCAGTTCTGGGATTTATAAAACGGTCAGGTACTTTTTTACGAAATACATATTCATAAAAATTGTTGTATTATTCATTGGTTAGTTCAAAGTTAGAGTATGCATCGATTGTTTGGAATCCTCATGTAATTTACCTGTCTGAAATACTCGAAAATGTTCAAAATAAATTCGTAAGATATCCACACTTTAAAACATTTGGGTTTTATGCAAATGATGCCTATTATGTTGATCTTTTCAAACTTTTCAATATACAGAGTCTATTAAAAAGACGCAAGATTACAAGTCTCTTGTATCTTCATAAACTGGTGAATGGGGCGCTGCGCTGAACGACGGTGCTCTCTTATCAGAGTTGGACTTCGCTCCCCCTCGCCGCGGCCCCCGTAGTACGCAATTGTTTTTACCTTGTTTTACAAGAACCAATCTTGGTTATTTCTCTCCATTCCATTTAATGATGAGACTTTATAATTCCTTAAATTTTGACCTAGATGTTTTTTATGATACTTTTACAAAATTTAAAACTCGTTTATGCATTTTAATCGAAAACTAAACAAAATAATTATTTATTGTCTTTTAATACGTTAAAAGTAAAAGCATTTATTCTTAACCTTATTTAATAATTCATTGTAATTGACTTTTGTTTTTAGAAATACTTAAGTATATTTATCTTCACTGAATATTTATTGGATATTTTTGTCATAGATAGCGGGAAAAGCCAGAAATGGACATCAAAATTAACACAGTTGTTTTATGTAATTTACACATTAATAATGTTGCATGTTTTTCTATATTTGTTAAATGTAAATTTATATTAATGCTATAGTGTAGTTGGCTAAGGCTGTATTATAGCATTGTAAAAATTATATAGCAAAATATATAAAATAAATAAATAAATGAAAATAGGAAATGATTAACAAGATTAGACTGCGACTATTTATTTTAATTACTGCTGCAAATAAAAATAACTTTACCAATTATTTTTATAATAGCAACAATTAAGCTACCGATTTATTTCATACTTTAAAAAGTAATTAAACAGCTAAGTAGTAATATCTGGGCATCGAACTTCGCTCGGGGGTAAACAGTTATATTTCCAAACATATAAGTTTACATGACTCCTCTCAAAGACAATTATCTTTGTGGTTTGATTTACTAAGGTTTCCATTTTGTTTGATTATTAAATTTATGCGGTCTTTGTTTTATAATCGATGCTCTCGTTGCTCCTTTCTGTGACCAAGCGCTGTGTCGCACGTTGTTGTACATCTCAACGGTGTTTTGTTATTGCTGGACACAGCCATTTATTCGTCCATTGATTATAAAATCACAGAGAATTAAAATTTTTTGTATGTTTTTTTAAGTGGGTGGCGGCCTCTTTTTACCTTGCATTGCCCCCCCACATGGGCCTCGGGCCTGTGCGTGGAAGTTATCAAGCAAACCCAAGGAGTGAGCCGGTACAGTACAAGGATTAACGGTACTGCTAAAAGTATGCGGCATCAACGGGACTCGATCCTGCGACACTGCCGCCACAGAACCGGGGCCGAGTGCGCTACCAACTGCGCCACCGACTCACTAATAACACTGAGGTAAAATTATACGATCTTACTTGACAAATAACAGAGGATAAATTTTCTAAGCATCTAAATTTTGAAATACAAACTGAATTGAATTGAATTGAATAATGGCAGTTTTTTTACTTGGTAATGTAAAGATGGTTATCATAAAATAAAGTTAAATTTGTTCTTTGTGGATTTTCAAGACTTTTTAATCCCTATTTCATAAATCGTACTATTTCAAAAATTTTTCAAACAGTAAACTGATTTAAATTTATTAAATATAAAGCATCAAAAATCTTTATACAAACAATTTACATGTCGTTGCTTTGATGTTTATTTCTAATTATCCTAAACACAGCTGTTTGTCTGTTTAACATTTTTATATGGCGATATTACTCCATCATCATCAATCTAAACTCAATTGCATGATCTCAGTTCTATTCCACTCTACTGGCGACGTGATATAAGTTTTGTTTGTTTATGAACAGCTGGATTATTATTTTGTTTACTTTTTCGTTGTTATTCCGTAACCAACATGGCAACTCATTTGACCCTATGTTAAAATTGTTCAGCTCATACATTCACTTTTCTACAAATTTTGCGATTCCACAGCAAATTCAACTACGTATATCACGAAACGTCGTGAAACTTGTTTTTTGCTAATCAGTGATGGCAAACGTCCACAAAAATCAAAATCAAAATACGTATATGAATTTACAGATAATAACTACACGTATGTGCAAATTTTGTTTAAATCTTTAGAGCCGTTTTCGAGATAGGATATATATATATATATATATATAAAATATACAATAATTGCTGATTTAAAGTTATAGGATTATTTGCAGTCAAACAAAACATTTTGATAAAAAAATATACCAAAAAACGTTCTATAATAGCATGCCATATAAGCTTTAATAGTGTCTACTGTAAAAAGGGTATGTTCAGTTGCACAAAGCACGTTTTCCATTTTCAGGTAATTTACTGAAAATTATTCTGCTAAACTTTGCCGGGATTTGTCTTTGTCACCTTCAGCCTCTCGATTAGCATGTTACAACCAGCTAAAAATATATTATGAGGAAATAAGTGAAATAAATTATGTGCATATCTGGTTTATCTACACGAATCGTGTATAATGTAAAATAATTCATTTAAACTAATTCCGCACTGACCATTTTATTGCTTTTAAAGGTTTTTCTTAAATTTAATGTTTAAACACATTTGATTTTCAACATAATGGCTAGGAAGACTAAAGTCTCATTACTTTTCCTTAAGTTTTGTGAGTAGATGATATTGTTTTCAAATAATTGTTAAATCTATGTTGAATACAAAAATATGAACAGTAATATAAGAGCAATAAAATAGCAGTTATTCGAAACCTGAAAATAACTGAACCATTAACTGAAACCATTAACTGAAAAATTGATAACGACATAATTGTTTAAGTAAATAAAGCTCATTCCATAATAATTCAGTATTACCGGGGCCAATTTGATGCGTGCAAATTCGAAATTTATCTAGTTATATATTGCTAAGTATAATTTGAGTGTGCAAATCTTATGTGAACATCATTACATATTTAATTTTATTTTTAAGGAATTAATTTTTTTACAGTTTTTGAAAACTGCAAAACAATAATTTATTTTTTGAATTCTGACTTAATGACTGCTGAAAGTTTGAAGAGTGTTTTAATTAATTACATGAAACTATGGATTACGTTAATCAGTTTCTGTATATAATATTACAGAGCCCCACATTAAGGAGCATGATTAGGATACGTTATAGAAATATTCTGAGTATCATTAGAAACAAGTTTATGTAACATTTTATCGTACAGTTGAAATTTATTAATTTTAAGTATAAGTAGAACAACTTTAATATGATTGAGTTACATGATCAGTTCTGATCATGTCTAGATAAGGAGTTTGAAACTACTTACAGTTGTATGGATAGCCTTCTCTAGAGTCAGCAGAGAATATTAGGTTTTCTTACTTTCGATATTCGCAAATAATAACAGAAGATATAAGGAATAACAAATACTTTGTTCGTAACACTGTAATATTATGTTTATTACAATTTCACGTATAAAATAGCATGTAAAACAATTTTAAAAATTCATATATGCATTTTTCTTCATTCGAACAAATTTTTATTCCTTACAATTTTACAGTAAATAAATGTATCAATTTTACACGAGTTTTACTGTTGCATACTCTATCATTTAATCTGTAATATTATAAGACGAGACATGTTCAGCTATTTAATTACGACACAAAGTTAAAATGAGAAAGAAAAACTGATTATCTAAAGTGTATTTTCACATTGAAACCGAACCTTGCAGCAACTACTCACATGGGCATTATTTCACGAAGCAGGTCAACGGTTTCATAAGTTTGCTGTTTAATTTACATAGTAAGACATATTCTGCACGAGAAAAAGAAGATGAATTGATCTTATGTTAGTTTAATTTATCAATCCCGCAAACTTGTTCGTCATACATTTAGATTAAAAGAAGCGTGTATTATAGAATATGTCAATAAGCCTTTCCGAAAAGAAAATACGTTTTTTAACTACTTATATTAATATAAATAAGTAGATCAACCTAGTATAGTCCCTTAGTTAAAAAATGGGCGTAATTAAATCGCATTACAAAAGATGAATTATTTGAATAAAAATAAAAATAATGAGTATTTAAAAAATACCTTTAAAATCTTAAAAGCAAGTTAAACACAAATACAATTAAGAGATCTGGTTTTAGTGTTATTTTGTAGCACATACATGGTTAAAGTTATTAACAAAAAATTAAACATAGGTACAATGTGAATCGTTCATAAAATAATGCATAACCAATAAAAAAGTAGATAATTGCCTTATTTGCTGCAGCACAAAAAATGATTGAGCAGGTACAAGAATAGTTTCTGATATTTGAGCTTTGCCAATATCAATATATTACATAATGATAAGCAATTCTTGTAGTTGTTTAACAGCTGCCATTTAGACTTTATTAGTTGTTAAGTGCCAATAAAGCCTCCAAACAAGCCAAACGCCTTGGAGGAATAACTATTTCTCTGTTACATCTCAAAAGGTCAGACTTGGCATCTTGAAGTGAATTTAATTGCGATTGCGATATTTGTACCTTTTTTTGGAAGAAAGTAATTAGAAAGCCGGAATTTTTACGTAATTTTAAATAATTACGTTTTATCTCAAAATTTTTAACTATGATTGTATGGATATGGGTATAACAGCTACACATAATTTTATAATGTTGAACTGTTCAAACACTCAACAAAAATTGCTACAACGTGAGTTGCGAGCTAGAAATCAAATACCTATTGAGTAATTAGGCGGAGTTTTTAATAAAATTCTACAATCCTTATTAAGGATGTATCTACATTAACAACAGTATTTCATACACTAATTCGACTGAAAACAACCATTCCACATTTTTAATAACAACCCAATTATTTATAAAAACATAAATAATGTTTTTAAAGTTTTTTTTTAACTTTATAAAAATCTAGTAAATATACTTTAATACCAAGGGTTCCATTTTAAATATGTTTTAATATTACAACTAATTTAAAATCACATATATTAAAATGGCAAACTATAACTTTCTATTTTTACGTACCGTCCTATTTAGTAATATATTTCACATTTTTTGTAAGTATTATGATTTAAAACAAAACACTATAGAACCAAATTTATTTGTGAATGACATGGTTTTTAGGTGAGGAGTTTGTTATTTTTTACTTTCTTTTGTGGGCTGCACTCACCCCAATAAGATACCCTTTGGGGCTTTGTCAGATGATAAAAAATACAGATCACACGAAAAACTCACACAGGCAGAACGATGAGCCACGACCCCCCCCCCCCGTGATTCGTCGTTCTGTCTGTGTGTGTAACCAACTCAACCCTTGATAAAGCGAGGCAATTTTTTTATCCGCGGCCTCACGAAACGTCGGGAAGGACTTTAGGACGCTTTAATGTACGTGTGTTTGTCCGTGTGTGTGTTTTGTGTGATCTGTATGTTTTTTATTATCTAACAAAGCCTCAAAGGATATCTTATTGAAATGAGTGTAGCCCACAAAATAAAGGAAAAAAGAACCAAATTTACTGAAAATATGTGATTTTATAAATAATTTATACTAGATGGACTAAGAAAACTTCAAAAATGTAATTATAATTTCAAGCTTAAATACTATTCTTAAATTTCAATTACTATGTTAAAAATATAAAAATTCCACGTGCTTATCACAAATTTAGATTCAAGTAAATAAGAGTACATAGTTAAATAATCAGTGTTTTTTATGTGCGTCTAGCAACATAATATACATTTGAATTATTTTAATAAAAATTTAATTAAAATCACAACTATTTTTACCTTTAAAGACATGTAGGTATGTAAAAGTTAGGTAGACTTTGTCTTAAGATTTTTGTTTTTTTCATTAGTGACTCACTCTCATTTATTTTGTTTAGTTTTTATAAATTAGCAGAATTAATCGATGCCCATGCCTAAAACAACAAAAGTACCTTTATAGACACTTCAACGCTACGTTGACGAATCACCGAATTGAACTGATTAGGTAAAGGTGCAAATAAGAGTCCCTTTGTGAATTACCCAACGTATGCATGATTACCTTCGTATAAAGGGAATTAACACATTATACTCAAATAGTACAATCAGTAATGAAGTTTATACAGCCAGTTCAAAAAACCTTTAGAAAGTAACTTAATGTAAAAATAAATTTATATACTTAAAAAAGGTGTTATTATACGTTTAATTACGTAATTATACGTGTAATTATACGTGTTAATTGTACGTTTAATGTTATAGCAGCATTAATAATAGAACCAATATTCGCTCTTACCAGTTATCTTATTTAAAAGAAAAAGTTATCACATTTTTTTAAGGATCTAGCTGTTTAGCGGAAGCCCTGTACGCTACTTTATCTCCTTAAAACTTCAATTCTAGGAAATTTTAATAATCCTTTCAAACTTTTTATTTAGTTAAAACGTTCTCAGTATCACCTTATTGTTCTGTACAGTCCTTGTTAATGTTGAATGCAAAGTATTAATTCAGTACGTTAATATAAACCAATACCAAGAAAAGAGAGGTTGTACGATATTGTATGGCGATGTTTTCAATTTAACGTTTAAAATGTAAAACCTGGGAATATTGGAAAAGTGGTTAAGTGGAACGACGCCGAGGCATCGACGTAAACAAATCTCGCAATGCGCCAGTTCCTCCGCCTTTCTAATATTATCTTCATTCGCTTCTACAGAGCTTCTTAAAAAACCATTTCTACAATTAGCAGCTACAACCCCCTGTGCACAGTTTCAAATTATCGGATGATAATTCCATATAAAAATATATGTTTTTTTAAGAAAACATAAAACTTCTTGCGTTTAGTCATGATATTAGGATCTTCATGACTTGGTAGTACAAAGAATATTAACCATAGTCATGATATATATACGTAATGTATTTAATATTTTAATAACCTTAAGATTGCGTTTCCACCTGCACGGATGTCTTTTAATTTAGGGGATGAGGAAAAAAACGCCTCAGTATATTCCTCGAATCTTGCCAACAAGCAGCACTGCCAAACAGGAAACAATAATCTTTTACTAGTGCTATTGATGTCATTGACACAAAATGCTTTTATATTAAATAATTTTTAATACCCATACTTAATAACCCTAATGTTTTATATCTCATTATTATTTAAATTGGTATAGTAGGGTAGGTTTTTCCATTAAAATTTTGTCATTTAATTTCGCCTCTTTTAAAATCGGCATAAAATTGTAACCTATAGTAAAATCAATTAGTTTTTTTTTTACAATAAACTATTACAGAGCGTTATACGCTAATGGAAAATAAAACTACAATTTCGAAGAAAACTATTACCAAGCGTGTTTCCGTTTGTCAAAATTTCAATTGTTTTATAGGAAAATACTTGTATCCTATTTATTTAGGCTCTTAAATTATATAAATATCACTAATAACATTATTTTTTTAGTTAGCATTACCATCAACATTAGTGATACACATGACTACTACAATTTACATAATAAACAACCGAAGTTGTATATTATGTAATCTATGAGACCTTAAATACAGAGAATTACACAATGCAGAGAATATTACAATAATGTATTATTATAAGTTATATGTAAAACCAAGATAAAGTTCATTAAGTTTGCCAATATATAGAGTATATATATGATGTATAATGGATGATTGCAGATTTAATCACCCATACAAGAAATAGCTGATAACAGAATTCGTATGGAGATAGCTGTACAAGCTGAGACAGGAATTAATTTGATTATAAAGCTTTCTTGACAATATTTTTATTCTAAAAACTATAATGCTTATTTTAAATTTGTTAATGGTTCTAAAAGTCTTAAGGGTTAATATTATGATAGTATGCTTGAAGTATGTTTTGGCAGAATGATCTATCTTTATGAATAACATTCTTCAAATTTAATGCTATTTAAAGATTGTTACTACCTAAACACTAGTATTGACATTGTTTACGTTAAAATACTAAGGGGTTTCTACAAAATAAATATAAAAAACAATAGAACATTAGCACTTTTAAGGGCATTTAAAAAAACACTTAAATACTGCAAGGTTATTAAAACAATTTTAAAAGAACTTCCCCATTTTCATCATTTAACACATTTACGGTGACAAAGCCCTTCAAGCAAGGCTGTTAACAGTTTCCGGCCGATAACACAGCCTCCCAGCGAGCGCAACAGAGAGTGGAGTGATTGTATTAAATCAAGTTACCGCTTAGCTTAATGGACTTTGCCACCCGTGGACGATAAATATTAATTAGCACTGACGAAAGACATTTCGGTTCCTTAATTTTACCATTGTGGCTAGCTGACTAATGGGTTGGCGGTCAGTGGGTGGCGAAGGGTATCGGACGTATCCGGGGATGTTCGGTAGAGTTCGGGTGATTTCGGAAATGCTCGGGTAGTTTCGGGTGAGGTCGGGAGGCGACGGACTTCCGTCAGTCAGCAGCGTGACCCCGCCGCGTCACGGTGAGCGTTACGTAATCGTGACGTAATCGGTAATGTGAGCGAAGTCTAAGGTGATGGTAGATCCCCTGAAAGTTCTGTGGATCCTCACCAATAGCACTTATCTAGGTGAGGAAATAAATGTATCCATTTATTAGACCAGTTTTAGTCCGTAATGTTCTCGCATCTTACATTTAGTGAAGTAATTGAAAAACATCTTCAACTGTTTCTAAGCTTTACGTGAAAGTGCATTTACGGTTAAAAATAATATTTTATGCATTTGAGTTAGGGTATATTAGTTTCATGTTCACAAGAAACTTTGAAGGAAGACAAATATGTTATTCCTACTTGATGTTATCTTTGATACACTTATTTAGGCATCGGGACATTCTTGGGGATCAAAAATATAGAGTTAATTATTATATGCTATAAAGAACTTCTCTTTTACGAGCTTATCTTGAAGAATCATGATACAGCATGGTTATTCAAAGGTGAATTAGAACTACCGACAAATTCCAGTGTGGATGTGAAAAAATAAGAGGGACCGCCTAAGTTGAATTTAATTCATAATGATGAATAATGCCATCTGTTGGTCATAAACGTAAATATAATATTATAAGGCTCATGATATCTATTTTAGAATTATTAGAATTGGTAGGTCCATTTTATAATTTTTAGCCTATTCCTTTTTAATATAAAAGATTTTATTATAGTTCTATTTCCCTTCTCGCCAAAACACTTTCATTAAATTGCATTTTAGCAATGATACATTTTACATAGGCACCTATTCAATCATTTCGATTTCTAATAAATATATAACTCACCAAATACAATTTTATTTTATTAATATATGAACTATAATGACCTAATACAATGCGATTTTTATTTATTAAAAAATATGACATATTAAACAATGAATTTTAATTGATCACATACTACATTAATGTAATAAATAAGGATGTATACAAAGTAGTTAATTTAAATTACAAAAAAATCATTACAATGTCAAATCATAGGTATGAATTCGTATTTGGTTTTAATTATGGCCCGTTAAATCGGCTTAAATTTTAATAACGGCAATAATACAACAGAATTTGAGCTACATTTTTTAAAACTTTTTTATCAATATGATATTGTAACATGTCATATTTTTTATATAAAAACACAATTTTAAAGTATAAACTACTGTGCACTAGGAGAGCGCTTTGATAAAGAAATTAAGTTAAAATTCCAAATGAACTGCCACCGAGGCTCTTTGTTGAAAACAGCCAATTGCGCAAAAGAACACTTAAGAAAATTATATTGTAACTGTTTATTCATGGATGAGTCAAACTATTTAATCCAGAAGATCAAACAAATCCAGTGCGCTGAATATGACAACGAAATTGAGCTATTTCAGTAAAAGAATATTGAATAATTATTTTAAAAATATAATACCACTCGTAGAAAACTCATGCTCAACGTTATTTTATTGCCGATGTTTTTTTTTATTTCAAGTGAATTCTTCTTTATTAAAACTCTAAATAACGTATACAAGTGGTAATAGTATAATATGATGTTAAATTGTATTGTTTTCCTTATAATGTTTGACTTAAAAACTCCGTGAATTCCTTTTATTTAATTTTTGTTTTAAAATGTCTGCAAATATATTTTTTTTATTTCGGGGCGTGCTAATGTAAAAAATGGAAAAAACTTGTTTTTTTTGTAGAGATGAGAGTAGTTTAACAACTTCCAATATGAAGGCATTGCAAGCACCTGATACTTAAATATATGTAACTGTGATGTTTTGACTAAAATATTTGCGTCATTAATCTAGGAATACTTATTTATCTTTTATCCTATAAGATCTATGGGTTTGTGTGTCCTTATAAAGGTTGGTAGTATTATAAAGGCTAGAGCTCTGTTCGCTCTTTTTTAATACTGTCTAGTACACAATGACTAGTTTATACGTGTGGATATATAAGAATTGAAGCGCACATAACATACATATATCAGATATGACTTAAAATAATATATTTTCAAGGACAGAGTTAATTCGAAAAATGGCATCCTGTAAAGAAAAACTATGCAGTCCGCCATATTGGAAAATAGTGACACAAGATGAAGGGATCATAATTTTAATTTATCAGTAAACAAGTCCGAGGTATCTTGTTTAAAACTTTCTTCAAATCTAATAGAAGATGCCAATAGTGGCACATTTAGCTTGGCACACTATATGAAGAATAATAATTTCAATACTGAATGAGTAAAGAAGGTTTAACATTAAAAGCCAATTTTCGATTTTACCTTTGTAGCCACTGGCAGTGGCTTTGGCACTACACGCTTCAACTAAAACAATAGATTTAATTTTGGTATGCCCAGATAATTAAGGAAAGCAATGAGTTCGATAAAAAAAACTTTCTTTCATGAACCCCGCCAGTTTCAATCAATCTGATACGCGTTCTACTCAGTCAAAGGCAATTCCACACTCTTAAGGGCTTCACCAACCAATTAGTTGAGCTCTATCAACACTTTGAACACGGTGATGAAACTGCTTCTTAATGAATAACACAGTTTGCCCAGCAGTGAAAGGAGCTTTTTTCCTTATAAATCCCTTTAGGTTAAAATATTTACTGTTTATCTTTTTGTGCTCATTTTATTTTACCTCACAATTTAACTTGAGCGAATTGTCCTTGTGTGAACTCTAGTATGTGTATATTTTTTTAGGAGAAGTTGCAGCTTTTTGCCTTAAGAGTACATCTTAGAATTAAATTAATATTAAATATTAGCTGTCTAACAAAGACTATAAGTCTTATATTCAAAACGTAGTTAGAATGTGAATAAGCATTAATGATTAATAAGAAATATATTTGCAACCACAAATATTTACACGAGATATTTTAGGTTTAAATTAATTTTAATTTTGTTATGGTCAACCAAAACTTTAGCATAGATCCAAGTGTATAACTTATTCCTTGTTATTGCTAAACCAAAGTACTATTTCAAGGCATAGACTCTAACAACAAGGCTACTTCGAAGCCCAAAACAAAGTTTCCCAACTTAATTCAACGAATAAAGGGTAGAATTCCTAAATTTGCCGATTACATTTTTTTATTACGATTTCCCCTTGAGGTTTCGTTTTAAATGTACCTATTCCAAGGTATGTTATGAGTGAAATTCATGAAATAAATTAATTTCTAATTTTGTTAAAATAAAAATATACGAAGTCAGAGAAATTTGTTTATACAATAAAACCAATAAAAATAAACATTTGATCGCAAGTGGTAATCTAGTATTCAAAGATCCCACGACCACCAGACCTTCGTTATTTACATCAAAAGAATATTATCATCATATTTCACAAGAGGAAATTATTTTTAAACTAAAATCTATATAAACGGGAAATTTATACCGTTTTTCTTCGCTCGGTGTCAATTAATTGCAGGCTTTATTTATAAATTTATTTATTTTACATGCAACAATACAGGTACCCAATTACATTGTGCATATTCAATAGAAGAAGCCATGCAATTATTTTAAAGTCCACAATATTTCTGAACATTTTTGTATCTATTGGGCACTACCCACCTTCAGGTAAATGGTGATATTCAATTTTTGCGGAGACAGAAGGAATCTGCATCCAGACCACTTGTCACATTTAAAAGACGAAAACAACACATACACAAACACAAAACGCCACACTCGAATATCCGACGTTTCGGAAAAACGGGGAAAATGTTTTTCGTTATCGAGGGCCCTTGAAAAAACTAAACTATTTACATTGGATTTTTTAGTTAATCCTAGCCAACCGTCTAACCGTGACTGACTGCGTATCAATTCCGGGGGTAGGGGGAGGGGGATCAGCTGACCTGTCTTGCCGCGTTAGCGATAACAGATTTTTTTGCATTGTCTGTACGGAGCTTCATTTCTTTCCTCACCAAACCCTAATAAGTCGAACTGACTTCCACTGATGATCGGGAAATAGGGTTTTGTTCCACAGCCATGAACAGGGATTCCGCCAAATTACGTTTCCGCCACTCCGGTTCTTTGTAGAGTACTGTGCTCTTGTCCCATTGTATTGTATGCCCCGTCTCATACACGTGTTCGCTAATTTTTTGCCATATAATTCTTTATTTCTAACTTTTTTCATATGCTCTGCAATACGAACATTGACCGGTCTCGAGGTCTGTCCAATGTAATGTTGATCACACGAGCAGGGGATCTTGTAAACAACGTTTTTGTTTTGTTAGTTTACATCAGTAGGCTTTATCTTAGATATAACACCTCTTATCGTTGTATTAGACCTAAATACCGGTCTAATATTGCGTTTCGAGTTAATACGCCTGACCTTTTCAAACAAATTCTTAATATACGGTATACACACAGTAGCGATAGGTTTTACTGGCTCGTTTTGGTTTGTTGTAACAATTGTGTTTTCATTACCCCGCCTAAAAATATCTTTTAAAGAAAATATTTCTGTATAGTCTAGTACTACATACATAAATAAAACAAGTAAACAAATAAATAATAAATATTAAAAAACTGTAATGATAAATAATCGTAAATATTATTAATAATAATAATCAACAATAAAATCTATTAACAATTACTAGGCTCTATAGTAGCGAGAGAAAATAAGTAAAAAATAACATGTTTTTCTTTCCCCCTTTTTTAGGTAGGCTAACTAAAGTTTAAAACTATCCATCTATAAACATATACAATAATGAATTTTAATTGATTAGTTCACGGAAAACAACACACGAAACACTTAAAGAGATATACACATTTACTATTAAACCAAAACATAAATAATAAAAGGATTTTACCTCTGTACTATTTATTTAATGAAAACTCGAAACAACGCAAAAAATACTAATAATACGAAAGAAATCGTACGTATTAATGTAATGAAAAGAAACATTCTATTACTCAACGTAATTAATCAATTTTAATGGTATAAAACTAAGCAGAAAACAACTTGTGAAATTATTTATCAGCCTTAATTAAGGGAAGCTTGAAGTACTAAAAATTAAATCGGAAAAGCTAGAATGAATTTAAACATTCCAATTCGTTAAAACCCTTTTCATATTTTATGAGTCACTTGGATAGAATAAACACTTTTATTGAAACCAAAGTGGTAATTTAATATTTGTTTTGATTAAAACGAGAAACTACGAGGTTAAAAATATAGACTTTTTACCTCTTGGTATCGGTTTTGTAGCTATGGTTTTTAATAGTATAGGTATAACAAATTTACCGTTCCTTGTAGCTGCGCTTCCTTTAGAAGATACATCTTCGCACGGATTTTTAATTTGATGAGTAGTACTAACTTTACTATTACTTGTTTGCTTGATGCATTGAAAGTAAAGCGATGGTAGTAATCCAGTATCAATTAATCTACGTATAATGAAGAAGTGTTATGAGTATTATTTTGTAATAGTTTTAAAATAAATTAGCAATTTCTGGAGGTACTATCCAAGTGCCCAGGGCTACTTTCTTGAGCCCAGTTAAGATGGATTGCAGGAAGGTGTTGACGCTTTAGACCCTCATTTGTCATTTGTCAAGGCCTCACTGAAAGCACCAGCAACAGGGCTCTCGTAATCTATTACCTATTAAATACGCTAGGGTTTTAATGTGATGAAGACTTCTCTTACAGCCATAAACCTATTTTTCAATAATATAGGTATCGTTGGAAAGAGCTCAGCATCTAAGTTTTGCAAGACACAAACTTTGAGAAGACCAGCTATATTAAGAGAATAGCTCTAGCTACCCTTTAAGTGAGATTTCTACAAAAGATTTGTTTCGCAAATTTTAAGCAAACAGCTATGTCTAAGTAGTATTTTAACTTTAACTGTATGAATTACAAGAGAGTACAAACTTATAAACAGCTACATTCTGCTAAAGCTAGTTTGTACGATAAAAAAACGATACCCAAATAATATTAGGTCAACTGCAAACTGAAGATGAATTTGCACAATCCAGTTGGATAAGCCCTTTCAATATTTAATGAGGTGCGTGATTAGCGTTTGTATTGGACTGAAAGTGGTCCTTTAATAATCGGCTTGTTTTAAGCTGTAGTGATGAAAGAGTCTTCCGTAGTAACTCAGATTTTTTCAACAATACCCAAAGCTTTTTAGGGATTATTGATAGGTTAGTAACTAAAGCAATGATTTAATTAATGGCCTTAATATAAAGCAATGAATTTTAACTAATAACTACTGTAAATTTTAGGTTTAAAAAACTTAAACATTCTTAACTCAATAGATTCTCAACTATAATTTTGATAATATTTCCTTATGGGTGTTCCAAATAATATTTTTTAGTGTTAATTCTTAGATGTGTTAAAAAAAATATTGCACAAAGCAGCGTTCCTTGCTTGAAAATAAGTCTTGGAAGATGATATTTAAATTAAACAGCTGCAAACTTGTAATTATACACTTCCAATATGTAAGCAATATGTCCTTCAATATGTAAGCAATAGAGTAATAAGAATAATAAGAGTTTATTGATCTTTAAACATAATTACATGCAATTGATCTCGTCATATGTACAAAGTAAACAATACAGCATTTATACATTACAGAGTTTAGGATTCACAACTCAAGCAATAAATACATGCATTGAAAAAAACTTGATCATAAATAACAAAACAAAATATAGATTGAAAAAAAATGAGAAAAAATCTCTGCAAACAGTCAAGCCATGCAAGCATGCACTAGCTAGCCTAAAAAACCGATCATGCTAAAATCTGCTTCATAATATTCACACAGGTTATAAAAAGGCCTATCTACAAACCATGCGTACTTAACTCTCTTAACACAAACAATACTAACATGGTGTGCACTCACAGGCAGTTTGTTAAATGAATTAATACCTGCAATTTCTAAAGATGAGAGTGTTTTTCGTTAGTCTTGTGTAGGGTCTGTTAATGTTGTGTTGTCCTCTTGTTGAGTATGTGTGAGTGTGCCTGTTCAGAACAAAACTGACAAAATTATTCTTAACGTAAAGAAGACATGCCAGAATAAATAAGGTGTTAACGGTTTGAATATTTTTCTTCACAAAAATAGGTTTACAATTGGCCCTATCTTCAGCATTTGTCATAATCCTTAATATTTTCTTTTGGGCAACTAATAGACTGCTTATTTTGTTAGTATCGTCCCAAAGTAACAGGCCGTAAGTAATCCTATTTTGAAAAAGTGCTAAATTAACCAACCCTGAGCATTCAAAGAGGTAGAAAACTTAAGCTTTCTAAAGACGTATGTTACTCTATTTAATGCTTTACAAACATGATCAACATGCAACTGACATGAAAGCTTTGAGTCTAAATGAATACCAAGCAGCTTTACACTTTGAGAAATTGCATCGTTAAAAGAGACATTACCTAGAGAAAATATACCTACTTGGGTCTTTTCAGTGTTCATAAACAACATGTTGGCTCTGTACCAGTCGTTTGCTTGATCCACTATAACTAGTCTAATTGGGAAAGTCTGCAGTAGCTATGTCTTTTGTGAGAAAAGTGACATCAGCAAATCAGTTAGCCTTAGAATTTATATTAAAGCCAATCTAGTAGACTATATAAAGGAGGATTATCAGTAGATGTGAGCAGGTCATGTCGATGTCAGAGACCGTGTTGACTAACAGATCAGCAGTTATTGGCAGCTTTGGTTGTGTTAATATTGTCCTGATCCTGGAGTTTACTAATGATCCACAACGACAGCTAAGTCAAGATTGCTTTAGTAATGATGAATTCTAATTGATTGGTACTATTACAGATTAACGATTAGTGGAACTCTTTTCTTGCAGTGAATCTATAGTTTACATACAATTTAATTTAATGAAAACTATCTAATATATGCCTGTCAAAATTTAGTTTGCTGTTTAATTTCTGTTTGTTTTTGCATATTTTTTTATTATTTTGGAATTAAAGTCTAATGAATAGTCATTTACTTAAATTGTGTTTTTTATATAATGTCGACTATTATTATCATTTAGTATTAATTGTATTTATTAAAAATTATTTTATATTTGCTACTGAAGGACTTGTAAAAAGCCGTGTTTGCAAGCCCTGGTCTTAATCTGCTGTTGCTTAGCAAACACAATAACAAAGTAGTGTTAAGAAATTAAAATACTATTACCTATGTCCTTAAAACCTATGTAATAAAGGAATAGCCAGAGATAACTAGAATAGCTAAGCTTAGAGTACTACATTAAAAACATTAAATTCTAATGGGAACCGAACGGAGGATTAACTAAACTTCTTAAACAGAAAAATTTGTTTACATTTAAAAAAAACAATAAAAATTAAATCTTCTTCTTTAAGTTGAATTAAAAAAGTTATGTGGGTTAAGTAAATTATTAACTCTAAAGATTGATGATGCAAATACAATCTAATATCCTTGGAAAGTTAAGATGGACGAAAGAGTTGACAGTTTTGTCCCTAATATATCTCGTCTTATGATTGGTCCCTTCAATCCCAAAGAATAATGAAGGCCACTTGTATAGCGTAAGATTTATTTTCAATATAAATTTCTGAAAACTTTTTTAAATAGGCTTACTATTTTGAACCTCGACGTCACGTTTATACCTTACATTTTCTGGCAAGTGTTCGTGATTTGTTATTGTAAATATTAGCGCTAATTTTGTTTTAATAAAGGAGTAAACGCAAATGCTACTGAGACAATGTGCACCCCCCCCCCAAAAAAAATATATATGTGTGTGTGTGTGTGTGTGTGTGTGTGTGTGTGTGTCTTGTGGGAGTGAAGACAAAAACGCACATGTGTGGTTATGTAAACAAAAGCTATAACAAAAATAGATTATAGTATTAGTTTGGTAATTTTACAAATCAAAGAAAATATAATATCTCCTGGTAATGTGAACCTCACTATTCTTTTTAAGAAATATTGGCAGGAATGTAAAATTACAAGCTCTAAGAGATATAAACAACGTTTTCAAAGAATTAGATAAAACCCTAAAATGAAAGCATACTAAGTATTTATTTGTTGACATAATCTTCGAACCAACAAATAACGACTGGGATCCAAAAGAAATACGAAGTTAGGATAACTTCGTTAAAGTTCCTAATATCGTTTGGCCGGATGAGATTGTTGAAAGTGTTGACAGTTCTTGCCCACAATTTATCCCCTCTTACGATAGCCTACGCCAACCATCAAAATAATGAAAGCCACTTGTATACTGAGATATTTTTTTCAATCTAAATATTTTAATGCGTTTTTAAATACGCTTACTTTTGTGAAAATCGTTGTCACGATTATACGTAAACTTTTGTGGCGAATGTTATTTCTCTTGCGATTTTTTGCTATAGAGGAGTAAACACAAATGCTATTGAGACTATTGCCCCCCCCCCGGAAAAATAAATAAATAAAACTGAATAAAACTAAAACATTTACAAGCGAGAATCAAGCTCGTGACCTGTTGAGTCAGATTCCAGATGCTAACCGTTAACTAAGCACACATCCATTAGTGTTTGTAGATAATTTGTGATTACATGGTTATTGACGAAAACACCAATGAATCATAACGACGAATGGTTATGTGAAAAAATTACAGCAAAATATGTTTTTATATACATCAATATATATAATATACCAGTAAAAATTAATTATTTCCTAAGAAGCTACTAAAAATAGGGCGGATTTGAACAATCTGGTGGGGTAACGGGTAAAATTACTTTCAATCATCGATTCAAGGTTACATTTGCTTCACAAGTGAACTACCAAAGTTTATTATGAAAAATAGCTTTTAAACGTATTTGGAGGCACCGGCTTATGTTTGACTTGAGGGGAGCTCTGTTATCCCCCAGAACCAAAGCAATTTATCTAAAGAACCTTATTTTTATTTTATTTTATCAGAAATTTTACGTTTAAAACTAAATTTTATGAAGACAACGTTTTAAAATATTTTTTTGTGATGAAACCGTATCATCAAGTAGCATTCTAAATAACAGTATCATTCTAAATATTGATTCATTTGTTAACACAATCTTCAAACTAACAAATAGCAGCTGGGATCCAAGAAATCCTGAGTTAATATCCTGTGGCAAGATGAGATGGATGGAAGTGTTGACAGTGCTTGTCCCTCGTTTGTCACCAGCTCTGATAGCCTCTGCAGTAATGGAGGCCACTTGTGTACTCAGACAATTACTTTTAAGTAAATATCAAGTTCTCATAATGCTGAGTACTTTATGGTTTTATTGCAAAAAAAATTAAAAACAAATATAAATTTGATTTCGGATGACAAAAATAACAAGTGATAAACCTCGGGAAAAAGATCACTCACTGATCAATCTCTTTTGAATATTTGACAGCACAGAAAACTTCAGCTTTGTCATTAGGGAACAGTTTTTTCTACATTTCGTTTATTTCATCCATTTATGTTATAGGCTGAACATAATCTTCTCTAACATTGCTATTTTAGTACAAAATAATTTGAAATTTGGTCTAGGAACTGTGTACGGAATTTTTCAATTTTGAAAATGGACTGAAACATTTTACTTTGATTGATATACTCAATAAGTTATTTATTTCGTGAGAATAATGATATCGGGGACTGACCATGTTATTTATGTGGATCCTTTAGTTTGTTGTATGTGTTTCTTTTTTGTGTATGAGTTTTTTTTATTACACCTATTCGGAATCAGTTAACACACCTACAAAGCTCATCTACGCTACATAAACATTGTAACTGTTTGTAAAGTAAGAAATTTAATAGCAAATAAAGATTAAGTGCTAATAATACTGAAAGAAGAAAATAATATCCCCCTCCCCCTTAAAAAACAAACAAATAAAACACTTTCAATGAGGATATATTTGTACAATCACGATGGATGAACGCTTTTAGTATTTAATGGGTCACTCGGATAGATTTAACGATTGTATGAAGTCAAAGTGGCCCTTAGGTAATCGGTTTGTCTAAACTGCGCGACTGATAATCTGAATGTACAGTATTGCTTCTTTAGTGAGACTGAAAATAGGCAGAGATGTCCATTTAAAGCTCTCTATAAAATTCACTGTTGCATTTGATACATTTAAATTAAGTTTTCAATCACAAAACAAATAGCAAAATTTAACCAATTTTAGTTTGTAATTTTCTTGAAAATAAATGTGTTAACTTATATATCACTCTAAACTCAAAGAAGCTATAAAAGTTTAGGGTTTTTAATTCCATATCCAATAAATAATGTAATCATACCTTGAATCGCCAATTGGTAAAGGTGATTAAAATGTAACATTGCAAAACTCGAACTCGCCTACGACCTAAAAAGTCCAATACTAATAATCACTTTCGACTGTTGTAGCTTTGCAAAATTTAGTCAATTATTAAGTTTTTTCTTGCGATAATTTAACAAAAAAAAACAAATTTAATGGTTAGATTTTGATTTTTGGTGACATTTTTCAACTATAAAATCCTAACGAAACTTAACGTTTCCATCAAGAATAAGGAATGTAATCATTGAAGACAAATGTCAACAAAAATCTAATTAATGTCAATTCTCGGCTCTTTCCAACCTTAAGACCGAATGAGATTCCATAACCTGAAACGCCGTTACTATTCAGCAGTGGGAAATGACTGGTAATAACTAATCCTAAACAGCTTTTTCAAACTCCAGGAATATATATGTGGAAATAAATCAACTCCAGGAATAAATTATATGGCAAAGCCAAACGTGATATGACCGACAGGTCAGAGTGGCCTGAAGTTCACGGTACGCATATAGGTACTAGATAAAACAAGCAGTTATGTCGATGTCATGTCCAATACCTACGTTAACATCGCTTGATATTGTCAGTTATGGTTGTATCAATATTCACATCCTAGCTGAAGTTTATTGCAAAATCATAGCAATAGTACGATAGAACAGTAGTTCTGGGTCAATGGTAAAATTATCTTCATTATTTAAGTTTTCGAGGGAATTCCTCTCTTTCAATTTATATTTAGCATGTAAATATATTTAATTTTCTTTATTAACATCACAATCCGGCATGACGTAACAGTTCATAGTGGTAAAATCACACTGAAAATAGAAAAGCCATTGAAAATGGAAATTGTATTGGTACATGATACCTTATAAAAACAGACAATAACATGATATGTAACCAACAAACAACCTAAAAGTATACAGTAAAATGAGAAGAAAATGGACAAATGATTATATTGCTCCAATATTTTTTTAAATAGTTTAAGATATATCATCAGTGCTTCTTCGATCGATAAAGTGAGTACGATAACTTTATTTATTGTTTATTTAAGAGCTCTTTCCAAACTCGAAATAAAGTAAAAAAATGGTTACCTTTGTTGAATATGAAATTTAAAAAAAATACTATCGTAAAACTTAAGCCAAATGTGTTAAAAATGAGAAGAATAAACATTTTGAAATTGTTATGCATAGCCATGAACTACTTTAACATCTCACATGTCTTCTCTGAAGACAAATGATGGAGGCTGTTGACAGTACTGAGTGTCAAACAGACATTAATCAGGTAAAGGAAGTATCAAACTTTCACTCCACTATTGGTATCACAATTGCCTCTGTAGAAAATATTTTTTCTATTTTATTCTCTTGAATGAGTACATAACTGAAGAAAGTTCGCTTTAGTAAATAGAAACCAAAGTATAAATAAAAAATACAAATTAATATTATTATGATTAAGCTCTACATTCATTGTTAATTTCAGAAAATGCTTTTAACTGGCCACTTTAGAGCGAATTTTATTTCTTCTTGATATTATTTACAAATACTTCAGCATGTATAAGCATTTTCCTTATGTCTGTTGAAGAAAACTTGTTCTTGGGACCAGAATTCTTACCAAGTAGTATTCGATCATGCAATATACTCTATGCCATAGATAAATAAGAATACGAGCTAGTATAAAACTTTACTACTCAAAAGTCCAAAATATAAACCTTATTGTGGTAACTTTCCTTGACCTACTGTTTGATCTTCCATTTTACTTCTTTTAGTCCAGAATTTTATGAAATTTTTAATATAAGCAGTCTCAGGTGTAATATCAATAAAAGAATTGCAGAATCAAAGCGGGCATAAATAGGTCTAGTCCTGTCGTAAAAAACATATAACATATATACGTTCTTAAATTTTTCTTTCGCTACGCTACTATAAAAACCATCTATAAAAAATCATCTGTTTCCGTTACTTGTTCATCACCTGGCAAAATTTATAATTTTATTATTTACAATAGGAAAACAGATTACCAAGAAAAATTATAGTTTGCATTTTTTTTTTGCTCATTAAAACAAACATTTATTATTGTTTCACCAAATTATCAAATAATTATTCTGTGTTGTGTAGGAAAAGGTAACGGTCAAAAGACGAGTGGAAGTGGTTTGCATATAAAGAACATACGTTTGAAGTGCGAGATATACCGAGCACTTCTTATGGTGAATATTAGGTTAATAATGACCCACTTCCCACTCTTGTCACCTACTGTACAGGGTGTTTCACCTAAGGTGTCTCACACGGATTGCGGACAAACTAGTGGTCCTACGTAGATGGAACAAAATCATTCCTCACTAAATCGACCCCAAGGAACGACATTAAAATATTTTTAAGCTTTTAAAAATATTCCAAAAACCGGGTCCGTAGGTGGGTGTTCCAAAAACCGGGGGTCATAGGTTCGAATCTCAGAATTTTTAAATGTAAACATACCGGGTGTCCCATAATAGTCCCCCCCCTAAAGTTTTCCTACATTTTTTCAAATATCAATTCCACACCACCCCCAAACATTATTGGGTAGTTAATACTTCATTTTGAGGGGGTACCCAATTTTGGCCGTCATCTTGGATCCACCATATTGGATCCAAAATATTTTTTTCAAAAGTAAAAGTTGTGTTGTGACCCATAATTTCGAACTAGATTTTTTCACTGATTACAATGCCGCAATCCGTTTTTTAATATCTCAATTGGTTCTCAAATATGGGCACTTTAAATTTATTTATTTTCAACCAATTTAAACATTACAAATTTAAAAAATAGGCCCATAACCACAAAATAATGCTAGGTAGTGACGAATAACCACCATCAGTCATTGTTGAGTGATTTACACTTAACTTTCACCAATGTAAATTTTTTGCCACCATCTTTGATTCGCCATTTTGAAGTGAGGTAAGTTACTTCAAACACGAAGTTGGTATTGTGACCCATCATTTCAAACTATTTTTTTACGCCGAATTCAATGCCGCAACCCGTTTTTAGTTATATTGTTTAGTTTTCAAGATATTGACATGTTTCTGATAAAAATATCAAAAAAAATGAATGTTTCAAAAAATAAGTATTATAGCTGAAAACGGGTTGCGGCATTGAATTCGCCGTAAAAAACTAATTTGAAATGATGGGTCACAATACCAACTTCGTATTTGAAATAACTTACCTCATTTCAAAATGGCGAATCCAAGATGGCGGCCAAAAAATTTACATTGGTGAAAGTTAAGTGTAAATCACTTAACAATGACTGATGGTGGTTATTCGTCACTATCTAGCATTATTTTGTGGTTATGGGCCTGGTTTTTCAATTGGTAATGTTTAAATTGGTTGAAAATAAATAAATTTTAAGTACCCGTATCTTGAGAACCAATTGAGATATTGAAAAACGGATTGCGGCATTGTAATCAGTGAAAAAATCTAGTTCGAAATGTTGGGTCACATCACCACTTTTACATTTGAAAAACATTATTTTGGATCCAATATGGCGGATCCAAGATGGCGGCCAAAATTGGGTTCCCCCTCAAAATGAAGTAACAACTACCAAATATTGTTTGGGGATGGTGTGGAATTGATATTTGAAAAAAATGTAGGAAAAAGTTGGGGGGGGGACTTTTATGGGACACCCGGTATGTCATGTGATACATAATTTTGAGGCTCTAAACAAGACGAATAATTTGGTGAAAACAGAATTCTTTCATCTTTATTCATTTCAAAATGGCGGCCATTTTCGTGAAAATTGTTGTTACTTACAGAATATTTTGTATCTCGAGAACCAAAAAAACATATTTTTGTTCTGTTTAAATATTATTAATCCTCGTAAACTCAGCTTTAATTTGATATACGACATACCAACATTTGAAAAGTAAAGGTTTTGATGGTGAATTTTATTATGTTTTAATGTTGTTTGCCCTGAAAATCAAAAAATTCAAATGGCAGTATATGTCAAGTAGCACATAATTTTACAGGTCTTGCAAAGACCAACAACTTCTCATATTAAACCTACCTCTTATCTTTAGTGGTTTTGTAGTTATAAGCAAAAAACTCTATTTTTACCATATAAAGCCCATGTTAAATTTGCAGTACTTCAGTATAAACTTAATGGATGCAAATTTAAATGCATTGAAGACTGCATATTTAACATGGGCTTTATATGATGAAATGGAGTTTTTTGCTTATAACTTCAAAACCACTAAAAATAGGAGGTAGGTTTCAGTTTAAAAGTTGTTGGTCTTTGCAAGACCTGTAGTAAAATGATGTGCTTTTTGAGATATACTGCCATTTATTTTATTTTACTTTCAGGGCTACCAACATTAAAAGAAAATAAAATTTACTGTAAAAAAATGTTATTTTGTAATGTGGCATGTCATATGTCAAATTAAAGCTGGGTTTACGAGGAATAATAAGTTTTAAACAGAAGTAAAATATGTTTTATGGTTGTCGAGATGCAGGGTATTCCGTAAATACCAACATTTTTCACAAAAATAGCCGCCATTTTGAAACCTGAATTCTGTTTTCACCAAATTGTTCATCTTATTTAGAGCTTTAAAACTATACATAACATGACATATGTTTACATAAAAATCTGAGATTAGAACCCAAGATCCCCGGTGTTTGGAACACCCTGTATTTTAAAAAGATAAAAAATATTTTATGTTCTTCCTTGGGGTCGATTTATTGGGGAATGATTTTGTTTCATCTATGTAGGATGACTAGTTTGCCTGCAATCCGTTTGAGACACCTTAAGTGAGACACTCTGTATGTATTTGTCAAATACCACTCTAGCCCAAACTACTTGACCTAGAACCTTAAAGTTTTGCATGGACCTTCGTCTCAGGGCGTAGGTATCCACTAAGAACTTATTTTTAAAAATTCCCTTAGGGTCACGCCCAGTGGTGCATCAAATATTCCATGTTAACTATAGGAATGCTTATGAAGTTGTCATGGACACCTAAACATTTAAATCATGAATACGAGGAAGTTTTTCTGTTTTTCCACGGAGCGAAACCGTGTTGATCAGCTAGTAATGCATGCGATCGTATCAATCTTTAGGTTATGGAGGATAAGTATTTAAATGGTAAATTTGTAATTGTTTGCCAAATTTTGAACAAAACAAAAAATAATTCAGGTTACTTAAACCTTCTGATTTTATTCCATAGAAAAATTCATAACAGTTTAATATTATGTTGTACTTAAACTTTAAATCAAGCTACAAACAAAAATACTCGACTCAGGGCCGGTTTTTCAAACATATTTTTAAATAAAATCTAGTTAAATGATAAATATTACCATATGTTATGCATTGACCACTGTTTATTTTAGTTTAACATAAGATGGAAAACCTAAGTATACAAACGGATTAAAACTAAGTTTACTTAAGTCAATTTTCTCTGGGCAAGTTAAGATGGATGGCCGGCATTGGCAGTTTACGTCCCTCATATGTCACTGCCCATCGATAGCCTCTAACAAAACTCCTCCCACATCCAACTTTTCTTTCGTATCAAATAATCGTTTTCAATACACTTTTATGACATTATCTGTTTTCATTATGTCTTTGATAACTTCATATTTACTCTGTTTGCGTCGGAAAATAATGTTTATTATATAGAGTAACTTTTACAGTATTTTCTAATTTCGTCCGATACAAAAATGCAGCTTATTTCAAGCTAGCAAAGTGAAAAGTATCGTTCGAAACATGATTCAATGAAGTTCCAGGATATACATCTTCTTATGAATACACTATTTGATTATCGTCTAGGGCTTAATTTTTTTATATATTTAGATAGTTTTATGCTTTTGGAGAATTTTTATGTACTGAGATACTCTTTTGTCACAGAACAGCAACAAATAAAAGTAAACTGTACAATCAAAACAGAGGATGATCTGTTAAAAATATCATAGTACGCTCATTTTATTCTACTCTAATACTTTTTCTTTACAAGTTCTAGCTACCGACCGCCTGGTTTTCAAACGAGCCAACTCAACTGTTTATTCAATTAAATGTTTAACTATCCAGTACATGAAATCATAAATATATACTTTTTTATTATATAAAATACGAAAACTTGTCCCTCAACAAACCCATTATGAGGTTCAAATGTTTACAAGCATAACTGAAATCAAAAGTTCAAAGGTAAATCAAACGGTACATTTATCTATGAATCGTATTGGTAAGTGGCCAAGGAATTAGATATTTTTATATTAAATTTTAAGAGTAATTTTTAATGCAACATATTACGGTGAAAATGCACTGCTTATTGCTAATCAGTGAGATAATATTATTCATCTTCGTTGATCAAAGTGCCTATTGGTTCTTCTTGTGTTTTATTACAAATTCCTTTAATTCCCCAATTATATTTTAATCCCCACTCAAAGCCCTATTTTTGAATATTTTCTCGCTTTAGCAATTCTCATGAATATTGAATCGATTTTTTTTATTCCCGTCACCTTGAAATAGCTTAATGGAGAACTTATAAAATCTGCCACACAAGTGTTTCACTCTAAGATACATAATCGAACCAGATTCAAAAGTTTTTCCGTCTTTATAAATGATATATAAAAATAAACTAAAAACTGGACTATGCAAATATTTGTTACAAATATATTATATTATTTATAAAAATATTTGCTAATAACACATACAGACGAATGGACAGAAAACCAAGCAAGATGGCACCATACATTCTAACGTTTATTTGATTCCACCTATGTAACAGCAAGATAAAGGCTCATCAAATGGTTCAGGTTACGCTATATAGTTTTTAATCCATAGTTTGGCTTTAAATTTGTAAGAACTAAGGCGTTGGTTGCTAGTTACTTAAGTTATGAGGCATTCACTTTAATGAGAAAAATGTATCAACTCTCATTTTATTTTTAAGAAATATTTTAAAGTTTATGGAACATAACATTTTAAATTTCTTGTAAAATGTCTCTGATACAATAGATACATCATATTGGAATAGATATTCCATATGATCATCATATTGGAATTTTTACTTAAATCATTGTTGCTTAGAGTTTCATTAAAATCCAAACAAATTAAAAAATCATCCAGTTACCATTTCAACAATGTTTAACCGAGAGAGAGAAATGACCATCGTTTACAGAACGAAGTTAACATTAGAGTTACCTTTGTTGAGGCGCGAAGCGTACATAGCGATAACGACTCCAGTAAGATTGATAAATGGCCTGACTTTAACCTTTTGTTATTTCATAACGAGCTGGACCATAAAACTGAAATATCTCTTAAAATGTGCCTTTTTATCTGTCTTTAATGCGTTTAATTGATATTACGAATCGGCATTATATAAACGGTTCCTTGACTTTAGAGCACGGTGGCTCATAATTATCATACTATCTCCGTGGCAGCAGACCTACATACTCATTGAATGTCAAATATTTCATTGCATATTTCAATTCATCATAAGCGACAAATTAAATTTTTTGCATTCCAAAAAAATATTTAGAGAATAAGGTTGCTGATTAACTGCTACATATTGATGTTTAAGTAGTTTTATTATTATTTGTATTGCAATGTTTACTATAGCTCAATTTGAGCAAACTATATAATAAGATTTATTGATATAAACTAAGAAATAAGTTAAAAATATGTTATTTCTAATAGCCATTAAAACATATTTTATAAATCCATTAAAACAGTGAAAAACATGTGACGACTCAACCGTATTCGTGATATTTTATCAATTATTGATACTCGCAAATGATTCGTGAGCGTCGCCAACACCTTAAACAATTTTGTTCCGGAGCTCAGCTACTCTGAGTTCGTCCAAGGTTCAATCGTGACGGTTATCCAACGATACTAGAGTCAGTACGTCGAGACCGTAATAGGCGATACGCAAGATCAACACCGACAATCGACTAAAATCTTAATATTTTACTAAACGGTAAACATGGTCAAAATAAAGAGAAGATTACCTTAAAATATCGAAGTGTAGGTTCCGCTGACCGGGCTTCGCCTCGCGCGAAATCAGGCGTCATAGGTGAGTAGAATGGCTAAACGGGATTTGAGCGGTATGCATGACTACACGCTCTATGAGATGATCCGGGTAGCTTTGTTTACATGCAGCCTGCAACGTAAGTACGAACAGATTAGACGGCTTCTAATGTCTGGATAAGTTTTATAACAATACATTAATGTACGCGCCGCGTTATTATAGGATTTAAACCCCGATTAAGGCTCCTGGCCAGATACTAGAATTTAATCGAACATAATGAAGCGATTGACTTGGCAACATAACAAAATAATCAATTCTGAGGGTCTAAATCTTAAATTTTGACATGATATTAGGCCTCGTAATTTACCGAAGTTAATGCATGCAGTACTTAGGCAATTTGCAAACAATAAGTCTAATAAATTAGCACATTAGCCGTGCATCTAACAGGAACAATCGTGCATCGTTGCACGTGCTAAATTAAAGTTAAATACGTGCTCTACAAAAAATAGTAAACAGAACAAAGCAAGCTCAAAAATAACTCGTAACAATTCCTACGACACTTGGAAATAGCCCACGCGGCCAAAATAATCAATTATAACAATCACGACGATCGGAACTTACGTGTTCTCTGGTCGACACCACGAGTCATAGAGCGTAGGTCCGTACAGCTTTGTGGCGCGCCGGGGACTGACTTGCCTCAGGGGCCGTCAAGCCGGCTCCGGGGTGGGGAGGCAGGCGACGTCAGCGCGGCCAGTGCAAGTGCGGCGGACGCTGGAAGCTGTTTGCATGCCCGGCATACTGTCCGACCATCATGACAAAAGCGATCTCCGCTAACATAAAAATCGCCTCTCGCGTAAATAACGGATAGGGTGGATGACTCGTAAAATAAAATTGTTACTGGTAGAATTTTGGGCCGTTACAAACATTGGAACCTTTGGTTAGCATTGGAAAAAGAGTCCGTAGGTTTGCTGCCACAGAACTGAAGGTTTTTACTATAGTCTGAACGAAATGAAGTCACATAGGCTACTCTTTATTCAGACATGTTGATAAATTAGGTAGATATACAGTTTGATTTATTTCTAATAAGGTTATTAATTGGCAACGTGTGTTTACCGTAAATGACAGTTCTTATCATAGTTTTTAAGCCATTATACATTTTTACGTCATTCTATCATGTCAGACTGTCAGCCTCATATTGGATAAACCGAACACGAATGCATCAACCTTCATCCAAACTAATATCGATTACCACCTGACAATTCCAATGTCTAAATCGATTTCATTGTTTACTGTCTTTTATTTAGCTCTACTGGTCTTGCAGGTCGACAAAACTGTTTAAGACATTCTTATCTAAACATAGTGTCTTCAATTAGTATTACTAAACAGCATCTTGGAAACGGTTTCTTGTTTTGGAAGCGTAGTGGCTCATAATCATCAGATTATACCTGAGGTAGCAGACCTGCAGACTCAGCGAACTCAAATGCTTTATTAAATATTTCAACCCATCATAAGCGACGAATGTAATTTTTTTCACTCTAAAAATTATCTAGGAAATGAGGATGCTACTTTGTCAGTACCGATCGAAACAAATGCGATTATTGTATTGCAATATTCATTATAGCTGAATTCTAAAATAAGATATAGGTTGTGTAGCAATTAGCTAAAAATAAGAGATGTATGGAGTTTTCTCCATAAAGTTAACTTTGGAAATTGAGTACATGGGTTTGCTGCCGCATGAATAAAGTAGAATAAAGTTTTTTATACCAAAATCTGATAGATCTCGTCGAATTCAGCAACATAATCCTGCTATGTTTTTTCAGTCATGTTGATAACTGAGCAGGATACAGCCTACAGAGTTTAAATTAATTCTCAAAAAGTAAATATTCGGGCAACATGTGTTAACCATGCATAATATCTCGTATAACGTTCTATTTTCTATCATAGATTTTGAACCATTATAAATTTAAAATGTAGTTCGATTATGTCTAACCCTCAGTTCTATCTTCGATAAACCGAAAACGTACGCATCAGTCTTCGTTCACTCTGACATCGCTTACCACCTGACAATTCTAACGCAGACATCGATTTGATTGTTTAAAGTATTTTATTTGATTCTTTTAGATTCACAAATCTGTGTTAGACATTTGTATTCAATCAAAGTGCTGAGTGAAATAATACAAGCTAGGTACCGCACTTTTAATATTTTATTTGAGACGTAATAACTGTACATAAAGTGTTATGTTGAATAAGAACGATTTAAGAATAAGACCTCTTTTATTGCCTTTAGCCCTTTCTTATTTTTTTGATAAAAACTAAGTAAACAATTATTATAAATATTTACGCCAACTGCTAAATTTCCATTTAAAAGATAGTTTCTTTATTTTAAATACGTGTTTAAAATAACGTTTGTAATAATTTTGTCGGCCAGAACATGAAAAAAATACATTTTCCATCTCTTTTTTTAAATTATGTTCTCGTTTACTCGCTAACTGCAAGACATGAGGAATACAGTAATTTCAATTTAATGTTCGCAGCTCTTGCAGAATTGGTTGATGTTGATTCAGAATTAGTGAACGCTGATGATGGACTGTTGGCGAAACACTTCAGAAGCAAATGTAATTCCGATTTTGTTATGTAGTTTTTACTAGTCACTTTGGTGAAATCAATCAACAACAACAAAATGCGTCATAATTGATAAACAAATTTACTTATAAACTTCAAGTCATAAAAAACATTTAATTTATATAAGCGTAATTTTTTTATGAATACGTAGCACTACTATACAACTTTTATTTTGTTTTTATTTGGTTCACCGTGTAAATTTTAAAATTTAACGCATTTAGCCTGAATATTAAATTTCGAATAATAATATTATTGCATATCTAAATATATCATAGAAATAAATAAAGCTTAAAATATAATTAAAAGGACTATTAAATCCAAAGTAATAATTACCTCATAAACGAAAATTAAAAAGTTGTTTGATAAAGATGTCTACAAATAAGAATACTTTGCATGATTCTCGCAACAAAATAATATTAAAGTCAAAAAAATAAATGGAAACATTGTAATGTGAAGCAAAATATGGAAAGAATTTGTCTTTTCTTTGCATACCATAGTACGTCCGGTGGTAAGCCCTTTTGAATACGTTATTAGCCCTCTACGCAAAAGTTTAACCTCCATCGATAAGTCTTATATCTGCTGAAAAGTATAGCTGGCATAGTGCTAATTATTTGCTTATACAGTGCAGATGTGTTTTGCCTCTGTTGCCCAGACCATTAAAAACTATAAAACGTTTGGTTTAAGATTTATCAAAGCTTGGTGACAGCAAATGGTGAAAAAGATTTGCCTCAGGTGGTGTGGACAAAGTAGCCTCAACTGAGTCCAGAGGAAGAAAAATCCAATAACATCGGTGAAATATGAAAACGGAATCCATTTAGTGACCATCCGTCTTTGTTGGGGATCCACCTTATCTTGGTCCTTCGAAATCACTGTCCATTTTGTAAGCCTTCCACGGCACAGCTCATTTACAGACAAGAAGTTTAAGTGAGGTACTTTGTCAATCACGCAAAGTCGTTATCTCTAGGTCGCTTCGCACTTCAACAAAGACAACTCTAATTTTAACTTCATTCTGTAAGCGATGGCCATTTATATTTTATACTCTATTAAAATTAAATATCTAAACATAGTGTCTTAAGGGCATTAAATAAAAAAGACCAATAAAGTAAATATACTCTCCCGTCAAACTAAAATTTTAACACCGTAAATCTTATTCAAGCCTCTCATAATACTATTATACAGTATAATCTATCATGTAAATAGAAAAGTTATTCAACATTGGACGAATATAATCAATACTTAAAACAATTTATTCAAACTGTATAAGCATGTGATTGCTTGTTTGATGTGCAAGTAACCAATATAGCATTATTACTGTTTGTTTTAAAATTGTAAGGTTTAATCACGGGGAACATATTTAGGTAAACTCTGTTGAACTTCTCCTTTTACTATCGCACATACTGTTAATTTTGAAATTAATTTGTTATGTATTAACTTTAACTAAATATACCTAGCTTAACATAGTGTATAAAGACTTACAAAGATGCGTTCAAGAATGGCGTCAATTTAATGTATTTGCTGTTTCAGTTCTGAAGATTGATTGTAAAATCATATCGATGAACTAGTGAGACATCGTGAATCTGATTGTTGATAAAATAAATGTTACTTTTGTTCAGCATCAAACTAGAGGAATTGATAGGTTTGTTAAAACAATTACATATTTATATCTCTCTTGCGATGAAAAACGTTCAAAATGCTCTGTGCGAACTATCAAGAATAGGGGTGGTCATAACGGCGGTGCCTTTTTGATTGATGTATTGCTGGACTGACTATCCACTGTAAATTTGGATATTTTATAAATGGGGTTGAAGCATTCCTTTACGCCAATAATAGATTGTTAATAATAGAATGTTAATGTTATTATTTATTTCATACCACTCCCGTCCCGTTAAATAACAATAAAACATAGTTACAGTTATTATGAATATTTTAATTCAATTTAGTTTAGCACAAAATTTGGAAAAATAAATTAGTTTTCAAATACAGATACACTCGTATTTCACTCTCAGGATAAAAAAAACACGTTGAAATGCTCTAAAAGAACTGTCAAAACAAGAGAGACGGTGAGGAAAGCTATGTTAATGACGGATTGCTTAATCTTCTACTTATGCGTTTTGAGGGTTTAAAAAACATTGCTTAGGTACACTATTTTTTTGCATCAAAATAGACCTATTTTTCGTAAAATACTAAAAAGACATAAGTTTGTTTTCTTTTCAGAAAATTGAGGCATCAGGAATATCCTTCATCCATAAAGATAACTCACATCAATCAGTAACATTTTAGTAATATACATATTACTAAAATACTCAATGATGAGTCAGAGTTCGACAAGTGCAAATCGTTCCCGGTGCGGGCATATCGTGATAGTGCGGGCATCAGAATTAACGGTGTTTTAATTTCGCTAACAAGAATTCCATGTGCTTCTCATGAAAAACCTTAGTTTTGATTTATTCAGTGCTATTGTGTTATTATAACGGAACTTTTGTTTTTTTCACGTGTTCGTTACAAATATCAGTATATTATAAAAATGCCAAAAATTGTAGTGTGTGCAATAGTAAATTAGGGCAGCAGGCGCATAAGGTAGCTTGTGTTGACTGTAGCAAAAGCTTTCATTTGAGATGCGTAAATATGACTAAGACTGATCTGGACGCGCTGACTAGTGAAAAAATCGATTGGCGGTGTCAAGCGTGCGCATCCGAACGGCGGAAAAGTATGCGGTTCGAATCAACAACCGCGACCGGTGTCGGCGCGACGTTGGACGATATTATGACGGAAATTCTGAGTTTGAAACAAGCACAAAAGGACACTATAAAAGAGTTTAATAAAACTACTGATATGGTTTTTGAAAAAATCTATGATCTTAAAGGAATTGTTGAGGCTCAACGAGATTTACTCAATAATTATCTCGAGCGTACCGAGGCTCTGGAAGCCGAGAACCGAAAACTACGACAGCAGTTAGAGGATACCCAAGCCCGTGTTGAGGAAACTGAACGATACTCTCGAGTCAATTGTGTAGAAATCCACGGGGTACCAAATGTGAACAATGAAAATGTACTGGATATTGTAAAAAAAGTCGGCACAGCGATTGATTTTGAGGTGACTGATGTCATGATTGATAACTGTCATCGGCTCGGAAAATCGTCTCAGGAACGTACGGCCGGAATAATAGTAAAGTTCGTTCGTCGAATAGATAAAGATAATTTTCTCGCGAAAAAGCGACAGAAGAAGGACTTGTCAACTCGCCATTTGGATCTCGGAACTGATCGGCCCGTGTACGTGAATGAATCCCTGTGTCCAGCGCGTCGGAAGCTCTACGCTCAGGCGCGGCAGATAAAGCAGGACAAACATTATAAATACATATGGCTAAGAGGTGGGAAAATACTGCTCAGAAAATCTGAAGGCGATCCCATTGTGAGTGTTACGCGTCCTCAGGACCTTAAATCACTGTAAGAATCACTGATAAAGCCAGGTTTATTTAAGTTAAAAATATTATATGATAGAAATTTCATATTACTTCTATTTGTTTTTTACAACGGAATTAAATCTTATTAATTACACGTGATGGTGAATAAAATAGAAAATGTTTTTAATAGTAAATTAGTTATTGTTCAACAAAATATAAGAAGTGTAAGAGCAAATTTTGACGGTTTTTTAGCATGGTTATCTAGTGTTACGTCGCCTAGGCCACATATAATTGTTTTAACAGAAGTGTGGATTCATAAAAATGAAGTACCTTTGTATAAAATAGATAATTACGATTTAATAGAAAATTGCAATGATGAATATAGAGCTGGAGGTATTTTAGTATACATCGATACTGCAGTTGCTTATAAAATTTGTCATACAAAAATATTTGGTAGTGATGTTTTAGAAATATGTTGTAATTTCAAACATTTTAAATTTATACTGCTGTCAATCTACAAATTGCACAGTGTTGATAAACAAGTTTTCATAAATAATTTAAAGCTCTTTTTTGAAAGTATTGGGAGTGACAATTGTATTATAGTTGGAGATATGAATTTAAATTTATTAGAAGATTTATCCATAGTTAATGAGTATAAGGCAACGATGAGTAGTTTTGGTTTTGATTCACTAATTTTATCAGCCAACGCGTATAACTGAATCCTCACAAACGTGTTTGGATCATGTATTTTTAAGAATCAGGAATATGTCAGACTTTCAGGTTTATTCAGATGTTTTCCACTGTGGGTTGACTGACCATAGTATGACTGGTGTAGGGCTCACGTGGGACACGGAGGGCACTTGCGCTAGGACAAACGACCTTGACAAGGTCTGGACCCTTATCAACTACGATAAGCTGAATGAGTTGCTTGCCCAGGTTGATTGGTCACCCGTATTAAGCCAGACAAATGCGTCTCTGGCGTTTAATAAATTCATGGATATATTTAAGGATTGTTTAAGCTTATGCAGGGAACAAAAATTTAGTAAATATAATTATAAAGGTTTGAAGCCATGGATGAATTCTTTTTTGTGTAGAAAAATCAAAAGAAGAGAATTAATGTACAAAAAAACTTTAAAAAACCCTCATAACAAAAAATTGTTTAGATATTATAATTCATTTAAAAGTAGATTAAATGCTGAAATTAAGGAAACAAAAAAGCTATATTACAGTAATTTGTTTAGTAGGTGCAATGGAAATTCAAAGCTTGAATGGAGAGTGGTTAATGAGTTAACAAACCAAAAGGTGTCTAGACATAATATTGATAGTTTATGTTTGGATGGCAAAACTATTGTTGATAAAAATGAAATTGCTGAAAAATTCAATACTTATTTTACTGGTATTGTGGATAATATGTTAAGAACTAATAAAACTTACACTGTAGATGATAGATTTTATCGGCAAACTTTTAGATGTGAGGCTCAATTAAACTCGGTATTTTTAGAACCTGTGACGTTAGCAGAGATTCAAAATGTAATTAATACTTTAAAAAATAATAAGGCTCCTGGTTACGATGAAGTTAGCTCTAATATAATTAAGAGATGTTGTAGTTCTATAGTTAATATTTTACTATACCTTGTTAACTTAAGTTTTAAAAATGGTATTTTTCCGGAAGCCTTAAAACTAGCTGTGGTAATACCATTATTTAAGAAGGATGAAAAACAGAACATATCAAATTATAGGCCGATCTCATTGACTTCGGTCTTTGCTAAAATATATGAAAAATGTATGAAAAAAAAGTTACTTGCGTTTTTGACTAAAAATAATTTTTTCAGTAGTTTTCAATACGGTTTTAGAGAGGGTAAAACAACAGAGGATGCTCTTTTGGACTTTGTAAATTTTGCAATGCAGAGTTTCAATGAAGGAAAAAAAGTCAGTAGCCTATTTTTAGATATTTCTAAGGCGTTTGACAGTGTGCAGCATTTAATTCTGTTAGATTTGTTGCATAATTGCGGTGTAAGAGGTGAGGCCTATCGTTGGTTTGAGACCTATTTGATTGGGCGAAAACAATGTGTGAAATTGGGCGATTGTAAGAGCAGTTGGGAGATTATCAGGCATGGGGTGCCTCAAGGTACGGATTTAGGGTCAATCCTTTTTTTGGTTTACGCCAATAGTTTATGTAACGGCAAATTCAAAGGAAAATTGTTTTCCTTCGCTGACGACACTGCCCTGACATATGTAGGTAAAGATTTTGATGAAAATAAATCTGCAATAGAGGAAGATCTAAAAAAATTAAAAATGTGGTTTTGAAAAAATAAAATGTTTATAAGTATTGAAAAAACCAATTTTATCAACTTTTCTTTAAGACAAAATTAAAATACTTTTGATCAAGTCGCTTATCTGTGTGAAAATTGTGCTGCTTATTCAGGCCTTTGTAAAAATTGTTCTATTATAAGAAGGACAGATAACATAAAGTATTTAGGTTTATATTTAGATGATTCATTTTCATGGAAGACTCACATCACTCAGTTACAAAAAAAAATTAAATGCAACCTTAAGAGTTTTTTATTTTTTGAATCAGCTTGTTCCACTGCAGACGTCTAGGAAACTTTATTTTTCATTAGTTCAAAGCAGATTGGAATATGCCATTGTCTGTTGGGGAGCTGCATACGTCACAAATTTGAAAAGTTTAATAATCATGCAGAAGAAATTTTTAAGGTTAATTTTAAAGAAAGGTAGATTAGAGCGCTCTTGGCCTTTATTTCAAAGTTTGAAGTTATTGCCTTTAAGTCACCTCTTTATTTTTAAGGTGCTTAGTATGTTTTATATTAGAAGTGATAATATTCCAGGAAAAGATAACAGAACTAATTTACGTTCGGGACTAACTTTTTCTGTTCCAAGGTCCACCAGGACATGTTTTAGTTACTCATATGATTATATAGCACCCAGAATATTCAATAACTTACCTGAACATATAAAAAAAGCTCAAAACATATTTTGGTTTTTGAAAAAAGTGAAGATTATGTTGTTTAATTTTGAAAATACAGATCACATGCTTAGATTTAATGTCTAAAATTGGTTAATTTAATTATATTGTTTATGTTTTATAATAATTCTGACTAGCATTTTCATCTACAGGTAATATACGTTTAAGTTGGTTTGAGTTTGTAAATATTTTGTATTTAAATCAGAATCAGAATATTAATTTATTACATGCTCTCTTTTGATCATTGTTTGTTTGTCAGCTTTTCATTTTAGTGCTTCTGATGCTCACATCGAAGAAATATTGTAACTTTTATCGAGAAATGTTTTTAATTTTTAATGATAATGAAATAGTGCACACATGAAGAACTCTGAACAAGAAGTTGGACATTTATGTGATGGTAACCTCGCTACAGGGTAACCTAAAAGAGGTAGCTATATTTTCCATGTAATAAAAAATAATTCGAAAATGTATTGTAAAAACGGAAAATAAAATTCATTCTTATTCTTATTCTTATTCTTACATTAATCTTTTGTTTTGGTTTTAAATTATAGTTTTTATGTAAATGTTGTTTACAAGAGAACAACACTGCAGGTTACAGCAAATAGCTATCTATTGCTCTTTCAGGATATTTTATTTCCGGGTATATGAGATTATAGTAACTATTTCCGATCAAATATCCAGGAAAAAAATTATTAAAACTGTCTGTTCCATATATGATGTATTTATAAGCCACCAGTAGAAACTAGAGCATCGCTTGGTAGTGATACGTGCCTCTTCGCTAACCACCGATTGTTACGTGCATGAAACAATAACTGAGTCGAATAAGCAATCTCATTGTGAGAGAAGAGGGCCTGCCAGAGCCAGCGTAAAAATAAACACATAATGGAGTATACAATTCGTAAATTACTGAATGAATAAAGCAAAATAGGATTCTGGTGTACTTCTGTAAGTATGTGTTGGATTGTACAATACATAATGTTGTATTGAAGGTATTGTTTGAAGTAGCAGTTTGAGTTGCTTCATAACTGTTTCATTACCTATAGAACTGGTTGGATTAGGTAATAAAAGAAAAAATAAGAATATTTTTTATTGGATTAGGTAATAAAAGAAAAAATAAGAATTTTCCTCTATAAACCTTTGTAACATTTTACCTTTAAAACTCAGTTAAAGTCAGATTTATAATACACCACTCTAATGATTAATTTGATAATTAATTACAAAAATTTACTTTATTACGAATTAATATTGATTTCTTCAACACAATAACACAGACTAAGTTAACTTCATAACCAAAAAACTTATTTGCTAGGTACAAAGAAATACCAATAAACAGTTTTATACAATTTTATCATTATTGATTAAAAATAAATAAAAAATAAGTGTTTGATATTGTTCAATTATGACCATTTCCAAATTTTGATATAATATTTGATTAACTCTCTTTATCGTTAAAAAAGCACTATAGAAAAATTCCAATCCTTGGCGGGGAATCGGCCAATGTAAAGGGACAAAGTTACATCGTAAAATATTGATATTATCACACTTCAAACAGACGTCATCGACACCTCTATGTTTCAAACAAATAATGAATAACGGTTCTGCTTAAAGTGTTACTAGCTTTAAGAATCCTTGCTGCAACAGAGTTTTCTTAGGACAGGAGGCAAATAGTATGATCCAAAATGTGTATTTTTTTGTTTACCAAACCGAATAGGTAATAGAGGAAACAAAATAGGAAAAATGGGAACTGTAACGTCTGTATACAAATATGAGAGCTATTAATTTTGAGAATAACTTAATACAAAATAAACATCGGTCTACGGTATTCGAGATCGCAGAATTGTAATGCTTGTCATCGCAATAGTTTTGTCAATAAACATAACAAAGCAAAAACCAACAACGAAAACTACGATATAATATTTGATCAATGAAAGATTTTCTGTTTTTGCATTGAGAGACATATAAGTGTTTTTTAACCAATGATTTTGGTTCAATAATAAAACAGCATTACATAACCTTGTTTATCTTTGACATATCCCGGGGTGGTTGTGACGCAAACATCATAGAATCCAAAGGTTTTAGTGTTTTCATGTTTCCCTATTTTGTTATTTTATTTCGGATTGTTTTTTTAAAGTAAATACTATAAGAACGATTTATAAAATTAGCTTGATGTTCATACCAAATTGATTAATTAAAAGCGGAATCTAATTTTAAAATATTATATAAACACACAATGCTGAGAACTAAAAATGAGCGATGATAATGAATCGTTTAAAGCTATAGCGAGTAAAGCTATCGATTACAAATATCATCAAACAAACTAATCATCAATAATATAGTTAAATACTAAAATAGAACTTTTTTTATTTTCATTAAATAAATCGTTGGTCAAAAGCAAAACTGTCAGGAAATTTCCGTCCATCAATCTATAAAATCTGAATTAAAATATCTTAACAGGCCTAGACATAACACGCAACACGTAAATGTTAAGTAAACTTTATGAGTTTAACAAAAACACTACAAAACATATCAGTGAATGACATTAAAATAATACTTTTTATATTATTTCAAGGAAGACTAACGAACGGGTTTGTTGATGAAATATATAATAAAACAATTTTTAAAGTTGGATTCAATTGAGTTTTTCCATATGTAGTAAAGTTTTGTTTTATTTGCTTAAGCAACGGCTTATCATACGGACATTCATTCCGGAAAGTGTGGTTTCGTAGGGTCCCTAGTGAAGATGGATCGTGCCATGATGTTTTCCGTATTCATATTTCGCCAAAGTAACCGGACTTTCCTCCCGTGGTCGTTCGTTGTGGTTTCTTTTTAGATAACACTGAAGCCATTGCGATTATACATTATAGTTTACTCCTTATCAAAGAAAATATAGATTTACCATATGCATTAAGAAAATTATTCTGTCTACGACGAATGAAAACGTTTACATACACATACTATAGATGACTTATGAACAAATTTAATAAGCTAACCGAATTTAAAAAAAATTCTTGATAGTTAATAGTAACATTTTATGCCGGAGTGAATTAAAAACATATTCCATTTATTTGTGAGTTCATCATTGTTAAAAAATACATATTTAAATATAAAACTAGTGTGAAATATAAGTATTTAAATGAAGAAACTTACCTATCCAAGACAATTTAAACGTAATATATCTTACTAATGCTATAAGTGTAAAATTTTGTTTGTTTGTTTCGTATCCTGTAACAACGAATCAATTTGGTAAGCTCACTTCGGGCAGCTTGACTTTAAATAATCTAAATTAGTTCTTTACTAAAACTATTCTGGCTATTTTACATGCACATATAATCAATGTAGATAGAATCTTTTCATGAAAATATTTTAGTATCATTTTGAACGTGGGCAAAGCCACGGTTAACAACTAGCCGTTTTATACTGAAACAATTAAAGTCTTTAATTGTTTAATAGAACATGTGACAGCTTTTTATACCCGAATCAAATTATTTAGTTTTGGTAAATCAAGTAAATTATTCGTATCACAGGGGTTTTGCTTGTATTAAATTTATTGAATATTCCTTCACTTAAAATAAATTCTCAGGTCGATACAAAAAACTGACGTTGTTTTATCTGCGTATTTTTTAATCCAACAATTTAGAGTTTTTTGAAAGTCAATCAATACATCAAATATGCCGCTACTGCCCATTTCATCATCTTTCATCAGCCCTTTCTGTTCTCATGGAGAATTTTTACGGTTTTCATAGTGAAGAGGAAAACAAGTTTTCAATTATCGTTACAGCGTATGTTAAGGGGTATTTTACTTTGCTGATGACCAATCACGTAATGATTTATCACCGACCCCACTGGAAGCTCTGACGGCATCGAATGTTTTGACATTTTTCATTTAGAGCATCATTACTTTTGGTGGAAGGAATTTTATTTTTGATATGACTGCTGAGTTTTTTAACAACTGCAGATAATCGTTTTTGAAATATTCTTAATGACAACAGTTTTTATAAAAGTTCAGTGATCAGAATGAGGAAAATAATAGATATATAATGCAGATATGTCTATTGACAAGGCATACAAGGCATAGAGTATAATTACTTCTACCAGAAAAAAAGTTGTTCACATTAATGAATAATAAACTATCCTATATACATATATATATACAAGTTTGACCTAAGACAAATCAAACGTATATGTTTTTTTCTTCAAAGTTTACATTTTGTTGTGCGAATAAACATTCATTAGTTAAGGTTTAAAAAATTGTCTATATTAACTACCGACTGACTTTGGCTGACACTCATTTAAACGCAGCAGCTTATTATATTTCAATTTAGCCAAAGCGAACCGTATCACTATTCATTTTGTCTTCAACGATGAGTAGTTCGGCAGGATAAGCAGTGTAAATTACGTTTAACCTACTATGTTAAACAAATAGATGTGATACTAGTGAGATGTGATAATCTTTTTTAAAATACATTTCTAGCGATTAATTTTAAAGCAATTAGGGCATTTCTTATAATTTGTCTGTACTAATTTGATACACCACGACAAATTAAACTCATTTTATTTTAACAGCCCATAAGTAAACTATAATTAAAGTAGCTAACTGTGAGCACACTTTTAGCTCAACAATAACCAACTAAAAATTAAATCCAACTATAATATAAACTAAATCCAACTATAATATTTAAACTTTTTCCTATTATCCTCCAATGCAGAGATAGTCGAACAATACATCACCCACAAAGCCACATCCCTCCTCACATCTATCAGCAGTCCCGACAGTTCTCACAGAGCATTTTAGCGGTTTTCACCATGAGAGGAAAATTCTAACTTTGGCCAAAACTAACAAAACTATTTCTTATCTACCTTCCAAACGATTTACTTTATCATACAATATTATACATACAAATATTAAACTCAAAATAAAGTAGATTTCTATTTATATACGTATTTTATGACGTGTTCAAAACTAAATGATTAAAAATAAAGTATTAAAATTATTAATTCCTAATGAATAATTTATGAAAACTTACGTATATAAGTAACACATATAATGAATTATACATGTTATAATAATAACATCAAGCGTACACATAATTTAACTAAACACAAATAAATCTCAGTGGATAACAAACTGTAATACATTGTTCTTTAAATAATACTGGTTACATGTGGAATAATAAAACACTTGCTGCAACCATTAAGGCACTTTTTTTAAACCTCTTTTTTAAAGTTCAAGTTTTCTTAATCGAACGTTTGTGGGGCATTGCTACTTGAGTTTTGTAATATCAAGTTTGCTTTGATTCATAGATTCCGTTAAAAGAGTTGTTTTCTCGAAGCATGTGTGTTTTTGTGGTATTAAATACTTTATTACAATTATCTCGGATTTCAGATTACAATTGTTGTCAATGTATTATGTAAGTTAACATGAAATATACGATTTTGTATTCCCATATTGAATCAAGCTAAAACCTATCCCATTTCCTTGTAAATGCCGCTGCTTTTATTTTCCTGAGAAAATAAGTTAGTACTAGCCTTATTGATAAAAATAGTAACCATTAAGAAGACAAATCTCTTCCATTTCAAAAGGCAACTCTTGCCCTCTTATTTCAACTGAACTGTTCTTACTCCGTAAAGAACGATTTTAACTTTAAAACGTTGGTAAATTATTAATGATTACGTACCTTAAATGCTGCAACTGGCCTAATTGAATTAATTTAAAATACCAGCATCATCAAATTTAATTGTCAATTGATCTAAAAATCGTAAAATGTTTTCTAACCTTTAGAAAAACGCATTTTTATTGAGAAAACAAACTGATACAAAAAATCCAAAGGTCTTTTTAAGATTTTAACCTTAGTTTTTGAAATATATTTATTCTTTGAGTCCTTTTAACGATTTAAAAATACGTTGTAATAATTTTACTGTTTATAGTTGCTCAGGAATTTTAAAACTGCAAAAATAGGAATAGCTTTTTCATGTCCACCCTATTATAATTTCATAAAAACAAACTTAGTTGTTCGTTATTACTACCTGAGGCATTATCATAACGCTATAAATCTCTCTTTTCAGGTAAACGTTGTTTAATAACGATAAGCTTCGGCAAAAATATATACAAGAGGGAGGTATGCACTTCTGAAAACGATTTTGAGCATCATGCATGTAGTTTTATTGTATTTCCCCCCAACTGCTACGTCAAGTCGCATTTTACTTCTTGCATAGAAGGAGTATATTAATAATTAGTCTTCCGGAGGGTAAAGTGAGTACTTAGGCTCCTTGAGGGAGTAAAGTAAACCCATAAAAATCTATATATTTATGGACGGTGGAAAGAAACCTTTAGACGTATTAAATGAGTCTCAAACTGGGCCATGTGAATTGTGCGAAAGCGAACTTTTCCATTGTTATAATTCTACGTTTTACCGGCAGTTTAAAATTATCCAGTTAAATGTCAAGAATAAAAATAAAGTTTTGATGTGAGGATTTAACTTGGGGAAACTAGTATATAGAATTACCAGTACCGGAAGTGGTATTTTCTGATGCGTACTCAAGTTTCGGCTGCGCCTCACACAGGAACACCAAGTTTCACGTGCGAGGCGTAGCCGTGCTTGTGAACGTGAGTTTAGTAATTCGAGCATGCGCCAGAAAATCACCTTCTGTTCAAGTTATGAACGATGCTTTTCATCACGACGCAAAAATACAAACGTACATAATAATAGACACAGTAAAATAAAAACTGTTATATTTCTCACATTAATTTTTCATCAAATTTAAATGCAAATCGATTGCAAAGAACCTTCTTCAGAACGTTAAAATAGCTTATGCCTATTTATGTTAAAATTTAGTTATTAAACGGTTAACAGAGCTGATTTAAATTCCGAAAATCAATGGCAAAAAATGGACAATGGAAAACTAACTGAGAGCAAGGGAAAGTAAAAACAGAGCAAGGAAATATCAGCTGATCGTTTTTTATTTACAGCTCCATAAACGATCATTTCCGTTAATATCAGCCGTCATGGAAAATAGCTACTTTGGATATGAAGTGACGAAAACACCTTTTTCATCATACTAACACAGAAACATCAAATTTCAGTTCCTTTTGTTGGCTCAAAAGTTACCCATTGCCGGCCTAAGCCGGATAAACTTTCTCCGGCTTAAGCCGGATAAAACGGAAACAAACAATCAGCTGATTTGCAGCAAACCTACGTTTAATGCTTGTTTATTGGTGGTTTATTGGTTTATTTTAGAGGAATGTAGTGGCAGCACTGCATCCGCACCAAACGTTTATTCTGTCTGTTATAGGTTAGGTTTGAAGGTTTGAGAAGTATGTTTATGCATGGACTACGTTTGCGTAGTCCATGCATAAACATTGTTTTTTTCTGCGTAGTATGATGAAAAATATCGTACGTCACACGGCCGGCAAGTTTTGCCATACTCGCATTAAAATTCCGCATTCACTTTCGCTCGCACGGGAACTATCATGCTCGCCCGGCAAAACAGTACTTCCCGGCCTAGTAACGTAATATACTATTTCAAACATTTGGACATTTTGTCTGAGACTTCCACTAGATCAAATTAGACGTAGGTTGTAGGGCCTACCAAATTAAATTTTATTGGTTGTATATTAGTAGTTTTCACTCTAATTTTTAATTAAATCTAGGTTACATACCTTCCGTCCAAACAGTTCTGTTGTATATATGTATTGTAATTATACAATATGCATATTTGGAGATATAATTATCTCATCATTAGGTATATACAAAAAACGTTAATTATTCATTGCTTGTCAATCTAAAATTTTTAAAAACAATTTCAACACTTATAAAACACGTATTGACACATATTGACACACATTTAAAACTTAATATAATTTAAATTAATCCTTTGCTGGCCAGCGATAGACTCCAACTGAGGAAGTGGTCTGGATTCTACCCTACTCCCACCTGTTGACCTTGAACCTTTCTTATCATATGTCCACTCTTTGTCTGTATTTCCTCAATCTGACTAAACAAGACATTTGAATTATATTTTAATTTTTCATTGAGGACATTGCTGGGTTTGTTTTTAAATGCGTTGTAGATGTTTAATTCTTCCATGGTGTTCATAAAGGGTGATTTTTTACAATTAAATAAAATTTCCATATTTTCTTACATACTCCTAACATAATGGCTATTGTCAACAAGATGCTGTACAAATTTAGATTTCTGATCTTTCAAAGATGGTTTTGGAAGGTGTTCGGAGAAACGTTTCTTGAAAGAGCGTTTGTCCAATATAACTTTGGGGCAGTCTGAACAGTTAGGCTGATATATTCCTGTGTTTGAGTTCGAGTCGTTTTTATGGACATTTAACTGTTTGCTTATTTATTTGAAGTTCTGCAGGCTAGTTTGATATTTTGTTTCTTTAACTCTTTATTCAGCGAAATGTAGGGATTGTCCATATTCGACTGAAACTAATTGCTTTTTATCAGGGCTAGTGGTGATAAAAAGCAATATAAACAATATAAACTTATCTATTTTTAGATAAGTTTATATTGAATATGTTAAATACTATGTGATAAGCTTTTGCTACTGGCATTGAACCATGATGTAAAGTCTGATATTTAAAAAAGGTTATAGAAAAACATGGTTGTAACTAACTGGCTATAAGAATAAATAACTACAAGTTATACCGATAATGTTAAAATATGTTTTATAAACTCGATTAATATGTACACAAACTGCAATTAAGCTATTACGACTTACGATCAGTAATCTATATCTGCTATCAAGCACTCGAGAGAGCCTACAGGCCTGATGTTATTAATGTGCTATATTCACCGTCTGAACTACATAGGGTGTTTGATATGTAAGTACACACTTTAAAATTTATATTGCATTTAAGGTTTTTGGTGTTTTAAGCCTTTATCAGAATTAATATAAAGAAAAATTTATAGGGTTTCTAATCGTATAATTGTACATCTTAGCTCAATGCGCATTTTATTTTATTATTAGTCTCATAAGCCGTCAGAATTCAAATTAGTCTCTATCAAAGACTAATCACTATTAATTTCAATGGCCTTCGTCGTTCAACAAAAGGTTTTGCAAATAATTGGGGTTTCATGGGCATGTAACTATTTTTCCTCAAATATTTGAATGTCATATCGAGGAATCCAATCCTCCCCAGAAGATTTAAGGATTTGTCACTGCTAAAGTCATCGTTTAATCTTTCAATTTTTATACAAGGGACAAAAAATCATAATATTCTTAATATTTGAATGCTATTGACCGATTAATGTATTTTCGCAGGCTTTGAGCTAGAAGAGAGTGAACTAACAAATTTCACAACCATTTTTATTTCACTGATAAGGCTTGTGAAAGCTTTTCACCGATAAAGCTTATATGAAACTTATGTATTTGGCAGCAATCATAGCCTGTTATTTCAATAGAAAGAAGTTTATTTACTTGCAGCTTAATTCACTTGTCAAGAAAGCCGCATTCTACTTATCCCCTCTTCAGACATCAGCGCTAGTAAGAAGCATGGAATGAATCGAAGGTATTAACAATCTGCGTTGATTGGATCTAGGTTCTAAACGATTCCAATTAGCTTATCAAGTAACCGACTTGAGTAGAACCCTACTTTACCGGAGTACAGTGCAGAGTTGATTCTGATAACCAACTGGTCTGCTTTGTTTGGTAAGTTGCTTGCATAGATTATTAGTATATTAGCCTATGGCAAAATATTAAGAAAAGTAATCAGTTATAATCTAAAATATCATTTCAAATATTGTCCTTGTGTAAGTCTATATATTTTTTTTTTTACTTTAGTCTGATCAGTGTTCCTCGCATAGATCCTATTTTGTTATTTGTGTTGGGCAGAATATTGAGGAAAAATAGTAAGAAAGATAGTGTGAAATTATATATTAAGTTGTACTTTTTACCCAACATTTGTTTAATTATAAGCGCTATCTTGTAGGGCCTATCTCAGTTGTCTTGAGGTGTGAGGTAAGACCTTCTAGTGCAATCTATTACCCGTGTCAGGTAATCGTTCCCCGCAGTGTTGCTAATGTGCACCATACCGCCTGAATTATGGATATGGCGTGTTCATGTTCGTTAGACTTACGCATTATTCCACTCCTTCAACAGTATTGGTTTTTTTCTTATAACTAAGCTTTGAAGACCTTGTTTGTTCTCTATTACCAAAAATTAAAGTACAGTTCAAAATTATTTTTTGAAACGGAGTATTTTTTAGATAATTTTAACTGGGTTGCTTGAAGGAAACAATCATAGATGGTGGTTTTTTATGTACATCGTTTATGAGCAAAACAGATAAAAGCAAAAAAGGAACTTAAACTTTACAATAGTTAGATTACAATAGTGGGCGATCAAACATAATAAACAATATTTATATAAGTATAATTTCAGCACAATCTTAAAAATGTATTTCTATCCTAGTGTTCGATACATTAATAAGTTATTAGGGTATGTTATGTATATTAAAACAAGCTTTACAATATTAGCATGGAATTTAATGTTACATTATTAAATATCATGACTAGATTCCTTTTTTTATATATATTTAAAGGACATATTTTCAATGAATATAGGAAATATTTAATGTATAGTAACTACTAATCACAAGAAAACATTTCCTTTGCAGATATTTCCTTTTGATTATTGTAATTCGTTTTGTGGTGAGTACAGAATTAATTTGGTGAACTTCAAAATATTAACACCAAGACCAACAAGAAAACCAATTAACAAAAGAATGCTAGTGAAACATTATATCTGTATTGGTGTAGTATCTGAATATTGTGAAGTATAGTATATTTTAAAACACGAGGTGTTGATCGCAGTAGGTGATATAACGCCCTCGTGTAATATATTCGTTTTATAAATATCCTCTAGAATAGTATGTGCTTAAAGGAAGTATGAAACAAACGATAGCCATTATTCATGTCAGCGTTTTCTGTCTTATGTGAAAATAATATATCTGCAGATAAAGTGTTACACTGCAGCGACTTCGAAAAAGGCTTTCTAATATTATTGATGTTGCTCTGTTAATCATTTGATTAACATTTTACAACTGTCAAAAATATTTTAATTTTTCATTGCGTGTACTTAATACTTAATATAATATATAACTGTCGTTATAATAACCAATTCCTTAAGATCAGCAATAGCTTAAGTCAAGTGTTTACACCTTATTATCAATGTTAATTTGATAGGCTTCCTCATTTGGTGCTTTTGGAAGAGAATACAATTAAAAGTAAATAGTAATTAACAACGTTAAAATTCGCCTTTAATTAAGTTTTTAAGTTATAGGTAGAGTATTTCATTTTTAAAATCAAACATATAGTAATGCAGGTTAAAGTTTTTAAGTAAAAATATTTATTTGTTATAAACATAAATATTTGTTATAAACATTGAAAACAGTTAGCTACATACCTTTAGAAAAAAGAAAAAAAAACATGTCAACATCTAGCATATGGCATTGAATCAAGTATCGGCACAACATGTTTAATGTAAACAAATCAGACGTTTTTGGGTCCCAATGCTTTTTAAATGGCAGATTTTTTACGTTATTATTTTTCCCGCCATCACGGAATAGAGACCTTAAATTGGAGCCCTCTCCCATCTTTCTACGACTTGCCAGACGCCCATAATTTTGACGCAAATAATCGCCTTATAAAATTAAATTTACGATGATTTTCTTAATAAAGACTAAATTTGAAAAAATAAAACTACAATAAATTCAAGTTATTGCAAATAAACCATAAATCATTCAAATGGCAAGTAAAACTATGTAACACAATACAACAATATTTTTAAGACATTTTAAGGAAGATATTTTTGCTGTAGTGTAAAGTTATACATATTTGTTGACAGTTTTTAAAAACCAATGTGGCCGGTCGTTCCCCGGAAGTTGCCCCGGGGTCGTAACCATACGTCAAGTTTATGGTTGGTTTATACTGCAACTGCGGATCAAGTTTTCTCTACGTTATAAAACGTCAGAGTTTATATTTATATCAATAATGTATGTAGTGATGTATGGAGCAATCACTATTCTTAGGATCATGGTTTCAATAAGGCTATTATTAACATTGCATTACTGTATTATCTGTTAGAACACTGTTAGAGTCCTGATATCAGCAATTGTCAGTCTTGATTGTTTCTAAGATATTTTAACCTTACACATTTAATACGTTACCTGGTAGAATTTGATATTGTTTCCGAATAATAAAGTATTCTTTCATAAAAAATCATACCTGAGGAAAATTTGTATTCTTAAGAATTAATAAATCTATTCTATTGAATTTATCTCTAACTGTAAAACGGATTTTCTAAATATTGCATGATCAAAGTAACAAATAACTCCTATAATATCTTGAGTTATCCCACTTATTTCTTCCCTAGATCGATTTTGAGACTTTTTTTATAGTGAGGACAAAGTCAGAATACCTAAAACATAAAAACTTCTAGACCAAGGAGTTGAATATTTTCTGCTCGCAAGTACACCACATCAAATAATGTCGATGTGGGTAACTCAACTTCTTACTCTACTTCTTAAGAATTTAATATTGGCATAAGTATCTTCTAAAGTTATCTCTGAATGTTTTACTGTAGATTGTACAACTCTATGTTTGGAAGAAACTCATTATGTCACACTTTCATCCTCTACTGCCCATCGCTATTGACCAAAGGGCGAATTAAGTCAAGAGTTGAATGAAGAGTGTGGTTAGCTACCGACCGCAAGGTTAACAGACGAGTCAAATAAGATAAATGCATATTCAAATGAAATTTTCAATTAAATATGAAATAAAAAAAGGAGTTTACTTGTATTAAACAAGAACACTATTCTTTCAACGAACTCGTTATAAAGATAAATTATTTACAAGTATAACCCTAAAGGTAAGATGTGGTCCGTTGGGCTGCAATGTTTGATATTTTCGCAGGAGCGCTTTCGGCGTCTCGTCATTTTCAACTACTACTACTCGTCCACGTTCTTCTATCCCCGTTTATATATTCCTGAACCATTAAACTTTGTCAGAAAAAGTTTAAGAAAACCTTTACACATTTTTTAAAATTCATACATTCTAGAACCTAGAACCTTCCATTTTTATAGTAGACTAGAGGGGGAGGGGCATCATGATAAACAGCTGACTGAATGACGTGTTCTGAACTGGACATCCGAGATTCGCAATGAGTTTAGTAGGCCTACGGAAGTCGGAGAACATGTCCTTTACCCACGCCGGCAGTAAAAGTTTGTATAGTTTTTATCGTTTTATTATTAATGTAATGTAATAAGAGTCCGTGTGTGTCTAAAAACTGTTTTAAATGTTGAGATTGTGTTCCATCGTGTGAACTGTGAAAAACACGTCTAATATGTGAAGTGTAGTATAGGTTTTCAGCGACCGAAGATGCATTGTCAAGATGCGAAACGCGTCTCGCAATAATGAGAACAATTTTTACATCTCAGGCAGGTTAGTTACCTTCAATAAATATATTCTAGAACCACCAAAAAACCTACATAAACAATGCGGAAGATGAGTAGCAGTTGAAAATGGGGAGGCGCCGAAAGCGTTACAACGAAAATATCAAACAGTGCAGCCCGACGGACCGCATGTCACGTACAGTATGTGATAAAGATGCTAAGCGCACGGACGTATAGCAGCAAGTTTAAGGTTTAATTAATCAGGTTACGTTATGGAACTTTTTAATCCATAATTAGGTTAGTAGTTTGTAAGAACTAAGGTTTTGATAGCTAATTGCAAAAGTTGAGAAACAATCGCTATTATGATAACTAATTAAAAATTATAACTTTGTTAATTATTATTAATTATTATAAACATTTCTAATATATTTTTGATAATCAGAATTTTTCTTTCTAAAACAATGTTGGAAAGGTTTTATTAAGGTCTAAAATTATATAAAACTCATTCAGTCATCATTTAAATAATGTTCAACCGCGAGAGAGAATCGCCATCGTTTACAGAACGAAGTTAACATTAGAGTTACCTTTGTTGAGGCGCGGAGTGTACATAGCGATAACGACCCCAGTAAGATTGATAAATGGCCTGACTTTAACCTTTTGTTATTTCATAATGAGCTAGGCCATAAAACTGAAACCATCCCTTGAAAGGTGCCTTTTTTATCTGTCTTTAATGTGTTTAATTAATATTACTAATCAGTATAATATAAACGGTTTCTTGTCTTGAGAGCACGGTGGCTCATAATTTTCAGTTCAACTCAGAGGCAGGAGACCTGTAAACTCAAAAAATATTTATAATCCCTTATTATATGTTTCAACTTATCGAAAGCGAAAATGGTTTTTTGAATTTAATTTATGGAATAAGGATGGGAGTTTACTGCTACTCATGTAAAGGAATTTGATTGTTCATTAGAGTTCAGTTTCAAAAATCGATAAACAAGTTTTACCAAAAATAAACTTCAAAATAAGATAGGTATAGCAAGTTATTTATTTACAATAGGGTTAACATTGGAATGAACATAGGTTAGCTGCAACAGAATTGATAGACTATCATAATAATAAATCTACCGGAAAAAATCTTCTAATAGGTTTCAACAAATTGAAATAAATACTAGGTTTTTCATCAGGTACGTTGATAAGTAAGCAAGATATGCAGGTTAATTTATTTTCCATAAGTATAATGATTGTGAAACGTGTTTTGGTCATAAATTAAGTCTCATTCTTCTATTTTCCCCAAGATTTTTAAATCATTACAAATATGAAATGTCATTAGGTTATGCCAAACACCCTTGTTCCAATCTTGAATAAACCGAACATGTATACATCAATCTTTGTCCAAACTGACATCGCTTACCGCCTGAAAATTCCAATGCGGACATAGAATTTATTTTATTTTATTTAGCTCTAATGCTCATGTAGGTAGACAAACCTGTTTCAGATTTTTTTTATATAAACATAGAAGTGTCTTCAAAAATTAATAATAGAACCTATTACAGGTACTTAAGACGTTTTATTTTATTAGAGGCGTACTAACCAAACATGAAGAATAATTTAAAATAAGAACGATTTAACGTATAGTACATAAAACGTTACTTTTTATTGCCCTTAAGCCTATCTGATGTTGTTGATAACAATTTAAAATACAGCTTTATTATTTTTTACCTCAGTTGCTACCTTTTATAAATTTATTTTCTACAGTTTTAGTACTTTTTAAAATATGAAAATAGTAAAACATTTTAAAAGAGTTTTTTGTATATTTTTAGAGATATCCGAGTCTAACAGCTCACTGCAAGAGATGAAGACTACAGTAACTACTATTTAGTGTACGCAGCTGACGCATACACTAGATTCAGAATTAGTGGTGTTGATTTAGAATTAGTGAATGCTGATGATGGACTGTCGGCGGAACACTTTATAAGCAAATGGGAAACTGATTTGTTGATGAAGATCAACCGGTCACTTTGCTGAATCAATAACCTCATCAAGCGTAATGATTTATGACAATTTCACTAATAAAAGTAATGTTTCTTTTATGATTAAGTAGCTTCATACAAGTTTACTTTTACTTGAATTTTGTTTGTCATGTAACTATAGAAAGTTTGAGCACTCGGCCTAAATATAAAATTTTGAATAAGAACATTTTTGCATATCAGTCTTTTATGTACAAAAGTGCAATATACATTTTTTACAGCAATAAAAACAGCATCTCTTGAGATATAAATATAATTAAAATGTTTGTTAAAGCCAAGTTAGAATGACCTTGAAACACTAAAATCACTTGATACTTTGAATAAGAATTCCTTGAATAAGTAGAAAATTCTAACAACAAAATAACATTTTAGTCAGTGAAAAAGTGAGGTGATGGTAACAAATGATGCAAACAATTTGACTGGGTAGTTGCGTGCGCAGTACGTTCGGTGGTAAGCTCTTTTGAATACGTTATTAGCATTATACGCAGCAGCTTAACCTCTGTAGAATATATATCTATGGGACTATATGTTTGCTGAAAATTACAACAGACATTTAATGAATTTTTGACATAGAGTAATATTGAATTAATGTAACAATCCTGAGTACAAAAAAATTCTACCAGCTATACGTATTTTGTGATTATTTCTTTCATATACAAAGCAGATGTGTTTTTGTCTTTTGACCCCAACCATTAACAATCATAACACGTTTCGTTTGAGCTTTCTTAAAGCAAATGTTAAAAAAAGAATTGCCTCAGGTGGTGTGGAGAAAGTAGCCTTAACTGAGTCCAGAGGAAGAAAAATCCAATAATATCAAGGAAATATGAAAACGGAATCCATTAGGTGACCATCCGTCTTCTTGGGGATTCACCTCAGCCGGGCCCAACGAAATCACTGTCCGTTTTGTAAGCCGATTCGCGTGAAGTAGGACTTCAAAAAATAAAAGATGTCCACGCTTCTTTTTAAAAAAATTACATACTTTAGAAATTAATTATTTGGTATTATACTTAAAACTCATTGTTGACATATAATCAATCCAAGTCTGGTTGTTATGTATTTATTTGAAAGTTAATGTTTTTGTAGTTGGGAACTGCAAATGGTAACTTTTTTTATATTCAAAATTGAACTACAATCATTTTCAAGCATGCATTTCCGTAACTCACAATTTATTTTTTTGGTATCGTATAGCTTTAAAATCTAAAATCATTCCTAAAAGCGAACTTAATGACTGACACAATTAGTATAGTCTAACTTTTGAAAATAAGAGGTAATATATGTTGATATTGTCAGTTTTAGTATTAATTAGGAAAGCACAGTTTAGATTATATTATCCTTTCTATGACCATGTTTTTCCTCCTTCGTAAACACTGAGATAAAAAATATGGATTCATTGTAAACACTTGCTTCGCATTATTATTCTTCTCGTCATCTGGAGATATCTCGTCGGTAAACATGTTTGTTTCATAATTGTATTTTGATACTAATCCGATTGAGTCACTGCAAATAATTCTCATATATATTGACAATTTAATTACATAGTAAATAAATATACCAGAAAAGGTTCTTCTTGAATCTTTTAATGTTTTACAGGAAGGTTGAAATTGTTTTAAAATAAGTAGGAGTTTGAAATAATATTTATTTTAGTTAGTTATGAAATATTTGTGATATTAAGGGTAGTCTTGGGAAAACATATTTTAATACACCTCTACATTTAGGCCTACATTCTGTCACTAGGCATGACTTCTATAGAAAAAATAATAAAATAAAAACTGGTACAACTGATTGCTACTTCGATACGTATAATTCATTAAAACACACTACATTATATTAAACTGTGGTTTTTCGTTCCGTACAGTGTTTTTGGTTTCAGTAATCATTACAATGCTTTATAATGAATTTTATACCATTCTAACAACATTAATAGATAATTAAAACATAATTAATAAGATATAAACAACCCAAAATAGAATATTGAAGGAGCAGAACATCGTTCTGCACTAAGGGACAATAGAAACACCTTTGAAGATTGATATATTCCCTTTGTTAATGCTTTCATCATTATTCTCAACGTGAACGACAATGTGAATGTATGCTTTGTTCAAGAATTTCACGTGTTAGCGTTGAGGGGTGCCTTGTTTAGAAGAGAGGTTTATTTTCAATGTATAATTTAAAAATTAAACATGTATCTCTTTTTACCTTAAATTTGGCTCGTTTTGCGATAAGAGGTCTAAGACAGATAATTTGTCAATCACACCTGGTCGTTATCTCTAGGTCGCCTCGCACTTCAACAAAGTCAACTCTGATATCAAATTCATTTCGTAAGCGCTGGCTATTTATGTATTAAAGTCTTTTAAATAAAATCTCTAAACATAATGGTTATAGGGCAATACATAAAAAAACTAATAAAATAAATATACTCCTTTGTTAAATTTCAATTTCCACACCATAAATCTTTTTAAAACTTGTGATATCCTTAAAAAATAGTCTATCGTATGAATCGAAAAGCTATTATACGTTAGACAACTATAATCAATACTTTAAACAATGTATTCAAACTATATAAAAATGTTTTTGCTTGTTTGTTATACAAGTAATCATATGCTGCGTTGGTTCCGTTTGTTTTAAAATTTTAAGGTTTAATCACAGAGAACATTTCAAGGTAAATTCTGTCAGGTATTTTTCTTTTATTATCACAGTCTGTTATTAGTAATATGTTATGTATTACAATTATATGAATATATCTAGCTTAACATATTGTACATCTTAAAATGGTGTGATTAGATATGGCGTTAATTTAATATATTGTTTCAGTTCTGAAGATTAATTTTTATATCACATCGTTGGATTATATAAACCCTCGTTATTATGATTGTTGGTAAAATAAAATTTGTTTGTTCACCTCTGAACGTACAATGGAAAGAAATTAAGTAGGAGGGTTTTGAAAAAAAATATTCCTCTCTTGCAAAGACAAACGTTGCAAAACGGTGCTCGGTGAGAAATATTCAGACTAGAGATGGAGGGTATACTACACCGTTCAATAACAATAAAATATAACTATAGTTATTATGAATGTATCTTTTTAATTTAGCTTTGCACAGATCAAAAAAATTGTTTTGTTTTCAGTTACAGATATACTCGTATTTCACTTTCAGGATAAAAATCTTTAAATTGTTCGGTCAGAACTAACTATTAAAAGTGAAATTAAATAGATGGTGAGAAGAGCTATGTTTATGATTGTTGCTTGATTATCTACTCTGAATTTCGGGGTTTAACAAAAAATGCTTCCTCAACTCGTTTTGTATTTAGATAGACTTAATGTTTTGCAAAACAACTAACAATAGTGGAAGTTAAAAATGGTATTTCAGTGGTGCATTAGTCCCTTAATTTTTATATCATAAAAAACAAAAATAGGCGTTTATGGCTCCAAAAATATAATGAACTATCTAAAATCTCACAGTAATACTGAAGAATGAAAAAAATATAGTAATTTTGTTAGTTTTAAATTATAATTTTAGAAAATATTATTTGGAGATGAGCAACACTGCAGGTTACAGCAAATATGCTCTCGCTCCTTGAGGATTTTTAATTTACGAACACATTATATTACATATAAAATTTCCGATTAAATATTCAGATCGAAAATTAATCAGTCCAGTCTGCTCCATACATGATGTATTTATAGGCCACCATTTGAGGGCGAAGCGTTACTTGGTAGTGATACGTGCTTCCTCACTAACCACCTATTGCTATGAGTTTGAAACAATAACTGAGACGAATAAGCACACCCATTGTGAGAGAAGAGGTCCTGCCAAAGCCAGCGTGAAGATATGACACATCATGGAGTTAACAATGAGCATATTACCGAATATATGGAGAAACAGAAGATGCTGGTGTAATTCTGAAGTATGCTTTCAATGTTTGATTTCAGGTAAGGTTTGAAGTGGCCGTTTGGATTTTTTAATAACCAATAGAACTGATTGAATTAGGTAATAAAAGAAGACAGAGTACGCATTTTTCTCTAAACACTTATAGGTTTTTAACTTTGATTTTTTTTTAATTCTAGATAAAGTCAAATTTATAATGCATCATTATGATTTTAATTTTCTTGTTTATTTTCTAAATGTATAACGTGAACGAAAATCATATTACGGAAAAAAAGTTGATCATCACTAACGAAGAAGTTACTTATTTTCAAACTGATGTTGATTTGTTAAGCATATTAATACAAACCAAACCAATTGCATAACAAATTTGTTTACAAAGTAAAAAAAATCCAATGACTGGATTAAGAACATGTTATGGTTATTGATTTCAAAATTATTAAAAAATACGTGTTTGATATTGATTATATATGATATATCATCGAATTTATATGTAATAGTTGGATATTCTCTTAATCATTGACAAAGACACTATAAAGTAATGTAATTGAAGTTAAGAGTCAACCAATGTTAAGGGACAAAGTTACATCGTGGAATATTGATATTCTTAAACGTGCTACGTAATATGCTTTTATGAAACGAAGAGTGAATAACGGTTCTGCTTAAGTGTTTACGAGGAATACTTGTAAAGAAAAATTTTGATATGAGAGGAGCAAAACACATGATCCAAGGTTTTTTGCAAACCGAATAGATAATAATAAAAATAGGAAATATAAAATATTCATAAGGTATTTAATTTGATATTCCCTTATTAAGTATTTTTAATATTGAGAATAACCCAAATCATAACCAACATTTATTTGCTGGATTAGAGATGGTCGAATTTTAATGCTTACTTACCAATTAAAAACCTTATCCATAAAGGAAAACCATTAATTTATTTATGAAAAAAACAAAAAAAACAATTAATATTATCAATAAAATAATATTTTTTTGTATTGAGAGACGTATGGTTTTTAGTAAATCATTTCGGTTAAACATTAAAACAGCATTACATAGCGTTGTTTACCTTTGACATATCCCGGGGTGGTTGTGACACAAAAATAATAGAAGCCAGGGGTTTCAGTGTTTTCGTGTTTTCCCTACTTTTTATTTTATTTAGGATTACTTTTGCAAAGGTACATACTATCGCTTGATTATAAATGTTTTTGCAAAATGAATATTAAACAAAGTGAAGTCTAAGAAGATGATTTAGGTACGATATTAATGATATTGTGTCTTATATGAAGTAATAAAATTGATTAAAAATATCTTAAATAAATGAAATTCTTCTTTTGTACAGTATCACACTTAAACTTTTCCTGTATTAAAGATTTTATTAA